>OX422210.1:681259742-681704742 GCA_949130495.1 Sambucus nigra | reverse complement strand
ACATTGACAGTCAATAGTACTAATGATGATGAAATTCATTTTCTCCTTCGCATCAATGATAGAGCTAAAAGGTTACTTGGTTTCTACTCCTACTACGAAGACATTTACCCCACTTTTGATATGAAACAACTTCAAGTAACTGAATCGAACACGAAGGATTTAGCTAAAAGAATTGAACAGTATTGCTTAAGGGGTTTTGATAATGTTGGAGCTTTTAGCATGCAGTTATTGTACCACTTATTTACTGAATATGTTAGGAATGGAGAATCTTGGTTTTTGACTTGTCGAACAACCTCTGTTAGGTTTTACCATGAAATGGACGATATATATTACCCCCCTTAGCATGTATTTTATTGAGAATTGTATGAATTGTTTGTGAGAATATTGCATGTAATTTGTTAAATACGCTTGTATTTTATTGTTTTAGCTATATTTTATTCTAATTCGCATGTATTTTATTTTTTATACATATCATTATAGGTTAGTAATTTAAATTTTGTTTATAAATCAATAGAATGGGGTCGAAGATGAAGGCAAGAAGAGTAAAGAACCAAAAAAATAGCAGTTTTGATGATAGTTCTTCATCCAGTTCCAGTTCTAGTTCTAGTTCTAGTTCTAGTATGGCATTGAAATCTAAACGTCCTGCAAAGAATAATGACCAATATCAATAAAATAGTGTTAGACCATAAGAAAATAAACAATAGACATATTTCATTTCTTAAGAAGACTCCATTTTGGGAGCTTTTCAATGCCTACT
The DNA here is from genome assembly GCA_949130495.1 of Sambucus nigra. Classification (NCBI taxonomy): domain Eukaryota; kingdom Viridiplantae; phylum Streptophyta; class Magnoliopsida; order Dipsacales; family Adoxaceae; genus Sambucus; species Sambucus nigra. The sequence goes on along the minus strand of OX422210.1, from coordinate 681,703,985 downwards.
ATAATGGAAAAGCAGTAGAAGTGGACCACAAGAAGACCGATAAAAATATTTTATCAATTATCCAGTTGTACAATACAAAAACTAAAAATTTCCATAAGAAGAGTAGGATTGAAATAATGCCAATAGATATAAGTGAAATATTTGGCGTACCACTGGTTGAGGGTTTAAATCAATAGAACAGAAAAAGGGAGAGAATACTGTTCAAAAACTTGGATTACATGCACGATACTTCGCAAAAAGAATAGAAAAGTCAGATACATTGAATGGTTTGAAGAAATCAGTCGAATTGGAGACAAATGAAGGCATTGCCGATTTTATAAAAATTGTGTGTCTCCACTTCTTGAACATGTTTTTTTTCTCCAACTCAAACTTCACCCTTGGAGATTTTTTTTTGAAATACATCGACAATATTGAGGAAATGAATAAGTATGATTAGGCATCTTCTGTGCATGAGTTTCTCATACATTCACTTGACAAATCAGCAAGTTCAAAACCTAGCACAGTTACTGGATGTGTCATTTCCCTACTCGTGAGCAAAACATCATCCTGATATTTCAAAATTTACATATCAATACTCACGTGTACTTTGTAAAAATCACGTGTATTTTGAAAACACACGTGATATTTTCACGTGTATTTTGTAAATACACGTGATATTTTCATGTGTACTTTCAAAATACACGTGATATAAGACGTGTATTTTGAAATCACACGTGTTATATCACTTGTATTTTCAAAATGCACATGATATTTCACGTGTATTTTGAAAATACACGTCTTATATCACATGTATTTTGAAAGTGCGCTTGTACTTTATAAAGTACACTTGTACTTTATAAAGTACACTTGTACTTTATAAAGTACACTTATATTTTACAACGTACATGTGTACTATGATTTGTAAATATAATCAGTGTACTTTCAAAAGACACTTGTTATATTTTTTGTTAATATTATAAGTGTACTTTAGAAAGTACACGTGAACTTATATTGACAAAGTACATGTTTACTTTGTTAAAATCACGTGTACTTTCAAAATATACTTGTAAAATTTATAAAGTACACGTTTAATTTTACGTGTATTTTTAACAAATTACTTGTACTTTCCATTATGAATACCTAGGTAATACAATTATTAATATCATTTTGTTTTTTGTATGATCACAGTATTAGGCATGTGAGAAATTTGAAATTATTTCTCCTGTTGAAGAATTTAAAGATAAGATGCCAAAATTCCTGAGGTGAAAATTGTCTTCTTTGAGACAATAATTTGTGAAGAATAACATCTCCACAACAACTTTGAAGCCGGCTATAAATAAACCATCTTATAAGGAAAATTCTGTACAAAAGGAATTTTAGTTTGAAGGGCAAAGTTACTCTTTGAACATTTCTACAGAAAGTCCTATACGTGCTGATTCTTCATTAGAAAAAGTTGCTGAAGATATTAATGACGATGAGTTTTTATATGGTTGGAATATTACCCTTAAAAACATTGTGACTCCAAAGAAAAAGAAGGAAAATGATCAACTAAAGGTTAATTTGGAGGAACAAATTGTTATTTTGAAAAGGGAATTGTTGGAAAAAAACAACTATCTAAAGCAGCTGAAAACCTTAATGGTGCACTAGAGAAGGTGACCTCTTTGGAGGTAGAGAGTGCGAACCTTGATATTTTAAATGTACAGTTGCAGGTAGATAATGATTCACTTTTGGAATCCCAAGAGGAAATGAAGAAGTTAAAGGTGGAGAATTCCAACCTTTTGAAGGAAAAAGATTTACTAAATAAGTTGGAGGTGAAAAATGCCCAACTAGTTGAGTTAAACAATTCTTTAAAAGAAAAGCTTGATCAAGTCATAATGAGTGACTCAGATAGAATTAAGGAATTTGATGAATCATTGAAAAAAAGGAAGAATCATTACGAATTTTGGAACAAAAAAATGAATATCTGTCTTTGAGTAATGAAGATCTAAAAAAAAGTATGATGATACGCTGGAAAAATGGAGAGATGCTGACATAACAATGATGACACTGTGGCATAATCTTGAGGGGTCAGAATTGAAAAGAACTCAACATGTACTTTTGATTATAAATAATGCAGAGTACACGCATTTTTTCTAAAGTACACGCAGTTTTATTTGATATTATTTTTAATGCAGTTTTATTTGATATTAGAAATAATGCAGAGTACACGCATTATTTGATTAGAAATAATGCAGTTTTATTCAAGTATTGCTTATAATCTAACATTCTTTTTATATAACAGGAAAGCAATAATAAAATCCTTCATGACAAAATTTCAGAGTTGAAGAAAATGCTTGATGAATCAGCAGTGAAAAAAACTGATCAGGTATCTATAAAGTACAATGGATATAAAGTACACGCGTGTACTTTCTAAAGTAAACGCAAATTATGATGAAAGTACACGCGTATTTTATAAATTTTATAAAGTACACATATTTTATAAATTTTATAAAATACACGCATGTACTTTATACACACAAATTTGGATGAAAAACACAAATTTTATCAAAATACACGCAAGAGAACTTAAATCAATGTTTCAAAAAATGCTTACAATCCAACATTCCTTGTTTAAATATATCAGGAAAACACTAATAAACAACTCATGGACGAAATTTCGAGCTTGAAGATTGAACTAGCCTCAATGTACAAGAGAATGCAATTAAAAAACATAGAAGAAAAGACAGTTCAGGGCACCTCCGAAATACCCAAAATAAAAGGGCCTGTTACTAGAGGACAAAAGAAAAGAAAAGATGACAGAGAAATTGAGAAGCATGAACCAATTAAAAAATAAAAAGAGACAAAGCTGAGAAAAGTCCCTCTAACAATAGCTCAACAAATGAAAGAAACTCACTTCAAGCTTGAAGCATTCAAAGCATATAAATATCTCGATGAAGCTGCGAAGAAAAAAATTGAAGAGTTTATTCAAAAGGCTGAGCCAGGGTAAAGTGTATTGTTTTATGATTTATCACTTCGATAATTTATATTTTTTTTTGTGCAAAAGAATAAGGTTATTATTATTATACAATTATTATTGCTTATATAAAATGCAGGGAATTTATTTTCAAATGGCTGATTTCGTATGTCCCATGGGAAGATTTTGTTGAAGTCCTCAAGAATCAAGAAATTTCAAGCCAAGTATGTAGTTCAAATATTAGACATTCATTAAATTTCAATATTATTATTTCCTCACCTAGTGTATGAAACGGATAATACTTGCCTTTAGTGATATATTGAGGTTAAAATTATCAAAGGAAGGGCTCTCCCACTCACACACTTTTTCTGATTATTGTTGGTTAAGTACAATTAAACTGAAAGCTTTGTGAAATAAAATTTCATTTTTTTTATTAACACAATATCTATAATTTTTATTCCGATAGAAGCTTGTAGTAAAAATGAAGTCAATAAGAAGGGGAAGTTATACAGAGATTTATTTGAATACTTAGGCACTTGCAATAATTTGTTCATTGTACTAATACATAACACATGGCATTTCACATTACTTGCGATATACAAAAAAGAAAAGAAAGTCGTTCGCATGGATTCCCTTCGACCGGACGGCAAGGAAACAAACACAATATACTTCGATGATGCGAAAAAAATAGTTAGTGCCTAAATTTAATTAGTAATGTTACCTGTACTTATATGATACATGAGTACTTTATCATATAATGCGTGTACTTTGTATTAGTTGCACATAATCACCGAGATTATCAAAGTACACGCATCATATTTTAAAATACACGTGAAATGAATCAATACAAATTACTATGCGTGTATTTTTCACTCTTTAGGCAAAGTACACGCATCATATTTTAAAATACACGTGAAATGGACAAATAAAATAAACGTGTACTTTAATATAATGCGTGTACTTTTCACTCTTTAATCTTCATATACTCTTTTATTTGTATATACTTAATATTTATCTTCTTAACAGTTTTCTGTCTTCCAAAAAAAACTGTACCTATTGAAGACTGAAGCAGAAACAATGAAAAACAATGGTTTCAAAACTCAGAGAAAGTTTAATGAAGGTACATCAAATGCGTTTACATTGGATAATGATCTATTGACAGAGCAAGAAAAAATGACAGTATATTTCTTGCTGGAAAGTGATCTCAAATTTGACCTAATAAGAGATCATTAATGCCCTAAGCAATATAATGCGTAAGCAAAAATTTCATTTCTAAAAACTAATTTGTATATTTTTAAAAAAATTCATTCACATCATACTAATTTGTATATTTGTTTTATTTTAATTTCAGAGTTGACTGCGGGGTGTTCTCCATCTACTACATTGAATAAATTAGCAGAAATAAGGAAATGCAAAAATTATTTCAAGACCCTGACATGCTAAAACACAGAGCATATGTACTGAGGGAAAATCTTCTATCAAAATATTTCTTCCCCCGAAAGGAGAAAAAACTTCTATAAATTGATTCAAATACACACCATACTTGTAATTTGTTTTGTGTTATATTAGTTATTGTTTATAATATTTATTACACCAAAATGATTTGTTTCCGTTGGCGCGGACCACAATTCACGTAAGGTATAGACAAACAATGCACCTGAGTGTTATGAAACAACGTACACGCATTTTAACCAAAACTACAAGTGATAATTACTAAGTATACACATGAATTCTTCAAAGTACACGCAATATAAACAATGTATATGCACTGATTAATGTAATAATTTTTTATTTTTAATTGAAAACTACTTTATATATTTATTCAGAAGGACATAATAACCAAAATCAATTTATTAAGTTCAACTACTCACTTTCCAACTACTTCTGGTCAAAGAAATACATAACTTTAACTTTTCTTATAAAAGAGTAATATTTGTTCCTTTCTTAACCATTACATCTAGGGTAAAGATTACATAATGAGTATTCCAGCAGAAAAGTTACGAGATACTCTTGAGAGAGATGAAAGAAATAAAAAAATAAGGGAAATTGAGAAAAATCTTTCCTCATATGAAACAGCCTTTGAGCAGTTTCAAACATATGTGAGGGAAGGCTACTCTGAACTTCCACCCAATTTCATAGATTTATTTGATGTGGATGAGAACCCTCCTCAAACACATGAAGACCTCATGTCTTTCTATAGATAAGAATTTTCCTTGAAAATCGCCAAGTTGAAGGAGAAGAAGGCGCACCATGAAGGCCTAGTGGCTGTCATTAAAGAAGAAATTCGAGTATACTCGAATTTAATTGACTCTCTTCCTGATACCATGGATGCCTTTAATAGCTTTCTATATTAGAATCCTTCCTTATTTTGTTAAGCTTTTGTTATGTGAAAAAATTGTACTTTCTTTTTCAATTTTAATAAAAACTTTATTTCCTTCATACATGTCTTGCGAGTTATGTCATACACTAAAACCTACATAATATATCATTATATCGAACCATGACTCATCCATAGTGTAAAAAAGTAAAGTACACACAAATTTAGTAAAGTATATGTGAACATTTGAAAATACGGTCACGTTTAGTTCTTTTCAATAAAAACGAACTAACCAGTAAACATTAATATTATATTCATTTATTAAATTAAAATAAGAGATTAAAAACTAAACACTAAAATTAGATTCATTTTATTAAAAAATTGAATAAAATGAATAAAGTAAATCTAAACTAAATGTAATAAATAAAGTACACGCATGCTTTTATATAGTACACGCAGATTGAACCGACCAAATCCATTTTTAAATGCTTGCACTTTATATATTATGCGTGCACTTCATAAAGTCCACGCATATCATATTTATACAATGCTTGTACTTCATGCATGTACATCATAAAGTACACGCATATTTCATCAAGTAAATTTAAACTAAATGTAATAAATAAAGTACACGCATGCTTTTATATAGTACACGCAGATTCAACTGAACAAATCCATTTTTAAATGCATATACTTTATATATTATGCGTGTACTTCATAATATTTCAGCAAGTACATGCATTGATAAAATGGCTTTGTTCATCACAATGCGTGTATATTATACATAACATGCGTATACAAATGTAAAGTACACGTGAACATCAGGAAAAATGATCACGTGTATTTTATGAAAAATATGTGTACAGCTACACAAAAAACAAACTAAAAAATGAGACTAAAAACTAAAATTACATTCATTTATGTGAAACAAATGGTTTATTAATTAATTTATTCAATCAACTGGTTAAAATGAATGAATTCAACAATTTTATATGTAATAAAATGGGTTCCTTACAAGTAGACCTGTAATGACCCGTTTACTACACCTCGAGCAAGTAACTTCTCTTACTGTGATCTCACCAAAAGATTTTATTCTCTTATTTCTTGGCCTGTCTATCGGTCTCTTAGTCATTGGTGGAAGGACAAATGGATTTTCACGTATAGGAATATTTAAGGAAATCAAATCAGGAAGAGGAACAATAGGTATCGAGTATGATTTTCTATAGAAAGATACCTTATAGTAATCCTAAATATAATCATAAATACTGGTCCCTTTCCTCCGTACAACACAAAGAGCATGAGAACATGTAAAATATCTAATCTGCCAACTCTTATAAGAACAAGTCCTTTCTCCTAAGTCAACTGTTGCTCGCACTTCTAAATGAACTTCAAATACATTTTGACTTGAGCGACTAAAAGTCCAATATCGGCTTTTATTCCAATTTTCATTCAGTAACTTTTGAAAAAAGGACATAGCTCATTTTTCCAAGTGTCAGACTCAACAAGTTTGTTTGCACTGAAATTCATAATCTTCACTCTCAATTTATCAAGCATATTCATTACTGGTAAATGACTTTCCTTCAATATCCATGAATTAAATGACTCTGCAACACTGGATGCCATGTCACCATACCGTTTACCAGGAAAACATGCACAGGACCAATTCTCTGGAGGCAAACTATCAATGAAATCAGCAATAACAGCTCTTCCTTCCTTCTTCATTGCTTCAATATTCTTTTGAAATTCATCTATCGAGACAACATATGCACAAGACAACAAATCTTTAATAATTTTCTTTCTAAATCCACCATAATTCCCACGAATTTCTTTTTTGTATTCCCTTATAAATTATGTATATGGTAGGAATGTGCAGACAACGGGAATACCCTCGAAACAGCTTCAAGTCCTCCATTGTTTCGATCTGATATAAATGTTATGTTTCGATATTGGCCAACTACTGCACTATGCAAATCGACAAGAAACCACATCCAGTTATCTTCGAATTCAGAATCAACAATAGCATATGCAACGGGAAAAATGGCTGAAATATAAAAATATATCAAAATTAAAATAAATAACATATCCATGTAGAACACATCGTAAATTGATACTGCTGACGCGGACCTTAAAACACATGGGAAATATATTATGTGTTTAATTTAAATTGTTTGTAAATAACAAGACAAAACATAAAAATGTACAATACACGTGATAAAGATAAAAAGACATACACGTTTACTTTTTAATCTTTTGCTTGTACTTTGAATTAGTTTCAAATAACAACACTAATATCAACGTACATGCATAAAAATGTAAAGTATACGCGAACTAAATAAAGACATTCAAAAGTACTTTATATTTTTAACGTGTATGTCTTTTTATCTTTATCACGTGTATTGTACATTTTTACACGTAAAGTATACGCGAACTAAATAATGAATCAATGACATATATCCAAACGAAATCAACTTTCACGATCAATTGGGACCGCAACATACAACAAACATCGTTGTCACAAACCAATATGAATCGACATTCATCACCAAATGAATACCTCAATGAAAAACTCCCACTTCTCAAATTAGTAAGCCTAATCCACAACTCATTGCATATGAAATCTAATGAGCTATCTTCAAATATTTCAATACAAGCCATATTATCCAAATAACAATACCTTGCTATTATACTACTTAACATAATATCCTGCAGTAAAAGAGAGACGAAAAATATTTAATTCAAGGTCAATAATTCTAAAAATGTGTGCAATAGTTTAATGCATGAAATATCAAAATGTTTATATATAATTAATATAAAATTACAGGGACTGTTTAAAAACCTATACATGAAGCAATAAAGTAGACGCATATTTTCAAAAAAATAATCACGTCTACTTTATAAACACTGCGTGTACTTTGAAAACTGATGTCGAATTGGTTAGTTCCGTTGGCGCGGACCTATATCAATAAGTGATTCAATATCAACGCAAAATCAAGTACTCTTAAAATTAGAATGAAACATCAATAATATTCATTCAGCACATTTAACTAACAATTACAAATATTGATAAATATAATCTCCAAACATAAATGCATAAAAACACAAAATCAAAACATATACATATAAAACATATAAAAAGTTATTCAATCGCATGAATTACGAAATTACAACGAGTTCATTGAATCAAAACAAAGTACATTGACCTATTGTAATCGATCGAAAATAGAAAAACCAATCGCTGCTCATCCACATCCATTTGCGCCATAGATCACAACATAGACACAACCTGAATATCACATACGCAAATTGCAGATTTAGAGTCACGCACAGCAGCTTAGCTCGTCAATATCACAAACACAAATCAGAGTCTCACGCACGCTACGGACCTACGTTATTCTTTTTTTTTTCCTAAAAAAAAATTATGAAAGTATTTTAAGAGTTTATCCCAGATTTTCGTTCAAAACTATGAAACTATGAAAGTTTTTTGCCTATGAAACTTGCATACATAGGAAACTAAACTAATAGTGGAGTAGAGTTTATCTCAGGTCCCATGTATTATCTGAACAAAAAAAAACATATATTTTTAGAGTTTATCATAGATTTGTTTTATATTTTTTTAGGGTCTAAAATGTTAACATATAAGGACATAAATTTTCAATTGAGTCCATGTATTGTTTTGACTTAATTCCGTGAACAAAACTGTGTTTGTAATGTGTCATAGGGAGAATTTTATTTTTTTCACGATCCCACTTGGTCTATGACGTATTGAAGAAATTGAAGACATTGCGGCAAAGCTTCAAAGAATTAATCATGCCGAAGTTTAATTGGTGCAAGTTTAATCGTCTTCAAAGTTAATTTCATTCCGAGATCACTCAGGTATGAATGCGTATAGTTTATGGTGCTCGGAATTATTTTTATAAAAGATAAGGATGTATTTTTTTTATAAAGAAAAATGTTTTAAAAGTGTTTTAAAGGTTTAAACTAGGTTTTATGATGATAAGCTCGTAAAAGAGTTTAACATTTTTGGATCTCTCTTTGGAAGAGACGTTTTAAACAAAAAGTCAAAAAAGTCAAACTTTCGCACTGTCGTTCAAACGACATCCAATCTCGTTCGAACGAGATGGGATGTCACTCGAACGAGTTCCTCAAGTCGTTCGAACAACAAGTTTTTCAAGGCAGCGTTTAAATCCTATTTAAACAGTGTTTTTATCATAATTTCGTAAGTGTGCATTCTGGAAAATAGTTTTACGAACCAGAACCTTATTTGTACATGTTTTCTAAGGTTTAAAAAGCATAAACACATCCTTAGAGTTTGCAAAGATCCGAATTATCATTCTTATATGTTTAAGTGATCTTGCTGCACCCAAGTTGTTTGTTTTATACATTGAACATCAAAGGGTTTTGCGGTGAAGAAAAGAGAAGGACTTCTTATTCGACATCGTAGACGAATCAAAGCCATTCGGTGGACACCGAGACATACGTGGACGCGTGTGTTGTGGACAGGTATCGTGGAAGACAAAATTTCTGCGTAGGCACTATTAAAGAACGGTTGAAGATCAGAAGGAGCGTCAAGACCCGTGGGGATCGAGTCTTAGTGTAAGGCTAATCTGTCTTTGTAAAACCATTGTTCATAGTGATTGTCTGGCTTGGGCCGTCCGAGGTTGTTTTCCCGTTTTGGGTTTTTTTCCTCGTACATCCGGCGCTGTGAGTATTCTTTACTTTATTCTACTTGCTTTAATCACTAGATGCATGTTTATGATTAATTAAGATAAAACTGGTTTAAAGTAAGAATTAGGTTTTCACAACTTGGTTTGGTGCATAATTAAAAGTTGGGTAATTTTTTGGAGAAAATTTGGTTTGAAAGAAAACACACATATATTGGGCACTCTTCATAACATAATAACTTAGGATCGACAAGTTAGATCGGACCGACCATAAAAAAAAATCGGACCGACTAAGCTCAGAAAATCGGTTTAATCGGTCCGGTCTTGGGTCCTTTCTTTTTTAGGACCAATTTAATCGTTTTAGTCCTTAAAATTATTAAAAATTGGATCAGAACGTATTGGACCACGAACACCCCTATAAAAAACTGTTTTTACATCAAATTGTTAAAAACAAAAGAATAAGAAGAAAAAGAAAAAAGGGAGATGTGGTTTCAATACGGTTTGAGGGACGGTTTATGTAAAGTTTCTCTTGTAAAATTCTAACAAAATGGAACTTTAACAAAAAATTCAAACTAAATTCTTGCATACACATGATTATTTTATATAAATATTAAAAAAAAAAAATTATTAGGGACTTATACCGAATAGTCACTCGAACATTTTTAATACACGTTTAATCCAAACTTTTTTATTTTGTTCTAAAAAATTCTCCACTCATAAAAACACTCAAAACCATTAGACACACAAGCCCATTTACCCACCTAAACTTTATAGTCATTTGACATCATTTATGCACATAAAAACAAAATCTTTTTTTGACATCATTCATAAATCCTTAACTTTAGAGTCATTTGACGAAAAGTTCGACGACATTTTTGTAATTAACGTTTAGTGCGAGTATTTTTATTTTGCTCCCACAAATCTACCACCATATAAATATTTAGGGGGGGGGGGGAGGTTAATGTATGTGGGTAAATGGGTGAACGTATGTGGGTAAATGAGCTTGTGTGTCTACTTGTTTTGAGTGTTTTTATGTGGTGAAAGTTTTTTTGGAACAAAATAAAAAAAAAGTTTGGACTAAACGTGTATTAAAAAATATTCAAGTAACTATTCAGTATAACCCCCTAGTAAATTTTTATTTTTTTTAAACATTTGTATGAAATAATCATGTGGATGCAAGAATTTAGTTTGAATTTTTTTGTTAAATGTTCCATTTTGTTAGAAATTTTCAATACACTCAAACCAAAAAAATTAGTTGAAATTTTTATGTAAGAGTGTGACAGACATTGGCTTGGGGATTAAAGTCCAAAAAAACATAAAATCCAATTATACACAAGTTGTATATATATTAAAAAAGCTAAAGGACAAAGTTGGAATATTATTTCAAGATGGAGTGTCCTAAGGAAATAGTCGCACCCTATCAATTGGGTAATGGTGGTCATAATCGCGATAATAACCTCGGAGTAGACCTCACAATATGTGTCACGACACGATAACACGACACGACACGACACAAAATTAACAGTTAATGGGTACGGGTCACTATTGGGTGAACACGATATACCTGTTAGAAATAACGAATCGAGTTGGTTAAATTTGATTCAGTCGATATCGACCCGTTAAGATCTGAATACTGTTCATGTCATACCGAATCGCGTGGCACGTTAATAACCATTATGACCAGTTAAGATATATAGGAACAAATTGTACGTAGAGGATATAGGGTTTTGTTTTGAAAGAAGAAAGGAGGAGTTTGAGAGAGAGTAGAGAAGATGAGAGCGGTTGTCTTGTGAGAGAGAGGAATAGAATGAAATGAATGGCCGTGTGTGTGTGCATCTTCTAGCGTAGTTTTTTTTCCCTCCTATTTTTGATATTGACGAGCGTACCCTTCTAGTAGAAGTTAAGAAAGGGTATTCGCGATCCGGTTCGGTCTTGAGGTATTTTGGGATCGGACCGCATTAAGCGGTCCTAAAAACTTATGGATCGAGATCGGACCGGAATAATCGGTCTCGGTTCTATTCGGTTTTCAAGCTGTCCGTGTTCGGTCTTAGTCCTATTCGGTCTATACTCATAAAAAGCAACACATTCTTTTTTATTAAAAACAACATTTATTTTGTAAAACCGCATTTTTTTTTATTAAAAACAGCACATGTTTTTTTTAATTAAAAACTGCATTAAAAACAACTATTAAAAATTGCATTAAAAACAACACTATTTTTAAATAAATAAAAAACGACACTTCAATTTTAATCCCTAAAAATCTCATTAACTCACGCCTCTTCAAAAACTTGTGATGTCAGATGAAATGAACTGCTCTGCTTTAACACCAAATTAGAGAGAGTTTCTAAAGCTAATAGATTGTGCTTTACAACTATATATTTGAATTCTAATGTTGTTGTTGGAGATGAGTTTGTGGAGACCCAATAGTAGAAAAAGTTGGGTTGTATTGACAAACAAAATTTCTGATTTCAATGTACCAGTCCCTACAACATTTTTTATTTCATACTAACAGATCCAACTTCGTCTTGATCAGATCGTATGGATGAGTTTTGAAAAAAAATAATAGATGAAATTGTTAAACGTTGGCAATTTCCTAAGTAGGTAAAACTCAATAGATGATGCGGAAGCGTATATAAGTGATGGTTCAACAATTAAACAAAACAAATTTTAGTTTAATAAAACAAAATTAAACCAATTCTTTAATCCAAGTCCTAGAATTTGCCTAAGTCATATTTATCAATATTAGCAAATTAGGTGAAACCAAATTTTAGAAAGTGACTTGAATTAAGTAAACATTAGCCAACATTTAATATAAGTCCAAATTAAATTGAGTGTGATAAATTAAACCGAATTTTATCTTGAATTTATCCTAAGCATGCGTTCTAAATTATGAAGCAAGATAAAATAAACAATATCACACTACGCCGAGATGTACGAGGAAAAATCCAAGACGGGAAACAACCTCGGACGGCCCTAGCCACAAGTCCACTAGATACGGAATTACAATTACAAGACATATAGACTTACAACGACTGACTCGATCCCTCTCAAGCCTCGACGCTTCTTCTCGTAGACACCTCTTCCTAGCGGACAACCTCGGAACACCACCGCGGTCTCGAAATCCACCGATAGGACTTTATATGGTCACCGTCACCCTAGCATGGAGCCTTTCTCCAAGTGGGTAGAATCACAACAAAAAGTCTTCTTCTTTGATGGATGTAGAAGCAAACCAAAACTTTTCTTCTTAAATTCGGTAGAGATAAACCGGTGCCAAAACTCCAAGCAATTGATAAGTATATATGAACTCGGAATAACTCAATTGGGTGTACAACACTAGAGTGATAAAATATTTTCTCTAAAAATCTCACTCAAAACATGAACATTTTCCTAAAACAAATTTGCTCTCAAACTCTCTCTAAGAGATGGAAATGGTATGGAAAAGTTAAGTTGGAAAATGTTATTCCCGCACAAGATAAAGTCTGAAAAAGTTGGTTAAAAAACAAGTGGGGAAGTGAGTGCAAAACTGCCAAAAACTGCCTAAAAACTATTCCCGCTTGACAGCTCGTTCGAACGACATTTCGTTCGAACGAACTGTCGTTCAAACGAGACTTCTAACGACAAACCAGTATGGACTTCGTTAGAATCTCGTTGGAAACCTCGTTAGAACGAACAAGTTCGTTCGAACGACATTTCGAACGACATACCAGTTTAGACTCGATGGCAAACTCGTTCGAACGAAACCTGGTTCGAACGAAAAACTCGTTCGAACGACATTTCGAACGACTTCCAGAATTTTTTACAAAATTCGATTTTTGGCCCAGAAACTTTATATACTTTATTTTTAAAGTTCTAATTAATTTTTTCTGAAAGTAAAACACAGTTTTAATTAAACCTAACACCCAATAAACTTTGTTCTAAGCTCCTATATAAACATAATTGCATTCATACCTTGGGAGCATGGAACCATAGTTGATGACGTAGAAACGAGGCACGCAAACCGACATTTTGATGAAGCTTTATATTCTTTGCCGCTACGTCTTCAACAAACACTTCATAGGCTTGAGAGTATTACAATTACATACTTTCCTATGAATAAATGTTTTTGTCCGGAATTGAGCCAAAACTACATATGGACTCAATTGGAAATTTGTGTCCTTACAGAAATAAAAAATGTACCTTGAGGGGAGTGGAAGGGTTTGTTTGTTGTCGGGGGAGAGTGAGGGAAGGGAGAGCGGCCGACCGTAGAGAGAGGAGAAAATAATAACTTAGGGTTATGTTGGGTTTGGCTTGTGTTTCAAAAGCAGTGTGCTTGGGTGGGTGTGGTTTGGGTAGTGGTACTACTAGCGTGCGAGCGTGTTATGAAATTAATATATATATATATATATACACACACACAGATTTTTACGATCTAATCCTTTGACTAAACATTTTGAAAAAAAAAACGGTAAAGCAAATTTTAAACGATTAAGTCCCACATATAAATACTGTCAATCCAAAAAAAATCATAAACCTACGGCTATGGGAGGTTTCTCTGCAACTAACCACTATTATCCGAAATAAAAAATAACATCAATTTTGATTCTTTTTTCGTCTGTCCAATAATCGATTACAGTATTCTTAATTGATTCTTTCGAGCGATTAGCTACGTAATTTTTGCAACTAAACCCTAAACTAATTAAATACCTCAACTCTTTCTTTTCATTTCATCTTCATTCACTTCACTCACACACGCAGCCGCACACACCCGACCACACACACACCCAGGAGGAGCTTTCATCAGGCAGGACAGGACAGGACAGGACAGGAGCTTACATCACGCGGTTGTTCTGTCTCTCTCGTCGGCGTCTCGCACCACACCGGATCAACAAGCAGGAGCTTCCATCACGCAAAGGTATGTTCTCTCTCTCTCTATCTGCTTCTGCGATTTGTCTATGTATAGAGTAATAGATAGCTGCTTCTTCGATTTGGTGAAGGTTGGGGTTTTAGAGATGGAGGGAGACGAGGGCATTCGTGAGCTGGAAGAAGGCATCAATTTGATTCTGTCTGGATGGTCTGGGCTTCAGTTGGCTATCGACAACGAATGGGGTGGCCGTGATTCTGCCCAGAGATCTAAACAACTGGCCATCGATATCTTGTCGCTGCTCACCCAATCCAAACCTCCAATATATATTGATGATCTCGAAAATCTGCTTGATGATTTTATGCTTTCCCTCAATACCGAAATCGGGGATGGAAGCATTGAGGAGGTACGCGTACGCACGCCTCTTCAATTTCCTTTTTTTATTTCATCAATATATCATATGTCGCCTCCATAGCATATTTTTTTTTCTTTTTTCTTTTTCTGTCAGGTCTTGTTACTCTATTTTCTCAGGAGCACTTCAAGCCCATTTGTACTTCGTTGCTCCGAGAATTAAAAAATGTGTCTTGGGGTGTGTTCTTGGTGGGTGATAATTTTAGAGAGACAAGGAAAATTCACGTGAATTGATTTTTAAGCTAACATAGTGTAAACAAGGGCTCGTTTGGTTCAAGGTTTGGAAAAGGCATGGGAAATATAAGGGCTTGTTTGGTTCAAGGTTTGGAAAAGGCATGGGAAATATAAGGGCTTGTTTGGTTTGAGGTTTGGAAGAATTCTAAATTCCTTGGATCTTGAATTCGAATTACTGTCCATTGTTTGGTTCAAATTTCCCTTTCCAAACAAGCCTTAAATGGGTCCCTCCTCCCCCGCGATGCCACATATATATAGACCTTGTTGTTTTATTGAAAAAATGCTAAAAAGTTGGGAGTTGGATTTAAATGGTTGTTTAATATGCTGGAAAGCTGTTTAATATATTGTACGACCGTATAATATGTAAGGCCAAAAGTTTTTTTTGAAGCTGTTTTTAATCTTTTTTACAATTGTTTTTTTCAAAGTTTTTTTTTTTATATAGTTTTTCTGAATTATATTCTATATGTAATGCATATAATCGCTGCATATTATTGTTATTTATGGTTGCTTAGCTGTTTTTTTATTACCTGGACTTATTTTTATTCTAGTAGGACATTACTAGTAGTTGTATAATTTTGTTACAGGATATACATATTTAAAAAAAAAACGTCTAGAAGGCCGCCTACAAGTTAAAAGGGCCCCTTGGCCGCCAGAGGACCATCTAGTGTTTTTTAGAACATTGTTATAACTTATAAAGAACATTGTTATAACATTTTTTATGAATCAAACAGCAAAACATCTATGATATTTGAGTTTTGAAGGCTTTAAATAAATGTGTGCGCGGGATTTTGTAGTCAACGATCAGTTTATGATGGCATATTCTCCAATAGAATGAAAAGATGATACTCCGTGTGAGTATCTTCTACTCTGGATCACTTAATCTAGGTGATGTATCCATCTTGGACTGCAAAGACTTACTTTACTATATTTGTCAAAAATTCATTTGGTTTCGGAAATCATTTTTGATAATTTTTGGCAATGTCAAACCGTATATCAAATGAATATTGATAGTTAGGATCGTCTTATACCTGGGTACGACTCTTTGGTATATAGCATGTACGGAAGGAGAAAGTACCAGGGTCAAGTGGTCTTGGGTTTGTAAGACATGCCATTAATGGCCGGTAGAACATTATAATTCCACCATATATTAGATGGTAGAGATATTGTGTTGGTTGTCTCTGTTTTTTCATGATTGGTTTTGTTATATTAATTAAAATGGCATTTTGTATATTTCTTGCAAATTTATTTAATCTTCACAAGTGTTGCATGTTTTTAGCTAGTTTAGAATATTGTCTAATTTGTTTTCGAGGATTACTTCACTTTTCCTTTTTGTCTGAGATTGATGATACTGAACAGATATCAGAGAAAATATTGGTTATGCATGAAGAATGCTTGGAAGGTAATTTCGCATCAGTTGAAAGCCTTAAACGTTCTAATCCTCCAAGAGTTGCTGCTTCTCATATCAGACAGGTACTAATTGTCTTACCTCAGCTACCTGTAAATGAAAATAATTTTTCATATCTGCTGATTGTTGTGTGTACTCTTATGACATGAGAAAAGTTTAGAGTAAAATAGCTTCAAGAAAAATTATTCAGAAGAAGCCTAGTACACTTAACATTCTAATAATTAATAATCGTAAGATTTAAAGATTATTAATTAATAGAATGATTAGGTTTACTTAGATTAGGAAAAATTCAGTAAATCCCTTGAGCTATTTCGGATTTATTGGTGACTCCCCTATCTAAAAAACTCGACAATTAACCCCTTTAATTATTGACCCGTGACAAATAACACCATTTTTGTTACATTCTATTTAATTTAGATATTTAACAAATATTATGCATACGACTTGCATTATATGATCTGTTTTTTGATCAATAATAACAAATTAACTTTTTATAACTAAACTAACTCCCAAACAGCCTATTCTAACTTCTAAACATCCCAAATTAAAACCTAACACCCCTCTCTCAATTCCCCCCCTTCCTGTTAACCAACCGACCATCATTGACGCCACTGCCTGGAAATCCTAATTTACTGTCACTGTGCACGATGGCGCCTGGAACCCCTAAACAAATAGTTTTTGGGCGAGTTCTTGCCGAGTCTTGCCTGTCCAATCTCTCCAACTAAACAATCATCAGCACAATCCTGTTCATTGTTGACAACCTCACACACTTGGCGGGACTTCTCTCGGAGAACAATTGGTTTAAAGTGAGTTCCCAAGCATTGACCCCTAAACTTGGTGGATTTTGATGTATAACACAATCGTCTCAGCGGTTCATTTCCCATGACCCTTTGGCATCAGCTTTCATCGGAATTGTCCATCTGTGGGTGACTTTTGTCGCCATTCAACCAGTCCCGCCAAAGGCTTCATCATAGTTCATCCGGAGCGCCACTATATCTAGGGTCAGTTTGGTGCAGATTTAGGGTGGATGATGGTGGTGTGTGACGGTGCGTGGATATAGTGGCGTTGCTGTTTTGCGTGCTGGTGGGGTTGGGGTGTTATTCTCTCATTTTTGTAAGGATATGTAAAAAATGGTTAGAGTGGGGAGTTAATTGGGAGAGAAAATGTTGGCATTAATTGCTTTGGTTGAGGTTTTATTTTTTTTTAGACTTTCCAATAATAGCACAACATATACCCGAAATTTTCCGAGTTGTCATTTTACTCAAATTAACTAAAATCCTCAATAATATATATTCAGAGAATTTAAGTCCCACAAATTTTAAATTATTGGAGTCCCCAATATAAGATGCCAAAATTTAACACTGGAATAAATTTTTTGTACTAATTAAAAAGCCTCTAACATGCTTGTACATTAGATTTGTTAGTCAAACATACAAAACTTGTAATGCATCTGGTAAGAAAAGCTGGTAACTTTATCATTTTTGTAGTTTTTATCAACAAATTCCATTCTACTTTACCTTGAGCAGTTTTAACAGTGCTAGTCGTCCATTTGTATTAATTTCTCTTTTGCTTCCCTATTGTTTTAGGCTGGTAATGATGATGACGATGATACGAGCTCAGGGGATGATGAGGATGACAATGATTCATCAGAAATGGCAGTGGATGCTCCTAAACCTGAGTCCAAGTTAAGCCAAATGGATATGATGGTTGATGAACCGACCAGGTCTAGTGGAACAGCTGAAGCAGATGATGGGTGGACAGTAGTTCCCTCCAGGCGGAACAAAGGTAGTAGCAAAAGGAGCTAGTTATTGTTGAAACTACATTAAACATTTTTGGTATTTTTTTTTCTCTATTTGTTAGTTGTGTAAAATCTTGCAAGGCCTGCTTTGTTTGCCAACTTCAACTTGTAAAAGCAATGCTTGTTTATCTGCTATCTGATTTCCTTCGATTCCCAAGATAAACTCTTAGCCAACTTGCAAAATGGAAATTCTGCACCAGAGGTGGTTACAAAGTGATCAAATATACTCATACCTATAATTTTGTGACATTTTGTTAAATATTTGCATGTTCGCTGCGTGGTTAAACTTTTGAAATGCAGGTCTATTGCTACTCCCATTTTTTTTAGATATAATTGACAAGCTAAATAATTGTGAAAATAATGCCTTAAATCATAATGAAAAGGGTACTTGGGTTTCGGTATTCAAAAGTATGGCTGGCATTAGGGCTGTTCAAAAAGCTGAACCGGTCCGAACCGATGCCCGAGCCGGCCCGATCCGACAGGTTTAAAATTACTCGATTCGGCCGACGGTTTAGCTTTGTGAGAACCGGACCACCCTGTTTAGTTGACAGTTATAGTCAAGAAAAAAAAGGAATATAAACCGAACTGAACCGAATTTATATTGCCCCATCAAAAAACCCACCTTCCATTTTATTTGACTCTCACTCACCTCACAGAACACAACTTCTTTCTCTCTGCCTTCCTCTCCCGTATGTACGTGACCTCTTTCAGTTGAAGAGTTCATCACCAAAGTCTGCTTCAAATCAAGGAGAATTTAGACCTGTTTTGAAGAAATTTCATGTTTTGCTTTGGAGACTTGTCTTGAAGAAATCTCATGTTTTGCTCACTTGTACGTGACCTGTTTTGTTTTGAAGAAATAGGAGGTGGATAAAAAAATTGAAAAAAAGACCTGCTTTGCTTTGGAGAAATTTCATGTTGCAATTTATGTGTGAATTCTTGGGTATCTGATTCAGATTTGGGTGAGTTCTGAGATTTTTATTTTCATCAAATGATGAACCGACATCATCCAAAACTGACCGGGTCTCTCCTCTACGGGGTTAGGCCCTCGGTTTACATTTTCTGAAAATCGACATGCTCGGTTCGACTGAAAATTGTGCTCCAAGGCCAAACCGACCGAACGGTGCATATCCCTAACTGGGATTGACCATTGCCCCCCAATAAATAAATGAAACAAAACCTTTTTAATGATGACCCCTTACTCAATTTGATTTTGACAATTTATTTTTGGGCAACTTATTAAATGCCCTTATTAGAGACTTACGAAAAATAGAATCATGAAATCTCAATCTCTCTCTCTCTCTCTCTCTCTCTCGGTTTGGGTGCGGAACCAAAACTGAGTTCGTACCTTATTTTTAAAAATATTAAAAAATGTCAAGAGAAAGAGGGCTCAGACATAATTTTAGAGAATGGAAGAGTTTTCATTAATAGTGTCAATTTTTTTTTTTTTTGGGGTGGGGGGGAAGTCGAACTTTATTTATAGTACAAGCTAATAGAGTCCTAATAGGAGTGGATATTAACTTAAATAGGATAAATACAAATATTTATAACACTTCCTGTTTGATGTACACCATTTCCATCATCCAATGATTATTGCCTCATTAAAACTTGACTAAGGAAAATCCATTGGGAAAAAATCGTAGTGAAGGAAAAAGAGTACAATTTTTGTGATCATTGAGTTGGTGTTGGATGTGTTTAATGCTGTCTCGTTAAAACCTTTACTAGGAAAAATCGTGTGGGACAAACCCTAGTTAAAGGAAAAAGAGTACAACGCACAAATATCCCAAAATAGATATTCTTGTATCCTTCACCTGATAAGATGCTTCCCCTGATTGATGTCTTAAATTTCACTGTTGGTGGAGTCGAGGCATTCCATTCTCGTATACAAACTTTTGAAATGTCACATTTGGTAGCGACTTTGTAAAGAGATCATGATGTGAACAAGCGCTTATCGCTGTACCAAAAGGTATAGCTATTCGTAATGACGCAACTCTATTCACATATACAAAGGGTGAGTTTGCATCATGGGTCCAACCCTTAAAAGAGTCTCGGCCAATCTCGACCCATTTTATAGGAGCACCTTGCATCAAATTCCCCCCAGGTTGCAACTGATTACCACTCTTTGTGACTCGAACTCATGACCTCGCTCTGATACCAAATGATGTGAACAAGCGCTTACCACTGTACCAAAAGCTATAGCTATTAGTAATGGTGCAACTTTATTCACATATACAAATGGTGAGTTTGACCCATGATATCAATTGAATTTGGGGTCAATAGCTACTTATCCAACTATTGTCTTTTTAATTTGAAAAACAAATGAAGTATCCATGTTATGAACATTAATTTTTTATAGTTAGTTTATATGTTACGAATCAAAATAAAAACTAAAACATACCATATTATACAATGCCGCAATTTATGTTGTCATAAGATTGTCTGAAAATATCAATACTTGATGTAACATAAAAATAAACCTTATACAAGAGTTGGGACCTTAAATGAGTTTACCTTACTGTGAAAGAAAAACTGATATTTAGGTAGTCATACATACCTTTTGAGGTTCAATTTACTACTCACATGCGAAAGTCATAAACAATTATCATTTCAGTTTTCCAGAAATCCATTTAATACTCCAATATTTCTTCCAAACAATAATAATCTTCTCTTTTCATATTATTCTAACATGGACAATATACAAACTTAAATTGACATTATCAAACACTTGCCTTTCTTGTAGGTCTGATCCTTTGGTGAAGTATATTTCAGTTGGTTGTCCCTTCTCCGGTCAAACTCCGGTGGTGGTTGGTGGTGGTGAACCTTGGTTCTTGTTCTTCTCCTTTCCAAGTGGCTTTTCCCTTCCCAAGCACTCTTACACTCTCTCTAGAAAGATGGTTGCTCTTATTTGTGAAGAGGAGATGAATAACCCCCATACACTTAATCTACCAATACTTATAATAGTGCCAAATCCGTAATCACTATTCATCCCCCTAGAAAAATGATCAAAATGCCCTTTCGGGTTGTCTATTCATTTCCAAATGACCCGAGACTCAAAATTAACATCCAAATAGACTTTTCTAACTATTTCGAACCTTCCGGACGCAACGACGCAGTCGAAATGACTATTAGATCGATAGAAAATAAATTTCCTTTTTAATTTAATAAACTAGTCCCGACACGTCCCATACCGCGTCTGACTAAAAATATAAATTACCGAATTTATATCATACAGTCATATCAATGACATCACATTCATATATTACCTAAATATCTTTAAGTAATATTCAGAATCATCCATTTTAATATCCACCGTCTGGATAAAACCCGAATGAATTAATTAATAATAAAATCCAATTAATCCATTAATTTAAAATATAACCCATTTTAAAAGTCATTTAAAATTACGGGGTATTACAATTTAGTCTCGACGCGACACGGGCGCGTCCCGACTCAAATTTCCCAAATTGTCATTTTATTCACTCGTGACATTCAATATAATCAATATTATATATTACTTTGCTCATTAGTAATATTCAACAAATTTCCCATAATTACTAACTCTCGTCACGTTAATAATTATAACATAAATGAATTTCCGGATTTATATTAAATAATTAATTCACATTAAATTATATAAATCCCCAAATTAAAATAACATAAAAATACGGGGTATTACAGAAGCTCTAATTAATACCTAAATGTCATCAAACTTAGTTTTACCCATATGTGACAATAAATATATTGAGCTAAATGAACTAAATAATCATCACGCACACAAATTCGAAATTTTGACGATTCTACAAACAATAGTGTCATGACGATTTTTCAACATTAGGATTCGTGGTGCAAACCCGTTTATATATCCATCCAAACTCCCTAAAATATAATCATATTTTTCTTTTGAATGAACATGTCAAACTAAACTAATTGGATCTTATTGACATATTATTCTTTTTATTGCCTTAATTTTTTTCCGAGCTCTTTTAAATGGTGACTTTCATGACGTGATTATTATTCACTCGCAACCCTTTTCCGTGAACAGTCATCATGTTTTCATTTAAGTAATATTAATCCTCATGGAAAACGATTCTTACATGCACACCTCCTCCTAAGTCTAATTATGCATGGATGACAAAATTGTGATTAGAACGTCTCACCAAACTCAGATATGCATGTATGCCAAACATTCATATAAACTCGTATATGTGTGCAAAGATGGCATATATACAAAGTCGAATCCAAATGCAAATCAACTTTGAAACAATTCAATTTTGACAATGGTTAAGCTCATTTAACGCATCAACAATTATGACAAAATGTCCTAACCACATAGATAATGAAATGATGGGGGTCCAAGCACACCAATATGCCACATCAAACATGAAAACTCGAGACACAAAAAAAATCGAAAATCTTTTTGTGTTTTTCATATTTTTTACTCAAAAAAATAAAATCTTTTTGTATTTTCTCAAAAATATATGAAACCAAAAATCTTTTTATATTTTGAAATTTTTTTATCAAGATATATTTTTGTATTTTTCAATAAGACTCAAATAAATGAAAAATATAATACAAATAGATAAATATGTCATAACACTAGCAAGATATATATCATGAATATAAGACTAACGTATGGCAAACGTGCACACACAATCATCCATAAGAAATAGCATGTGAAGCATCATGTACTAGCATGTGAGAATCAACGAACAAAGCATTTAGCATCTCCAAAACATATTTCCTAACCCAAAAAGGTGTATACTTAGTAAGACGGGTTTTGGGAACCGATGGGACACTATTCTTAAACTTCCTAGGGTCTTTTCCAAGATCATAACAAAAAAGCCTAAAGTAATCTTTCCTACCACAATACGAACATGTGTAAACACGACAAGGAATGGAACCTTTAGGTTGACCTTTTCTAACACCCTGGGATGTGGTTGACGCTCCAAAATAAACTATAGTTTTGGCTTTAGCATTCGAAGCACTAGAACAAGATAAGTCACTGCCATCACTAATTGAATTGTTTAAATAATTTTTCAATTTCAAAATTTTGGACTCAAGCAAAGAATTAGACTCCTCAAATTTTAGGGACTCCTTTAAATTTTTAATTACCCCTAGAAGGTTATCTTGCTCCCCCTCAATATGGGCAAACTTATCCCTAAGAGTCTTCTCACGTGCCACAAAATCATTAACACCACACCAAAAATAACAATTTGGCACACTCAGATATTAAAAATCTGGCACAATTTAAAACTGTTTATATACCTTGACCAAGTTAAAACTTTGTGCTACAAGGGCCATAAAGCCTTTGGAAAATTGTGGGAACCATAATTTCATCATCCTGACTCGCATGGGGGCCAACATATGTGGAGCCCATGCCTTTAGATAATACCTATTACCAAGATATTAACATATGTTAATAGATATTCGTGGGAGCTTATCATCAACAAATTAATAAGTGAGAATGGGATAACTAATTTGAAAAAGGCAACTTATTACATGCAGTATAAATATTGTACACCCCTTTAGGCGGAGCGTGTTAATTCATAGCCTTAAATCTCTGCCACATTGTGCTCTCAAATACTGAATTAAAGATCTCCTCCTCCCGTGGATGTAGGCAATTTGTCGAACCATGTACATCTTGTGCCCCCTCTTGGTGTGTTTTACTATCATTATTTCCACTTTATTATCTGTTTGGCTTGTGTGATTGAATATTTATCACTTGTAAGTTTTGTGCACTTACCGATCCTAGCGAAGATCAAGTAGATATGTCGTGTTTAATTTTTAATTAGGCAAATATATTATGTTTAAACTTCGAAGTTAATAAAATCTCATGAAGTAGACTTATTGTGTTTGATTTATTTATTTTTGGTTTTGAATGATTGTTGTTTGTTTGTTTGTTTGTTTGTTTGTTGGCTTACTTACGAAAATGAGTTAGTTGCATGTTGACTTATTTTTGAGCTTGGGGTTTATAATATAATTTTAGGTCGACTCCAACTCATTTGTGCAGTTGTATTGACAAAAAATTATTGAGGGTATGGGTATTAATAAAATTGGGTAATGATAGTCATAATCGCGGCAACAACCTCGGAGACGGAGTGTTGGTGAAGGTTAGGGTTTTAGAGATGGAGCGGGGCGAGGGCATTCGTGCGCTGGAAGAAGGCATCAATTTGGTTCTGTCTGGATAATCTGAGCTTCAGATGGCTATCGACAACGAATGGGGTGGCCGTGATTATGCCCAAAGATCTAAACAACTGGCCATCGATACCTTATCCCTGCTCACCCAATCCAAAGCTCCATTATATATTGATGATCTCGAAAATCTGCTTGATGATTTTATGCTTTCCCTCGTACCGAAATCAGGGATGGAAGCATTGAGGAGGTACGCGTACGCACGCCTCTTCAATTTTCTTTTTTTATTTCATGAATATATCATATGTCGCTTCCACAGCATAATTTTCGATGAAGCTGTTTTTTTTTTCTATCAGGTCTTATTACTCTATTTTCTCAGGAGCACTTCAAGCCCATTTGTACTTCGTTGCTTTGAGAATTTGAAATTGTTTTTAACTTTTATTGACATGATACCGTGATTGATTAGTGTCGCTGGCGCGGACCCACATTCCCTGGTTCACATCATTTGTTGAATGTATATTAGTAAACATAACTTTTTTTTATTTATGGAAAAAAAAAATAATTTTAACTTAGATAAAAACTGTTTAATTTGATGTGTTAGATTCGCGATTGATTAGTGTCGTTGGCACGAATCCACATTCAATAAATCATGTGGGTTCGTGAATGTGGATCCCGCCAGCGGCACTATTCAATCGTGATATCATGTCAATAAACATAGTTTTTTTATTTACGATTTTTGTTAATTTGAATTGTAATTTTAATAAAAAAACTGTTTAATTTTTAAAAAAATGTTTAATTTGATGGTAATGATAGTCATAATCGCGACAACAACGAGTATCTGTCGTATGAAACTACAATATCTACCATATTAGATATAGTATTGAAGATATATGGTTAAAATGTGCATGGTTGGACATAAACACCCACTCACTAAAGGCTTTAGACATGTTCTCAATTTAGAAATTTAAAGAGAAGAATAGAGAAGGGATACGGGAGAGCAACTATAATATCAAGAAAGACTTTTATAATCAAAAATCGTCACGTTGCCCGAAAGATTACAATTTCAAAACTTATAACTAAAAAACAAAACCAGTGACAACTAAAAAAATAATATGCACGCATAAAAAATGAATATGACATAATATAAAAACTTATTTGATGTTGTTTTGGTATGTTGTGAATTGAAATATTCCTAAGTGGTTGATTGTGTTGGATTCAATAGAGACTTATTTGAGCATGAAGCTTCGGTTAGGAACATTTCAAATCGCAACTTACCGAAGCAATATCAAATGATATATTTTAAATTTTATTTGTTTTCATTTGTATTTTTAATGATTTTTATTTTTTCAAATAAATTTTAAAATTTCAATGTTTTCTATTATAGGAATTTAACTCATGATTTAGGATGATATTAATCCACGAAATAGTCATGAATCTGTTGAAGAAATTATGAAAACCATTGGTGTGTTCTTGAAGATGATATATTGATAATTTCTGGAAATAAGGAGATAAACATGCTTTTTAATCCAATCCCTTGATGATTCTAGGATGTTTAGTGTACTGGAAATCGTTCATATATGTTGGCATATCATGTAGAAATAATTATAACTCATTTTGGAGGTTAATATGAAGGTTTAAATGAGTAAAAATGGTGAAACCCGTAGTTGCAGAAAATGCAGAAAATCAGGCTTGGACCCGAGGGATCGATCGATCGACCCCTGCCTTCGATCGATCGACCTCCCCAGAATATGTAAAGTTGTTTCTTTTTAAATGTTGATTCTTATCCCAAAACTTTTGTGGATCTTTGGAGATTATTATTTGGATATTATGGGACTTAGAAATATCAGTAAACCCTTGATAAGATTTGAATTAATTTGATTTGGATTCAAGTAATTAAAATGATGAAAATTATATCGAATGGAATTTCGGTTGCTAGATTCATTTGTTAAATTCCAAATGGAGATGTATGAGGATTAAAGATAGGACCAGTAGGGGTGATTTAATATAACACCTGGGTATCCTTAAGGTTACAAGAGGGTAATCCAAAGTGAAAGAAGATGTGTTTATAAGAGATTTGAAACTATCGATTTTAACCTTAATGAAAAGGAGAATTTAACTCGTAGTAATTAGGGAGAAATGATGTTATGGACCAGTAGGATATTAGTAAATTCTTACTGAATATATGTTGAGGAAAAACCTATTTGAATCTTGTGTATTGAGTGAGGGTAGACTTAGGGTTACAATTTGAACATCAAGGACTGAGTTTAAACTCATTATTGATTACGCAAGGACTGAGTGTTGTACAAGAGCGTAGTGGTATGACTCCTGGATAGAGATGGGAGTTTAAAGCACTTTTGGGTTGAAAGAGGTATGAGGTTATCCCGATCGCATAGTTGTAGTTGTCGGACCTCCTCGATCGACAAAGTTAAGTAGTAGTGTATTGGAGGGGTTCCTTGTTTGGATTTCGCTTTGCGAGACGCTCCGCGCATGAACCTTAACGACGTCGGGAGTGGAGAGATGTTATAGGATGCGAGGATAATTAAATTATGAAGTAAAGATATAATATGCTAATACGTGGGATTTAAAAGGGATATAATGCTACGTATGGAAACATCTTAGGGTAGTGATAATTACCTTATTGATATTATATTATAGGTATGATAATACCTATTTGATTGATTGTTGATTTATGTGTATGACATACCTAGCTTACTTGCTATCGGTGGGAGGTTTACGCGTGAGGGCAGTCATATCCTGATGAATCCATGGGATCTTTGATTTGTCGCTCGAGAACATAGGTCTATGAAAGACTTATCGGGGAGTTGATAAGTCCGCTGACTGTGGGTACGTAGGTATGTGCGTGACCCATGGATACGAGAAATATGTTCGCCTCCAATTTGTTTGTTGTTGTTTGTGGTTCGTGGAATCTTACCGAACCTGTAGTCCCCTATTCGGCGACCTGCGATGATGGGACATGATAGCAGAGTAATGCATTGCACCGCAGCTGTGACTCGGGGTGCCGTATTATATATGAATATATATATATAATGGAATAAATGATTAAATGGATATATATTGTGGTTAAATCTATCTACAGTGATAATTGTAGATAACGGTGAATAGAGAAAGATAATGGAATTCAGTTAATGAATGTTTATGCTTATAGAATTGAAAAGCTTCACTCCTGATAATGAGAAACAATTCATATTAATGAGTAATAATTCATGTTAATGAGAAACTAATCATATAAAGAAGAGATGTAAATGAATAATAATATGACGTATGGTATGGGACATACGGGGATTAAGATATGGGAATGGAATTTATATATGGAGACTAGAAAAGAGGAACCATTAACTAGGAGGTTAATAGGAAACGTTAAGTGTGCACTCTAGTTGAGAGGTGAGAATTGCAAGTGAGAGTTGGATCTAACATGTACATAATAAATGCTTTATTGCACTTGTTAAATACTTGCTGTTTTAAAAATAATCTACAGATTCGGGCTCTGACCCGTTTCCTTGCATATTTTCTCTTCTATTGTATCTCTATATCAGGTGTCCAGCAACAGGGAAGCCAACGTTAGTGGATTATGACAGGCTATGGATTTATGGAGTTTTGCCTAGACGCCTTCCATCTTTTGATTCACAGTATTCTTAGTTAGGGCATGTCGCCCAAAGGATTCAGTTATCTTTTCTATCGAGGTCAAATATGATTGTATTCGGAACTTTTTAATACATTTAACATTGTTGGGATTATTGTAAAGGATTTATATTATTTGGGAGTGTTTATTCCAGTTGCATTTAAATTCTTTTGAGTTATATATTGTGTTATCTGTGTTGTAGAATAAAATGTGTTGTGTTATTCTTAAACTGGAAATGGATTTTGTTAAATTTAAATTTGGAAAGTTTTTAACACTAGCTTAATTGGGTATTGGGTGAGTTGTAAATGTTTTCGACAGTGATGCTAAGAATGAGCCAACTGTATATTCTGTTTTAATTTGGTATGGGACTGGCCACCCGGTATTTAATTAGGCGGGGTGTTACATAAATATTGATAAATAAAAGTGAATATTTTATATGTTGTTCGTATGGCCGTTTTGAGTGCGCCAACGCATCCGAAAAGGTCGAGATAGTCAGAAAAGTGTACTCGGGAGTTTGAATTAGGTCTCGGGGAGTTTTTAGGCCTAATTAGGAACCCAGGAGGGCATTTTAGTCATTTTGTATTTTTGGGTAATTAAACCCACGAAAATCAAAGGGGTTATATCATATGTTTAGGTTATCTCTTAGGGTTAGAAAACTCAAAACCCTATAACGACCATTGGATAAGAGAGGAGAGAGCTCTCAAGGCATTCCAAGGCTCAAAACTCACCCGGTTGCACCGCCGCCACCACCAACGCGTAGATCGCGAGACGGGGAACGCAACCACACCGAATTCGACACCAAACCAGACTTCTGAAAATCCCAGGCAAGTGTTTATCTTGCTTATTTCGTTGATGCATCTTTCATATTAGTTTAGGAGTAATTAGAATGAGTTTTTATGGAAGAAAACTAAAGATATGAGATAGGAATCGCATGTAGTAATGGATTTATTGTTATTCTGGGAATACCTTAATATGTAGAGGATTAAACCACGAATTTATGAGGTTGTATATGAAGGAAATTCGGGAAAAGATGAATCAGAACCATATTAATGAAATTTTAGGGTTCTTGAGGTTTTATATGAATTTGGGCTTGTTAATCCATGTTTAAGGTTAGAAATCTACATGCTTTACGTTGGAATTTAATAATATGATGATATAATGTTGGTAATATAAATATTGGGTCGATTGGTTATGAAATTTATGGAAATTGTGAAAGATAGAAGATGAAACCCGTAACTGCAATTTTGCAGATTTTCGCAGACCTGCTTGATCAATCGATCGAGCATAGAGCTTCGATCGATCGAAGGTTCGATTGATCGAGCCCCAGACCTCGATCGATCGACCCCTCCTGGCAGACTCCTATTTCCCTTTCTAAATTAGTTAAACTCAATTTATTGTGAAATATTCTTAGGCATCCTTAATAAAATGTTTTGGGAGATAGAGAAGACCAGTAGGACATGTGAATAAATTTTGGGACCTTTAATGTCGGGCAAAGATTGTATTTCTGGGATAACTACATAAGGGTAGGTGAATTTATGATTTAAAGAGAGAGACACGTAAGAGAGTCACTTTGGGAGAAATATGTATACCTACTGAATTTTATACTTGGGAGGATAGAATCCATGAGCGTTATGTAGTAAGTGGAAAAGTTCCTCAAAATTTAAGTAAAATGCGAATGGTTATACGTGATAACTAAATAATGAGAAATAAATACAAATGTTGAAATAATGGGACTTGAGATGTACCTAAATTGATACGGTGACATCAGTATAGTTATATGACTGTGTGTATACATATACTATCTATGTGTGAAAATCATGCCCGCGCTACTTGCTATCCTTGAGGTTTCCGCGCTGGGACGATCTTATCCTGTGTTGCTTTATGGGGGATATTGATTCGTACCCTAGGAGATATATATCCTTGGTACAGGCTATCGAATCGATAGTTCAGACGGTCCTAAGAGACGTGAGGGTATGTACTGACCTCTTAGAGACTTGGAATCTATGCTTTGCCTCAATCTTGTTTGTATATATGTTAATACAGTTCGAGAGTGATCCCGAACTTGTATATTCCCTTAGTGTGAGCGATATGGGGATCGGATAGCAGAGTATGCCCGCACCATAGTTCTATGTGGGGTGCTGTTAGAATATATATATTATACGAGTATTTAATATATATATGAAATTTGGGGAATTAAAACTGGCTACTGTGTTGTGGTAAGTGAGAAGCGAATCTTGACTATAAATCGTAAGTACTTGTTTGAAAAGTATAATATGACAGTGGGAAACTTTGTTAACAAATAAAGTAAAATGAGAGCTCGGTTACTAAATGAAATCCTCCTTTTAAACAATTATATGGTTCGGTTTTGAAATCTTACGGGTAATCTAAGATAAGTTAAATCATTGGGAAGATTAGTGCGATAAATGATAAGATAAACCATTGGGAAGGTTAGTGCGATAGGTGTGCACATTAGAAGAGAGGTGAGAATTTCTCAAGAGAGTGTCGCACTAATATGCTGTTGCAATTGCCTGTAATCAATTTAAATACTTGCTAAACGAATTTTAAATCATACACACTATCGGGATCTGACCCGTTTCTATTTCTCTTTTCTCTTATATTTATATGTATATATTACAGATGCCCAGCCACAGGGGCGTCTTGCTTAGGATCCCTTGGAAGAAACGTGCTGCAGCTTAGGTGGGATTTGCAGGTCTATTGATTAGACGACTTCATTCCTTTTGATCCACTCCTAGCACATTTATTTAGTTGGGCATGTGTAGCCCTTTCCATTATTCAGTTGTTACTTGGACATTTGAATTTCAGTTATTTCTAGTACTGTTGCTATGGGATTTATTCAGTATGGATATTTTACTTTAAGTTTTAATTGTTGGGATTCGATTGTTGAATGTTTAAATTAATTGGATTATGTTCCAGGATTATTGCAGTGTGATTCTTACTTATTGAAATGTTGTTAATAAATAAATAATTTTTCTTTAAAAAAATAAAATTTTGAAAGTAATGTTTAAAATGGTTTTGACACTTAGCTTAATTAATTAGGGTGTTTAAATTGGAAAAGTTTTATTTACGACAGTGATGCTAAGAATGAACCAACTGTTCACCTTGATTTAATTTAATAAAGGAGTGATCGACCGGTATTTAATTAGGCGGGGTGTCACAGGTGGTATTAGAGCATCAGGTTCTAGTGTCCATAGGATCTGTACGGCTTATTTTCGCTTTCAGCTTAACGTTTTGTTATAGAGCTCTATTTTTAGGAATGTTGTATTCTTGCTTTTACGTTTACGTCTTCAACTATTTGAGATTTGATAATGACTATAGACTAATAAACTTCTTCACGTTTCAGATGCCTCCGAGACGTGCATCGAAGGATAGGCGTGCCCAGGCCGAGCAGCCCGCAGCCCCGGCACAAGGTACTATGAAAGCAAATGAGGTAGTCGCCATTGTTGCTCAGGCGGTGAATGCCGCACTAGCGGTGGTTCAGAAGGCTCCACCCCAGATTCAGGCAGTGGCGCCAGTACCAGCACAACTTCCATCTGTATGGGAGAGAGTTAGGGATGCCTTTCAGAAGGCGCATCCCCCTGAGTTCCCTGGTAGCTCAGATATCGTTACAGTCAGCCAATGGAAGAAAGACATCCAGCGGCATCTTCGTATGTATGAGTGCACCGACGTGCAAAAGCAGTTATTGGCTTCCTTTAAGCTGGTGGGGGCCGCTTTAAAGTGGTGGGAGTCCACTACCACTTTGGAGGAGAGGGACACGATCCCCATTCAGGCATTTTGGGAGCGGTTTGACCGCAAGTACTTTGCACCTACCGTGCAGACTGAGATGAGGCGAAAATTACTGAATCTGAAGCAGGAGAATTCTACCGTGGCTGAGTATGAGGAGGAGTTCACGAGACTTCTCACCATCGTGCCCGATGAGGCACCCACTGAGAGCAAGAAGATTATGTTGTTTGTCGACGGGTTAGCTTGGAGGATCCGTCAGCACCTTATAGGGAATTTGTCTCTGAGTACTTTCACTGATGTACTCAATGCTGCGTTACTACATTGCCAGGATCACCGCTTCCATCTTCAGGGAAGCAAGAGAGCAGCAGAGTCCAGCCAGCAGGGCCGGACCGGGGGTAATAGTGCTAGTGGGGCACCATCTCATAGACAGACTCGTCAGCACGAGCAGAGTTTCCATCAGGGGGACCCTACTAAGCGATTCCTGATGATGCTGAGATTTAGCACCACCGGGTAAGTGATAGTGAGCTCAAACAGTAGAAGCTATGGCAGCCATAGAGATGCAAGTATATAAGTATGTAAGTGTGTAGAAGGGGATGAGTATAAGAAGAAATAAGACTGATGCATAGTGGTTCAGCCAATTTGGCCTACATCCACTGTGAGTGTGTGATCCACTAAGTATGGGCACTAATGGCCTTGGATACAATGCACATAACCCTCTCTCTCTCTCTCTACTGTGTGTGTACAAGCAGAGTTTTAGCTAGGGCTACTGTTCATGGATCGATCCCCTATAGGGTTGTAGATAACAAGTATATATAGGTCTTGGGGGGTGTAGTGTACCCCCCAAGTAAGCATGGTGCATGTGAATAATGATCTAGCCAATCCCCTGTTGACACCTGTAGATGCCAAATGATGACATAATATTCCCTCACGTGAGGGTGTGATTCTGTTATAACGGTCTGCCACGTGTCATATGAGCCTGACGCGCACTGTTCCACGCGTCTCCCAAACCACGCGCCGTCATGATATCACCCTCGGCCTATGAGCCGAGGCCGAGGGCAAAGCTTCTTCCGGTAGTGAGCCTGGCTTAATTCTGTCCTCGTACTGTCGGACCCTCGTAGTGTCGTCCGGAGCCCGGTGGAGGGTCGGCCCCTCGTAGTGTCGTCTGGAGCCTGGGGAAGGGTCGGCCACTCGTAGGGTCGTCTGGGCCTGGTGGAGGCCAGCTGGAGCCTGGTGAAGGGTCGGCCCCTCGTAGGGTCGTCCGTTTTGGTGATAATCTTCAGCCAGTCCAAGGATATAAACGGGTATATCAATCACCCCCCAGCCCTTAGCCACAGGTGTCATTGAGATGGCTGAGGGATAATGCTGAAATTGAGATGCGTGTATGACCAGTTAGGTGAGTGACACATGGGCAGGTACTCATTGCCATTCAAGTTCCCAAGGCAGGGCGGCTGCACACTCGCATGGGGCTCTGTGCCCTGATTATACCCTTCTTGGCAAATGTGCCCATTTATTACCAAGGTATTTAAGAGTTTAAACTCTCTCTCCACAGCTTCTTCTTCTTCGCGCCTAAGTTTACTCTCTCTCTAGAACCAGTCGCCATTTTCAGCCTTCAATCCTTCAGGCCTCGCAGCGCTCTTGTTCTCTCCTCATCAGGTAACCTTTTTCTCCTCGCGCCTTCCTTTGTCTTCATTTCTGTGTATTTTTTAGGGTTGTAGGTCGGCACTTTCTTAGAGTTCCCCCATAGCCTTTTCCGGTGTCTTCTCCGGTTGTTAGTTCTTGAACATTCTTGACGAAAAATGTTTCAGTTCTTTGGTTTAATCCAACAGTCAAACCTGGTCAATTCCCCACTTGTTTGTATCTAAATTAGTCAAGTCTAGTGTAATTTCTCCAAGTGTAGAGTCTTCCCTTTAATGCTTATGAGGCTTTACAACTTAGTGTCTGAATTTCCATCTTTGAGAGAGAAACTTTTTACCAAGATCAGACGAATAGAGGAGGAGGAAGAGAGGAAACGAGGGGACGACCCTAATTGGGTACGACCCATCTTTCCCATTCCTCTTGCCACCATAAGACCGTCTGAACCCTCTGAGTCTTGTGGGTCGTCATCTCATCCAGCCGAGACCCCCAAACCAAGTGAGATGGACGAGAGAGTCTCCTCACCAACTGGTGCTGGAACTTCTGGCAGAAGGGACACGTCTGACCTTAGCCCTCCCCGAGATGCCTAGGATACGATCCCCTCTGAGGCCGTCCCTGTGACAACCCTATCCCCCAATGCCTTCCAAGTGGCTTTTCCCCAGAGTCCTCCTGCAGGTGATGAGGGGGAAGGAGATGAGGACGAGGACGATGATACAGATGATGAGGTTGACACCTCCCACGCCTCGTCCTTTATCTCCTCCGTTAGGGATAGAGACCTTCTGATATGGAGGCATATTTACGGAGTGCCCTCTGGGGTAACTATGAGGGTTCCCTCTGATACTGAGAGGGTTTTTGACTGTCAAGAGGGAGAGGTTGCAGTTTATGAACAGATGTTCAAGGTAGGTGTCAGACTTCCCTTCCACCCTGCCATTGTAGATATTCTGTCGGCTCTGGGCGTCTCCCCCTCTCAACTTCCACCCAATTCTTGGAGGACGATTCTGGGTTACATTTCCTGTGGAAAAACGCTTTCACTGATGAGCCCTCGTCCGACGTATTCTTGGCTTGTTACAACATCACCTCTTCATCTAAACAGCCCGGATACTATCATCTAGGGGCGAGAAGGTCTGAGAAGAAACTTCTCCACGTGGCTCAAACTTCCAATCATGATTGGAAAAAGAGATTCTTCTTCATATCTGGGGCGTGGGAGTGCTCCACCGAGGCGTCCCCTTCTGCTGATGGTCCGAGGGTCCCTAACAAATGGTCTAATCCCTCAATGAAAGCTAGGTCAGACCCCGGACTTAGCCTGGAGGAAAGGGATATTGTTGAGTATCTGAGGGGACGAGGGAGAGAGGGTGAGATCCCAAAGTTCGAAGATTTGATGACCCCTCGGTACCTCAAAGAAGCTGGTCTGAGGGTCGGCCCTCTGACGGAACTATGTGAGTTATACAGCACATTTTCCATTCTTTACTTTTTTGAAGTGTTTCCTGTTTATCTCTGTATTTTTCTGATGCATGGTACCCTTTTCAGGTCGTCCTGTAGGTGTGTCAGATTACCTCTGGGAAATGAATGCTCCAAGCCTACTCGCTGGTTTGTCAAAGAAGAAGGGGAAGGAGCCACAACAAGCTCCAAAGAAGACGAGGGCCTCAGGGCCGACGGTTGTTGAGCCGACAGCCGATAGCCACAAAAGGAAGGAGCCTGAGGCTCCAGTTGAGCATCGGCCTGACCCTAAGATAAGGGCCAGGGTCGAGGCCTCTGAGGGGGCAACCTCTTCGTCGAGCATGGGGGCCTTCTGGTCTCAAAATCTGGCCCATCTAAGGGCCGACCCCTCGTCGCTGATCACAAACTTGAGGGCAGCCAAGGCCTCGATGTTCTCTGCACCGTCGGCCTCTGACTTCGAGTTCTTGGCGAAGATGCCCCCTGCTAAAGTGTACGACTATGGTCTGCACTCCCTTGCTCAGGTATTGGTCTTGACCTTTTAATTTTACTCTTACAAACTGTTGCCTCGGCCCATCTTGATGTTTGTTCATTTTTTTCTTGCAGTCTGTTTGTGCCTTGACCTCAGCCACCAAGTGGATGGCCGAGAATCAACAAAAGTTTCACGAAGCTGAGAGGGCCATTCAACATGAGGCTGAGTTGCAGGCAGAGCTTGATACAACAAAGACTGAGCTTGATACTGCGAGGGCTGAGCTTGAGAGTGCTAGGACCGAGCATGCTAGGGTCCTAGATGAGCTGATGAGGCAGCACGATGCCGACCTGCAAGCCAAGGACTTGATCATCAAGGATAGGGATGAGGCTCTGATCAACCTGGAGGCCCAGCATAAGATTGATCTGGAAGCAGTCATCAAGAAAGCTGAGGCTGATGCTGTTGAGGCATACAAGACTTCAGATGAATTTCAGGGCTTCGGCCTTGAGTATCTAGAAAGGGGGATTAGGACGGCCTGCCGATGGGTCGTCCTCAAATTTGGCGATGTCGTCTCCTCTATTCGTCCTTCACTGGAGGGTGTTCAACTGGACGACCCCCTAATTGCCGAGGCCCTCAACCAAGTGGAGTCCCAAGTCCAAATCGAGGGGGTCGGTACATCTGAAGATCATCCAGTGCTGGTAACTGAGGAGACCATTCCCATTGATGTTGAGGCCCAGCCCTCTGATGTCGTCCCATAGGGTGGCTGCCTGTAGCCCATACCCTTCAAGTGTATTTTTGTTCAACGGCCTTGTAAAACACTTAATATTTTATGTTTTATTAATACCAGTCTCTTCCCTTCCATAATTATTGTCTTCCTTACTTAATTCTTTTATGGTTTGCTCCTTGTTGCTTTGTTCTGTTGATGCTACTAACCCCTCCCTCGTCTTTCTGAGGACAAATGTGAGGTCATCCCCTCATATGGTCTCATCATAGTCGAGGATCATAATAACCCAAATGGTTTTTAGATAAAGTCCACCCTCGTCTTTTTTGAGAACAGTGGTGGGGTCGTCCCCTCCACTGGTCCTCATTATAGCCGAGGGTTCACGTAACCAAATTAATGGTTTTAAATAAAATCTTCCCTCGTCTTTCTTGAGGGCAGTGGTGGGGTCGTCCCCTCCACTGGCCCTCATTATAGAAGAGGGTTAGTCACCAACTTAATGGTTTTTAAATAAAGTCTACCCTCGTCTTTTTTGAGGACAGTGGTGGGGTCGTCCCCTCCACTGGTCCCCATTTATAGCCGAGGGATTCACTCACCAAATTAATGGTTTTGAAGTCTTCCCTCGTATTTCTTGAGGACAGTGATGGGGTCGTCCCCTCCACTGGTCCCCATTATAGCCGAGGGATTCACTTACCAATTTAATGGATTTTAAAGTCTTCTCTCGTCTTTTTTGAGGACAGTGGTGGGGTCGTCCCCTCCACTAGTCCCCATTATAGCCGAGGGATCAACTTTCCAATTTAATGGATTTCAAGTCTTCCCTCGTCTTTCTTGAGGACAGTGATGGGGTCGTCCCCTCCACTGGCCCCCATTATAGCCGAGGGATCAACTTTCCAATTTAATGGATTTTCACAAAAGTCTTCCCTCGTCTTTCTTGAGGACAGTGGTGGGGTCGTCCCCTCCACTGGTCCTCATTATAGCCGAGGGATCAACTTTCCAATTTAATGATTTTTAAGTCTTCCCTCGTCTTTCTTGAGGACAGTGGTGGGGTCGTCCCCTCCACTGGTCCCCATTATAGCCAAGGGATCAACTTTCCAATTTAATGGATTTTAACAAAAGTCTTCCCTCGTCTTTCTTGAGGACAGTGGTGGGGTCGTCCCCTCCACTGGTCCCCATTATAGCCGAGGGATCAACTTTCCAATTTAATGGATTTTAACAAAAGTCTTCCCTCGTCTTTCTTGAGGAAAGTGGTGGGGTCGTCCCCTCCACTGGTCCCCATTATAGCCGAGGGATCAACTTTCCAATTTTGATGGATTTCTGTAGATGTTTCCATGCGTGCTAGGGCTGGCAACAGGATGAGGGAAACACTGACATTTCTCATTAATTTTCCAAGTGTTCTGTTGGAGCAACTCTCATTACAATTATGGCCTTTCAAGACCTTACAATACTACTGATAGTATTTCTTCAAATGATCTGCATTCCAGGGTTTGAAAAAGGTTCCCCCTCTAGGTTTTCTAGCCTGTAGGTCCCAAGGATGACTTCATCGATGACCCTGTATGGGCCATGCCAGTTAGGGTGAAG
Source organism: Sambucus nigra (assembly GCA_949130495.1). Classification (NCBI taxonomy): domain Eukaryota; kingdom Viridiplantae; phylum Streptophyta; class Magnoliopsida; order Dipsacales; family Adoxaceae; genus Sambucus; species Sambucus nigra. The sequence goes on along the minus strand of OX422210.1, from coordinate 681,666,046 downwards.
CTTGTTGGGCTTTTTCCAAGTCTTCTTGAGGACCAAGTCCCCCACTGCGATGGGCCTCTGTTTCACCCTCTGATTGTAAAACCTTGCGGTCCTCTGCTGGTAGGAAGCTTGCCTTATCTCAGCATCCTCCCTTCTTTCCTCAATCAAGTCCAGGTCAAGTCTCCTCTCTTCCGTATTTCCCTGGGGGTCGTACATTTGGCCCCTATGAGTGGGAAACTCGACTTCTGTGGGGATGACTGCTTCTGATCCATAAGCTAACATGAATGGGGTCTCCCCAGTAGAGGTCCTTACTGTCGTCCTGTACGCCCACAACACTGCATATAACTCCTCGACCCATCTTCCTTTTGCCTCCTCAAGCCTCTTCTTAATCCCATCTAGGATTGTTCTGTTCGTAACTTCGGTTTGCCCATTGGCCTGAGGTCGGCCTGGGGTGGAGAAAAATTGTTTGATACTTACCCTCTCACAGTACTTCTGCAGAGAGGCATTCTTGAACTGGGTCCCGTTATCCGAGATGAGGGTGTTGGGTAGACCATATCTGCATATCACATTCTTCCAGATGAACTGGAAGGTCTTCTGCTCCGTGATCGTGACCATTGGTTCGGCCTCTACCCACTTTGAAAAGTAGTCAATTGCTACGATGAGGAACCGATAGTTATTGACTGCCCTCGGTAAGGGTCCTACCAGGTCAATCCCCCACACTGCAAACGGCCATGGGGATGTAATGGAGGTAAGAGGCTGATGAGGTTGGTGAGGGATGGTAGCAAATCTTTGGCATTTATCACACTTTTTAACATATGCGGCAGCATCTTTCCCCAAGGTCGGCCACCAGTAGCCTTGGGTGATCACCCTCTTTGCCAAGGATCTACCCCCAATGTGGCTTGAGCACGACCCTTCATGCACATCTTGCAAAATAGAAGGGACTTCTGAGGGATGCACACACCTAAGTAAGGGGAGCAGGAACCCCTTTTTGTACAGCGTGTCTTCGATGACAGTGAACTTTGCAGCCCTGTATCTCAGCTTCTTCCTCTCTTGGCTTGCTTTTGACATCTCTCCCCCTTTAATGTATCTGATCAGAGGATCCATCCATGAAGGTTCTTGAGAAACATTCATGCAAATGCCAAGTGTTCCCTCGACGTCTTCGATAGTTGGTCGAAGCAAGATTTCTACCGGGACTGTCCTCCTTATGTCTGTCCTAGTAGCTGAAGCCAACCTTGCAAGGGCGTCAGCACGGCCATTGTCGAGCCTAGGTATCCTCTTGAATTTCACTTCTTTAAAGTTTTTCAGCAATGACCTCACCTTCTCAAGATACCTAGCCATCCTCTCGTCTTTGGCCTCATAGGCTCCTAGCATCTGATTCACCACCAGCCTTGAATCACTGTGAACCAAAATTTGGCCGACACTAAGAGATTTGGCCAAGGAAAGGCCAGCTATCAAGGCCTCATACTCAGCCTCATTGTTGGAGGCTTTGAAATTGAACCTCAGGGCGTACTCGATGTCTATGCCGTCGGGTGCTGATACTATCAATCCAGCTCCGCTCCCGCTTTCGCAAGAGGACCCGTCGACGAAGAGACTCCACACAGCATGTTCCTCCGAGAAATTTCCCTCGGTGAGTGACCCTTGTCTAAAAAGGTATCTTCCCTCTTCATTTTCAGCCACCTTTCTTCTAGCGGTGCTTGTCTCAGCCTTATCTGCAGGAGGGTCAGTGAGCCTACCTTGCTGGGTATCTGTCTGGCTTAGACCCTCACCCTCGGCCTCGTCACTCTCTCAAGTAAATTCAGCCACGAAATCTGCCAATGCCTGCTCCTTAATGGCTGTCTTAGGCTGATACACAATATCGAACTCCCCCAGCTCTATAGCCCAGGTCATTAGCCTTCCTGATTTTTCAGGCTTGTGTAGGACCTGCCTAAGAGGAGAGTCAGTAAGGATGACCATAGTATGGGACTGGAAGTACGGTTTCATCTTCCTTGAGGCATGGATCAAGGCGTAGGCCAACTTTTCCATCCTCGGGTATCTTTGCTCTGCCCCCTGGAGTGCCTTGCTGTTAAAATATACAGGCTTCTGTATACCGTCCTCGTCTCTCACAATGGCTGCGCTGATGGCAGACTCTGAGACAACGAGGTACACGTAAAGTCGTTCACCCTGCACGGGTCGTGACAGTAGCAAGGGAGACCCTAAGTATGATTTTAGCTCCTTGAAAGCCTCATCACACTCTTCGTTCCATTCAAAGGCCTTCCTGAGGATCTTGAAGAATGGTAAACACCTGTCTGTGGCCCTTGACACAAATCTGTTCAAGGCAGCCACTCTCCCTGTGAACCTCTGAAAGTCTTTAATGGACTTGGGGGTCTTCATCTCAATAAGGGCCTTTATCTTTTCAGGATTGGCCTCGATGCCTCTTTGATTGACAATGAACCCCAGGAACTTCCCCGCTCCGACCCCGAAAACACACTTGGCCGGATTAAGCTTCATCTGGTACTTGTCCATCGTATTAAAGGTCCTCTCCAGGTCTGCCACATGATCCTCTGCTTTCAAACTCTTGGTCAGCATGTCATCCACGTAGACCTCCATAGACTTCCCAATTTGGTATTCGAACATTTTATTTACGAGGCGCTGATACGTTGCCCCCGCGTTCTTTAGGCCAAAGGGCATGACCCTGTAGCAGTATGTCCCCTTGTCAGTGATGAAGGCAGTCCTCTCTGAGTCTTCAGGGTTCATGAAGATCTGGTTGTACCCTGAGTAGGCATCCATAAAACTCATGAGCTCGTGGCCTGCTATAGCGTCTACCATCTGGTCAATGCGAGGGAGAGGGAAGCTGTCTTTGGGGCAGTGCTTGTTGAGGTCTGTGAAGTCCACACACATCCGCCACTTCCCGTTGGCCTTTGGGACAATGACTGCGTTGGACAGCCATTCAGGGTAGATGACCTCCCTTATGAACTCGGCGTCTTGTAATTTTTTAACCTCATCCCTGATGACCTCGTACTTCTCTCTAGAGTAAATCCTCCTCTTCTGATTTACCGGCTTCACTCCCTCTACCACATTGAGTTTGTGGCACATGATTTCAGGGTCGATCCCTGGCATATCTACATGACTCCACGCGAAGACGCTTCGTCTTCTCCTCAACAGTTTGATGAGGTCTTCCTTGATACTGGGCTTCAGAGACTTGCCAACTTAGACGGTTTTTCACGGGTCATCCTCATCGAGGATGATGGGTTCTACCTCCTCAGCTGCCTCTCCTTTTTTGAGCTTCGTCTCGTCCCTGGGGTCTAGGGTATCAATGTTGTAAGTGGCTGCAGCCCTCTTGTGTGCTTCCCTTTCTTCAGCGGAGTTGTAGTAGCACTCTCTCGCTATCGTCTGGTCTCCCTGAACCTCCCCCACCCCGTATGGGGTAGGGAATTTAATCATCTGGTGGACCGTAGACGGCACGGCCTCGAACCCTTTGAGGGCCACCCGCCCCAATATGATATTATAGGATGAAAACACATGCTCATCCATCACAAAGAAACTGACCTTCCTTGTGAGCCACCTTGGCCACTCGTCCCCCATCCTAACGTCAGCCTCATACACTCCAAGGGGGTGAACTTTTTCCCCACTGAATCCAATCAACGGATGATGGTACGGGACGAGTCTAGCACGGCTGAGACCTAAGGCCTTGAAGCATGGCCAAAACATTACATCTACAGATGAACCCCCATCCACCAGGATCCTCGGCACCTCACACCCATGCACCCTGGTCGTGATGACGAGTGGGTCATCATGCGGGGCTAAGAGGCCTTTGAAGTCCATTCGTGAGAACCCTACTATCAGTGTGTCCATGTCCACCTTCTTCCTCTTTTCTGGCTTGGCCTCCAGAGAAGTCGAGAGGACAGTCTTCGTCACTGCCCTGGCTTCTGCCACGTGGGCCTTCCTATCTGCGACTTCCGACCCTCCTCCTGCCAGACCCCCAGAGATCATTCCCACCCCGAGCGAGATCATATTAAGCCTCTTGACGGGGCCCTGATCGTCTCTCGACGGGAGGTCAGGGTCGTCCTCATCATCAGAAGGGTCGTCCCCTCTTTTTTGAGGACCCTCTCTACATGCATCGACTCGCTTCTTTCTGGGGTCATCCCCTCGGCCCCTCTTGAAGGCGCCTCTGTCGACGTACTTTCTGAGCTTCCCTTCTTTCAGCATCTTCTCAATCTCATATTTCAGAGCAAAGCATTTGTCTGTCACGTGACCGTGGTCTTGATGAAATTCACACCACAGGTTCTTATTTCTCTTGCCAGGTGCTGCCCTTACCTTCTCAGGCCACTTCAGGGATCGGTCACTCTTTATCTCATTGAGAATTTGCTCACAGCTGACCGTCAGAGGGGTGTAACCAGCGAACTTATCGTCCATGGACCTCTTCTTCCCCTCTTTGTTCTTCTTAGGGTACTTACCCCCACCAGTAGCTCCCTTCTCGTCTTCATATTTTGCGGCCATCGCCTCTTCGGCGTTCATCACCTTTCCTGCTGTCGACAGCAATTCGGCCATCGTCCTCGGAGGGTCTTCAGCAAGCTTCCATAACAGCTTCCCCTTTTGGAGTCCTCCAATCAGGGCTGTCATAGCTATGCTTTCCTCGTAGTCTTCTACCTCCAGCTTCTCTTTATTGAATCTGGCTATGTAGTCCCTCAGACTCTCATTCTTCCCCTGCTTGACATAGAGCAGGTGGGTGGTCTTCTTCTGTGGCCTTACTCCAAAGCAAAAGTTGTGGATGAACCGGTCTGCCAACTGCTTAAAGTTTTCAATGGAATTTTTTGGAAGAGACGTGTACCAAACGTGCGCAGCCCCTGTCAGGGTTCCGGAGAAGGCACGACATCTCATCTCATTTGAGATAGAGTATATATCTGCTGCCGGTTGATACATCTCAACATGATGGACAGGGTTGGTGCTCCCATCGTATCTCGGGGTGACCACAGGTGGCTTGAACCTTGATGGCGTAGGGAAGTCGACTATCTTCGCCACAAAGGGTGAGCCTATGGTATATCCCTTCTGAAGGGGATCTCGGCTCTTCAATATATCACCTATCTTATCCTCTAGCCGCTGGATTGAGTCATTCCAGGGCCTCACAGGGTCGGCGCGGCCGATGTTATCCCCAGCCGCCTCTTGAAGGTGGACGGAGGGTTCTGCTGCAGCAGGCCTGTGTCGGCTGTTCACTTCCCTTTGGCCGTCATCCCGCCCCTGGGGTCGGCCATCTGCTGCCTCCTGCCTGGTCCTCGCAGCACTTCTTGACCTGGACAACTTATCCCGCAGGTCATTTACTGGGCCTAGCCTCTCAAAGGCCGACCCTCTGCTCAAGCGATCAAAAGCAGAGCCTCTCGGGCGATCATCAGGGTTTGGTCTCACGCCCTTTCCTCTACTATCCTGGAGAGGTCTCACAGTGTTGTTGGAGACCTCATACGGTTCCCAGCATTCTATTGGGGCCTCCTCCCCTTCCAGATTGTCATACCTGTCTTCAGGGCAAGGGTTTCCTTGCCTCCCCAGGCGTAAACGCCTGGGGTCAGCAACATCCCTACGCCGCTGAGGGGGTGGCAGGTCTTTGCGTGGTGCCTGGGGTGGTCCCCTGGCCTCATGCTGTCCTGGGGCTGCTTCCGGAGTAATCATCTCAGGTGAGACCCCTGGTGGTCTCAGTATGTTCTGGCTTAGAGCTGTGAATTGCTCCTGCATCATCCGTTGGCTTGCTGCCAGAGACTTTAGGGCTGCTGCCACATCAGCCATCTCAGACTGAGGCGGCGGCTGACTGGAACTGGGTCTTCCCCCCTCATCCGGTGGGGGAAGTGGTGGTGGTGGCATCTCAGGTGCCATGCGTTTGAGCTAGAACAGCTGAAGTATGGTGAGCTTGGGAACTTTAATGGGTCTCTTTTAATGGTGAAACACCTCCTCTCAGGGGGAGTGTTGGTTCACCACCAGAGTGCCCAGTGAGGTCAAGCTGTATAAAGGAAGAGATGTCTTCTCTTTCCCACAGACGGCGCCAAACTGATGATGCTGAGATTTAGCACCACCGGGTAAGTGATAGTGAACTCAAACAGTAGAAGCTATGGCAGCCATAGAGATGCAAGTATATAAGTATGTAAGTGTGTAGAAGGGGATGAGTATAAGAAGAAATAAGACTGATGTATAGTGGTTCAACCAATTTGGCCTACATCCACTGTGAGTGTGTGATCCACTAAGTATGGGCACTAATGGCCTTGGATACAATGCACATAACCCTCTCTCTCTCTCTCTACTGTGTGTGTACAAGCAGAGTTTTAGCTAGGGCTACTGTTCATGGATCGATCCCCTATAGGGTTGTAGATAACAAGTATATATAGGTCTTGGGGGTGTAGTGTACCCCCCAAGTAAGCATGGTGCATGTGAATAATGATCTAGCCAATCCCCTGTTGACACCTGTAGATGCCAAATGATGACATAATATTCCCTCACGTGAGGGTGTGATTCTGTTATAACGGTCTGCCACGTGTCATATGAGCCTGACGCGCACTGTTCCACGCGTCTCCCAAACCACGCGCCGTCATGATATCACCCTCGGCCTATGAGCCGAGGCCGAGGGCAAAGCTTCTTCCGGTAGTGAGCCTGGCTTAATTCTGGCCTCGTACTATCGGACCCTCGTAGTGTCGTCCGGAGCCCGGTGGAGGGTCGGCCCCTCGTAGTGTCGTCCGGAGCCTGGGGAAAGGTCGGCCACTCGTAGGGTCGTCTGGGCCTGGTGGAGGCCAGCTGGAGCCTGGTGAAGGGTCGGCCCCTCGTAGGGTCGTCCGTTTTGGTGATAATCTTCAGCCAGTCCAAGGATATAAACGGGTATATCAATTCCGTTCAGGTGATTCCAGGCAGGGATTCGGGGGTTTTAGGCAGGGCCAGCCTAATCAGCAGGGCCAACAAGGCCAACACCGACAGCAAGGTCAGCAACAGGGCCAACAGGGCCAACGGCGTAATCACCAGGGCTAACAGGGCCAGTGGCGGGGAGGTAACGGCCAGCAGGGACAGAGGGGAGGTAACTTCAGAGGCCGATGTTTTGTGTGCGGCAAGCATGGCCATAAACGACAGGATTGCCCAGAGGGTGATAGGGCCCCACAGTAGCAGGGAACCCGTAATGAGCCACAGAGGCCACTTTTTCCACCTGCCCTCCCAGCTCCAGCCCAGGTGCCAGCCCTACCAGCTATTCCAGCAGCTCCAATGCAGCAGGGGTAGTTATAGTATGGACGTGTATATAATGTCCACCAGGCAGCAGCACCACAGGCACCACCCGCGATTGAGGGTATGTTTCCTATCCATGGTACGATGGGTCGGGTTTTGTTTGATACTGGGGCGACGCATTGTTTTATAGCTACGCATTTTGCGAAAGCCTTAGGGTTGTTAGCCACAACAGAGAGCGCAGTGACGTGTGTAGACTCACCACTGGGGAGTGGGTCGCTTATTTTCTTTATATGCCGGGGAGTGGGGGTAGAGATTGGTAGTTTGGTATTACCTGCAAACATGTTAGTCTTAGATATGCATGAGCACGATGTGATTATCGGTATGGATTGTCTCGCAGCTTATAGAGCCATGATTGACTGCTTCGGTGGGAGCATTGTTTTTGCCATTCCGGGGCAAGAGATGTTTGTAGTGGCGATGCCTCGCCCAGAGGGAGGCTCGACCGCTCATTTGTATTACATAGAGGAGGATACCTATAAGGAGGTTACGATTCCCTTAGACTCGATCCCAGTTGTCAGTGAGTATTCCGATGTGTTTCAGGAGATACCAGGCCTACCCCCCAGTCGCGAGATAGACTTTGTCATAGATTTATTGCCAAATACTAGACCGATAACACGCGCACCCTACCGTATGGCTCCGACAGAGATGCGAGAGTTACGAGATCAGATAGAGCAGCTATTAGGTCAGGGCTTCATTTGCAGGAGTACCTCACCTTGGGGCGCTCCAGTCTTGTTTGTGAAGAAGAGAGATGGTTCACTGAGGTTGTGTGTGGACTACCGGGAGTTGAACAAGGTCACGATACGGAATAAATATCCGTTGCCTCGAATCGATGATCTGTTCGACCAGCTGAGAGGAGCAACTTTCTTTTCGAAGATAGATCTGAGGTCGGGGTACCATCAGTTACGTATTAGGGAGCAGGATGTTTCAAAGACTGCCTTCTTGACGAGATATGGGTCTTACGAGTTCAGAGTGATGCCATTCGGCCTCACAAATGCTCCAGCCGTGTTCATGGACTTGATGAATCGAGTATTCAGAGAGTTCTTGGATCAGTTTGTCATCGTCTTCATAGTTGACATTTTGATATATTCACATTCCGAGGAGGAGCATGCCGAGCACTTAAGGCAGGTTCTTCAGACTCTACGAGAGCATCAGTTGTATGCTAAGTACGAGAAGTGCGGATTCTGGTTGCGAGAGGTACAGTTCTTGGGACATGTTGTTTCTGAGCAGGGGATAGCAGTTGACCCGAGTAAAGTGTCAGCGGTGAAGGAGTGGGGACAACCCACGACACCGACGGAAGTGCGTAGTTTCTTGGGATTAGCCGAATACTACATGAGATTTATTCGGGGATTTTCCAAAATAACGGGTCCACTGACGAATCTGACTCGCAAAGGGGTACCATATGTTTGGGATGATGCTTGTCAGTTGGATTTCGACGAGCTGAAAGACAAGCTTACTTCATCACCGATCCTTGCGCTACCGAAGCCGGGTGTGGAGTACCTGGTTTACACCGATGCATCTTTGCGGGGACTTGGGGGAGTACTTCAGCAGGAGGAGAAGGCTATAGCTTTTGCCTCCCGCAAGCTTAAGCCGCATGAGAAGAATTACCCCACCCACGACTTGGAGTTAGCAGCGGTCATTTTTGCATTAAGGATATGGAGGCACTATTTATTGGGGGAGAAATTCCGCTTGTTCACAGACCACAAGTCATTGCAGTACCTGTTCACTCAGCGAGAGCTGAATATGCGTCAGCGCAGATGGCTAGAGTTTGTGAAGGACTACCAGTTCGATATACAGTATCATCCGGGGAAGGCCAACGTAGTTGCTGATGTGTTGAGTCGTAGACCGGTAGACGAGGTAGCGGACGTCTGGAAAGCAAAGTGGAAGGAGTTGGGTCACCAGGACGCAGTAGCCCGTTCTTTCATATCCGTTATGACAGTCACACCCAAGATTGTTACGAGGGTGATACAGGCACAGACCACAGACCCGTTTTTCCAGGAGCAGATTGTACGACTCTTAGCCGAGGGTGCTGAGTCCTATTCTGTAAGTTCTGATGGGGGTTTGAGGTTTAATGGGAGATTGGTGGTTCCAGAAGGAGCAAAATTACGTCATGCAGTGATGGCCCAGTCTCACGAGTCACGATTCGCAGCACATCCTGGTGGAGATAAGATGTACCAGGATATGAGGCGATAATACTGGTGGAGTGGGATGAAGAAGGACATCGCTGAGTTCGTGTCCAAGTGTTCTACCTGCCAGCTGGTAAAGGTGGACCATCAGAAACCGTCTCGGTTGCTTCAACCATTGGAAGTACCCGCGTGGAAGTGGGAGAGTATTTCCATGGATTTTATTACGGGGTTGCCTACATCACAGCGGGGCCACGATTCTATCTGGGTGATTGTAGACCGTTTGACCAAGGTAGCTCATTTTCTGCCAGTGCGGACAGATTATACCACGAGTCAGAATGCTCAGTTGTTCATTGCTGAGATTGTCAGATTACACGGGGTGCCCCTGAATATTGTGTCAGACAGAGATAAAATTTTCGTGTCACATTTTTGGGAAAGCTTTCAGGAGGCAATGGGGACTGAGTTGAGGTTGAGTTCAGCTTATCACCCACAGATAGATGGACAGACAGAGCGTACTAATCAGATGTTGGAGGATATGCTACGCATGTGTGTTCATGATTTTGGAGGATGTTGGGAGCCACACCTTCCACTGGTAGAGTTTGCTTATAATAACTCTTATCAGTTCACGATTGGCATGGCTCCATTTGAGGCTTTGTATGGCAGGCCTTTTCGTTCCCCAGCTTGTTGGCTCGAGGTGGGGGATAACAAGTTGCTAGGACCAGAGGTGTTTCAGGAGACCTCCGCGAGGATTGAGATGATCAGGAGTCGCATTCGGGTAGCCCAGGATAGGCAGAAGAGCTACGCCGATGCGAAACGGTTCTTCCGGGAGTTTAATGCGGGGGACCAGTGTAATACCCCGTATTTTTATGCTATAATAATTTGGGGGTTTTATTAAATTTAATGAGAGTGAATTATTTAATAAGAATTCGGAAATTAGTTATGTTATAATTATTAACGTGACGAGAGTTAGTAATTAGATAAAATTGTCGAATATTACTAATGAGCATAGTAATATATGATATGGGTTATATTATAAGTCACGAGTGAATGAAATAACAATTTTGAGAATTTTAGTCGGGACGCGCTCGTGTCGCGTCGGGACTAATTATTGAGATATAAAAGTGAATATTTTATAAGTTGTTCGTATGGTCGTTTTGAGTGTGCCAACGCATCCGGAAGGGTTGAGATAGTCAGAAAAGTATACCCGGGGGTTTGGTTCGGGTCTCGGGGTGTTTTTAGACTAAATTAGTGATCCGGGAGGGCATTTTGGTCATTTTACCAAATAGGGTAATTAAACCCACGAATTTCAGCCATCCTTAGCAGCCATTTAAGTCAGCCTTTTAGGGTTAGAACATTCAGAACCCTAGAACGGCCATTGGAGTAGAGAGGAGAGAGCTCTCAAGGTGATTCAAGGCCAAAACACCACCATTTGCACCACCGTCACCACCAACGCGTAGATCGCGAGGAGGAGAACGCAACCACACCAATATCAGTAGGAAACCAGACCTCTGAAATCCCAGGCAAGTGTTTAACTTGCGTATTTTTGTTGGTGCAATATTCATATTAGTGTAGGAATGGTTAGGAGTGTAATCAATGGAAGAAAACCCCAATTTTGGTAGGGATTTGCATGTAGAGAACAGTATAACCATATTCTGGAAATATTATGTAAAGTAGATGATTAACCCACAAATTTTTGATGATATGTTAGAAGGAAATTCTGGAGAAAACTGATTAGAACAAAAGTTAAGAAAACATTAGGGTTCTTGATGTTTAAATGAGATTTTGGGTTGTTTAACCATGATTAATGATGGATATACGCATGCTGAATGTTAAAAACATCTGGAAATATGTTATTATGTTTGTAGTAGGAGTTTTGGGACGATTAGTGTTGGAAAATATTGATTTGGGTGAAGAATTTTGGTAAAACCCGTAACTGCACTTCTGCAAGATTTAACAGACCTGCTTGATCGATCGATCGAGCCTAGAGCTTCGATCGATCGAAGGTTCGATCGATCGAGCCCCAGACCTCGATCGATCGACCCTTCTTGGCAGACTCTGATTTCCCCTTGTTTAATTAATTGAATATGATTCATCGTGAAATAGCTTTTGGGCTTTATGAATAAAATATTTTGGGATATAGGAGAGACCAGTAGGGCATATGATTAAGTGTTGAGAACTTTATTATGAGATGATAATTGTATTTTAGAGACAATTATTTAAAGGACGAGGAAACTACGTAATTCAAGTGAGAGATTACGTCAAATACTTATGATAGAGAATAGACGTTTACCTACTGATTTTGCTACTTGGATGGATAGAATCCACGAGTGTTACGTAACTAGTGAGAAAACCCTTCGAGTTAAGGCTAGAGACGAAACCTTATACGTAATCATAATAATGGGAAATTAAGGATAAATGTTGTGACTATGGGTAACGGGAGGAACTTATATTAATATGATGAATGGGTATATTTATATGATTGTGTGTACATATATTATATACATGTGAAAAACGTACCCGCGCTACTTGCTATCCCTGAGGTTACTGCGCTGGGACGATCTTATCCTGTGTTTCTTTATGGGGATATTGATTCGTACCCTAGAAGTTAGAGATCCTAGGTACGGGCTATCAGATTGATAGTCGGACGGTCCTAAGAGACGTGTGGGTATGTACTGACCTCTTGGACTTGGAAATCTATGCTTCGCCTCAACGTTGTTTTGTATATGTTAATACAGTTCGAGAGTGATTCCGAACTTGTATTTCCCTTTGTGTGAGCGATACGGGGATTGGATAGCAGAGTATGCCTGCACCATAGTTTAGTTGGGGTGCTGTTATATATATATATATTATACGAGTAGTTAATATATATATGAGGTTATAAACTTTAAACTGCCTACTGTGATTTGATAAGTAGGACATAGTTGTTAACGCAATTATTAAATACTTGTTTTGTGAAAGTCTGAGAAGACACTGGGAAACTTTATAATTTAATGAAGCTAAAACGAGAGTAGTGCTACAAATTGAAAGTACCTTTTTAAAACATTGTCATCGTTCGGTTTTGAAAACTTATGAGTAAGTTAAGATAAACTAAATTATTCGGGAAAGTTAGTACGATAGGCGTGCACATTAGAAGAGAGGTGAGAATTTCTCAAGAGAGTGTCGAATTAATATGTTGTTGCATTGGACTGTATCAATTTAAATACTTGCTTAACGTATTTTAAAATCAAACACACTTTCGGGCTCTGACCCGTTTCTTTTCCTCTCTCTCTCTCTTGTATATATATGTATATATTTCAGGTGCCCAGCCACAGGGGCATCTTGCTTAGGGTCCCTTGAGAAGAACGAGCTGCAGCTTAGGTGGGAGTTGCAGGTCACTTGAGTAGACGGCTTCTGTTATTGACTCCACTCCTATTACTCTCATTTATTGGGCACGTGTCGCCCTTTTCATCATTTCATTTGTTGTTGGGATTTTGTATTTCATTTATTTCCAGTTTTGTTCTAAGGGATTTATTCAGGATGGATTTGTGGTTAGTTCCATTTGTTGACATTCGATTGACGAATGTATTATGTTATTTGGTTTATTGTGGTGTGATTCTTTATTGTAGAAATATTGTTTTAATGAAAATAATTCTTTTTTCTTTAATTAAAATTTGGAAAGTTTTGTATGGAAAATGTTTTGACACTTAGCTTAATTATTTAGGGTGTTAAATTGGAAAAATTATTTTTATCGACAGTGATGCTGAGAATGAACCAACTGTTTACCTTGATTTAATTTAATAAAGGAGTGATCGCCCGGTATTTAATTAGGTGGGGTGTCACAGGTGGTATCAGAGCATCAGGTTCTAGTGTCCTTAGGATCTGTACGGCTTATTTCGCTTTCAGCTCAACGTTTTTGCTATAGAGCCCTATTTTTAGGTTTTACGTTTAAGTCTTCAGCTATTTGAGATTCGATGATAACTGTAGACTGATAAATTTTGTTCACGTTTCAGATGCCTCCGAGACGTGCTCCGAGAGATAGGCGTGCCCAGGCCGAGCAGCCAGCAGCTCCGGCACCAGGCACAATGAATGCTAATGAAGTAGCCGCCATAGTTGCTCAGGCGGTGAATGCCGCGATAGCGGTGATTCAGCAGGCTCCACCCCAGGTTCAGGCAGTGGCGCCAGTACCAGCACAGCTTCCATCTGCATGGGAGAGGGTTCGGGATGCTTTTCAGAAAGCACATCCCCCTGAGTTCTCTGGTAGCTCTGACATTGTCATGGTTAGCCAATGGAAGAAAGACATCCAGCGGCATCTTCGCATGTATGAGTGCACCGAGGTACAAAAGCTGTTATTGGCTTCTTTTAAGCTGGTGGGAGCCGCGTTGCAGTGGTGGGAGTCCACTACTACTTTGGAGGAGAGGGACACGATCCCTATTCAGATGTTCTGGGAGCGGTTTGACCGCAAGTATTTTCCACCTGCAGTGCAGACTGAGATGAGGCGAAAACTACTAAATCTGAAGCAAGATAATCTTACTGTAGCAGAGTATGAGGAGGAGTTCACGAGACTTCTCACCATTGTGCCAGATGAGGCACCTACTGAGAGCAAGAAGATTTTGTTGTTTGTCGACGGGATTAGCTTGGAGGATCCGTCAGCACCTTATTGGGAACTTATCCCTGAGTACGTTCACTGATGTACTCAATGCAGCGTTACTACATTGCCAGGATCACCGCTTCCATCTTCAAGGAAGCAAGAGAGCAGGAGAGTCCAGCCAGCAGGGCAGGACCGGGGGTAACGGTGCCGGTGGGGCACCATCTCATGGACAGACTCATCAGCACGAGCAGAGTTCCCATCAGGGGGACCCTACTAAGCGATTCCGTTCGGGTGATCCCAGGCAGGGAAATGGGGGTTATAGGAAGGGCCAGCCTAATCAGTAGGGTCAGCACCGACAGCAGGGTCAGCAACAGGGCCAGCAGGGCCAACAGCGTGCACATCAGGGCCAACAGGGCCAATGTCGTGGAGGTAACGGCCAGCATGGCCGTGGTCAGCAGGGACAGAGGGGAGGTAATTTTAGAGGCTGGTGTTTTGTGTGTGGCAAACACGGCCATAAGCGTCAGGATTGCCCAGAAGGCGATAGGGCCCCACAGCAGCAGGGAGCCTGTAATGAGCCACAGAGGCCACTTTTTCCACCTGCCCTTCCAGCTCCAGCCCAAGCGCCAGCCTTACCAGCCATCCCAGCAGCTCCAGTGCAGCAGGGGCAGTTACAGTATGGACGTGTCTATAACGTCCACCAGGCAGCAGCTCCACAGGCACCACCCGCAATTGAGGGTACGTTTCCTATCCATGGTACTATGGGTCGGGTTTTATTTGATACGGGGGCCACGCATTGTTTTATAGCTACGCATTTTGCGAAGGCCTTAGGGTTGTTAGCCACAGCAGAGAGCACAGTGACGTGTGTAGACTCACCATTGGGGAGTGGATCACTTATTTTCTTTATATGCCGAGGAGTGGGGATAGAGATCGGTAGTCTGGTATTACCTGCAGACATGTTAGTTTTAGACATGCATGAGCACGATGTGATTATCGGTATGGATTGGCTCGCAGCTTATAGAGCCATGATTGATTGCTTCGGTGGGAGCATTGCTTTTGCCATTCCGGGGCAAGAGATGTTTGTAGTGGCGATGCCTCGCCCAGAGGGAGGCTCGACCGCTCATTTGTATTACATAGAGGAGGATACCTCTAAGGAGGTTGTGATCCCTTTGGATTCGATCCCAGTTGTTAGGGAATATTCCGATGTGTTTCAGGAAATACCAGGCCTACCCCCCAGTCGAGAGATAGACTTTGTTATAGACTTATTACCAGATACGAGACCTATAGCACGCGCACCATACCGTATGGCTCCGGCAGAGATGCGAGAGCTACGAGATCAGATCGAGCAGCTGTTAGGTCAGGGCTTCATTCGCAGAAGTACCTCACCTTGGGGCGCTCCAGTTTTGTTTGTGAAGAAGAGAGATGGTTCACTGAGGTTGTGTGTGGACTACCGGGAATTGAACAAGGTCACGATACGGAATAAGTATCCGTTGCCTCGAATCGATGATCTGTTCGACCAGTTGAGGGGAGCGAATTTCTTTTCGAAGATAGATCTGAGGTCGGGGTACCATCAGCTACGTATTAGGGAGCAGGATGTTTCAAAGACTGCATTCTTGACGAGATATGGGTCTTACGAGTTCAGAGTGATGCCGTTTGGCCTCACTAATGCTCCAGCCGTATTCATGGACTTAATGAATTGAGTGTTCAGAGAGTTCTTGGATCAGTTTGTCATTGTCTTCATAGATGACATCCTGATATATTCCCATTCCGAGGAGGAGCATGCTGAGCACTTGAGGCAGGTTCTTCAGACTCTGCGAGAGCATCAGTTGTATGCTAAGTACGAGAAGTGTGGATTCTGGTTGCGAGAGGTACAGTTCTTGGGCCATGTTGTTTCTGAGCAAGGGATAGCAGTTTACCCGAGTAAGGTATCAGCAGTGAGGGAGTGGGGACAGCCCATGACACTGACATAGGTACGTAGTTTCTTGGGGTTAGCCGGATACTACAGGAGATTTATTCGGGGATTCTCCAAGATAGCGGGTCCGTTGACGAATTTGACTCGCAAAGGGGTACCGTATGTTTGGGATGATGCTTGTCAATTAGCTTTCGACGAACTGAAAGACAAGCTTACTTCAGCACCAGTCCTTGCCTTACCGAAACCGGGTGTGGAGTACCTGGTTTACACTGATGCGTCTTTACGGGGACTTGGAGGAGTACTCCAGCAGGAGGAGAAGGCTATAGCTTTTGCTACCCGCAAGCTTAAGCCACATGAGAAGAATTACCCCACCCACGACCCGGAGTTAACAGCGGTTGTTTTTGCATTGAGGATATGGAGACACTATCTATTGGGAGAGAAATTCCATTTGTTCACAGACCATAAGTCACTGCAGTACCTGTTCACTCAGCGAGAGCTGAATATGCATCAGCGCAGGTGGTTAGAGTTTGTGAAAGACTACCAGTTTGATATACAGTATCATCCGGGGAAGGCCAACGTAGTTGCTGATGCGTTGAGCCGTAGACCGGTAGAAGATGTAGCAGACATCTGGAAAGCAAAGTGGAAAGAGCTGGGTCACCAAGACGCCGTAGCACGTTCTTTCATATCCGTGATGTCAGTCACACCCGAGATTGTTACGAGGGTGATACAGGCGCAGACCACAGATCCGTTTTGCCAGGAGCAGATTGTGCGACTTCTAACCGAGGGTGCTGAATGAAATAACAATTTTGAGAATTTTAGTCGGGACGCGCCCGTGTCGCGTCGGGACTAATTATTGAGATATAAAAGTGAATATTTTATAAGTTGTTCGTATGGTCGTTTTGAGTGTGCCAACGCGTCCGGAAGGGTTGAGATAGTCATAAAAGTATACCCGGGGGTTTGGTTCGGGTCTCGGGGTGTTTTTAGACTAAATTAGTGACCCGGGAGGGCATTTTGGTCATTTTACCAAATAGGGTAATTAAACCCACGAATTTCAGCCATCCTTAGCAGCCATTTAAGTCAGCCTTTTAGGGTTAGAACATTCAGAACCCTAGAACGGCCATTGGAGTAGAGAGGAGAGAGCTCTCAAGGTGATTCAAGGCCAAAACACCACCATTTGCACCACCGTCACCACCAACGCGTAGATCGCGAGGAGGAGAACGCAACCACACCAATATCAGTAGGAAACCAGACCTCTGAAATCCCAGGCAAGTGTTTAACTTGCGTATTTTTGTTGGTGCAATATTCATATTAGTGTAGGAATGGTTAGGAGTGTAATCAATGGAAGAAAACCCCAATTTTGGTAGGGATTTGCATGTAGAGAACAGTATAACCATATTCTAGAAATATTATGTAAAGTAGATGATTAACCCACTAATTTTTGATGATATGTTTGAAGGAAATTCTGGAGAAAACTGATTAGAACAAAAGTTAAGAAAATATTAGGGTTCTTGATGTTTAAATGAGATTTTGGGTTGTTTAACCATGATTAATGATGGATATATGCATGCTGAACGTTAAAAACATCTGGAAATATGTTATTATGTTTGTAGTAGGAGTTTTGGGACGATTAGTGTTGGAAAATATTGATTTGGGTGAAGAATTTTGGTAAAACCCGTAACTGCACTTCTGCAGGATTTAGCAGACCTGCTTGATCGATCGATCGAGCCTAGAGCTTCGATCGATCGAAGGTTCTATCGATCGAGCCCCAGACCTCGATCGATCGACCCTTCCTGGAAGACTCTGATTTCCCCTTGTTTAATTAATTGAATATGATTCATCATGAAATAGCTTTTGGGATTTATGAATAAAAGATTTTGGGATATAGGAGAGACCAGTAGGGCATATGATTAAGTGTTGAGAACTTTATTATGAGATGATAATTGTATTTTAGAGACAATTATTTAAAGGACGAGGAAACTACGTAATTTAAGTGAGAGATTACGTCAAATACTTATGATAGAGAATAGACGTTTACCTACTGATTTTGCTACTTGGATGGATAGAATCCACGAGTGTTACGTAACTAGTGAGAAAACCCTTCGAGTTAAGGCTAGAGACGAAACCTTATACGTAATCATAATAATGGGAAATTAAGGATAAATGTTGTGACTATGGGTAACGGGACGAACCTATATTAATATGATGAATGGGTATATTTATATGATTGTGTGTACATATATTATATACATGTGAAAAACGTACCCGCGCTACTTGCTATCCCTGAGGTTACCGCGCTGGGACGATCTTATCCTGTGTTGCTTTATGGGGATATTGATTCGTACCCTAGAAGTTAGAGATCCTAGGTACGGGCTATCAGATTGATAGTCGGACGGTCCTAAGAGACGTGTGGGTATGTACTGACCTCTTGGACTTGAAAATCTATGCTTCGCCTCAACGTTGTTTTGTATATGTTAATACAGTTCGAGAGTGATTCCGAACTTGTATTTCCCTTTGTGTGAGCGATACGGGGATTGGATAGCAGAGTATGCCTGCACCATAGTTTAGTTGGGGTGCTGTTATATATATATATATTATACGAGTAGTTAATATATATATGAGGTTATAAACTTTAAACTGCCTACTGTGATTTGATAAGTAGGACATAGTTGTTGATGCAATTATTAAATACTTGTTTTGTGAACGTATGAGAAGACACTGGGAAACTTTATAATTTAATGATGCTAAAACGAGAGTAGTGCTACAAATTGAAAGTACCTTTTTAAAACATTGTCATCGTTCGGTTTTGAAAACTTATGAGTAAGTTAAGATAAACTAAATTATTCGGGAAGGTTAGTACGATAGGCGTGCACATTAGAAGAGAGGTGAGAATTTCTCAAGAGAGTGTCGAATTAATATGTTGTTGCATTGGCCTGTATCAATTTAAATACTTGCTTAACGTATTTTAAAATCAAACACACTTTCGGGCTCTGACCCGTTTCTTTTCCTCTCTCTCTCTCTTGTATATATATGTATATATTTCAGGTGCCCAGCCACAGGGGCGTCTTGCTTAGGATCCCTTGAGAAGAACGAGCTGCAGCTTAGGTGGGAGTTGCAGGTCACTTGAGTAGACGGCTTCTGTTATTGACTCCACTCCTATTACTCTCATTTATTGGGCACGTGTCGTCCTTTTCATCATTTCATTTGTTGTTGGGATTTTGTATTTCATTTATTTCCAGTTTTGTTCTATGGGATTTATTCAGGATGGATTTGTGGTTAGTTCCATTTGTTGACATTCGATTGACGAATGTATTATGTTATTTGGTTTATTTTGGTGTGATTCTTTATTGTAGAAATGTTGTTTTAATTAAAATAATTCTTTTTTCTTTAATTAAAATTTGGAAAGTTTTGTATGGAAAATGTTTTGACACTTAGCTTAATTATTTAGGGTGTTAAATTGGAAAAATTATTTTTATCGACAGTGATGCTGAGAATGAACCAACTGTTTACCTTGATTTAATTTAATAAAGGAGTGATCGCTCGGTATTTAATTAGGCGGGGTGTCACAACCAGGTGTTACTGCGTGTATCTCCTATAAAGGGAGTGATGAGGTTCGAGAAGAAGGGGAAATTGGCTCCGAGGTACGTCGGACCATTTCCCATCATCGAGAGGATTGGGCCGGTTGCTTACAGGTTGGGACTGCCAGAGCATTTACATCGCATTCACGATGTATTCCACATCTCGTCGTTGAGACGGTACCTTCGGGATGATATGGCCCATACTCACATCGCGATTGATGAGATAGACTTACAGCCTGATAGCTCTTACGAGGAGAGACCGGTGGCTATCCTAGACTTTAGTGAGAGGAGATTGAGGTCGAAGATAGTTCCACTTGTACGAGTCCAGTGGGAGCACCATAATGTGGATGAATCCACTTGGGAGCGCGAGGCAGCTATGCGCGAGAGATATCCAGATTTGTTCTTACCAGGTATGCCTTATTTTCTGAATTTCAGGACAAAATTCCGTTATTAGGGGGGAAGTATCTAATACCCCGTATTTTTATGCTATTTTAATTTGGGGATTTATATAATTTAATGTGAATTAATTATTTAATATAAATCCAAAAATTCATTTATGTTATAATTATTAACGTGACGAGAGTTAGTAATTATGGGAAATTTGTTGAATATTACTAATGAGCAAAGTAATATATAATATTGGTTATATTGAATGTCACGAGTGAATAAAATGATAATTTTGAAAATTTGAGTCGGGACGCGCTCGTGTCGCGTCGGGACTAAATATTGATAAATAAAAGTGAATATTTTATAAGTTGTTCGTATGTCCGTTTTGAGTGGGCCAACGCGTCCGTAAAGGTCGAGATAGTCAGAAAAGTGTACCCGGGGGTTTGAATTGGGTCTCGGGGCGTTTTTAGGCCTAATTAGGAACCCGGGAGGGCATTTTAGTCATTTTGTATTTTTGGGTAATTAAACCCACGAAAATCAAAGGGGTTATATCAGATGTTTAGGTTATCTCTTAGGGTTAGAAAACTCAAAACCCTATAACGGCCATTGGAGAAGAGAGGAGAGAGCTCTCAAGGCATTCCAAGGCTCAAAACTCACCCGGTTGCACCGCCGCCACCACCAACGCGTAGATCGCGAGACGGGGAACGCAACCACACCGAATTCGACACCAAACCAGACTTCTGAAAATCCCAGGCAAGTGTTTATCTTGCTTATTTCGTTGATGCATCTTTCATATTAGTTTAGGAGTAATTCAAATGAGTTTTTATGGAAGAAAACCAAAGATATGAGATAGGAATCGCATGTAGTAATGGATTTATTGTTATTCTGGGAATACCTTAATATGTAGAGGATTAAACCACGAATTTATGAGGTTGTAGATGAAGGAAATTCTGGAAAAGATGAATCAGAACCATATTAATGAAATTTTAGGGTTCTTGAGGTTTTATATGAATTTTGGCTTGTTAATCCATGTTTAAGGTTAGAAATCTACATGCTTTACGTTGGAATTTAATAATATGATGATATAATGTTGGTAATATAAATATTGGGTCGATTGGGTATGAAATTTATGGAAATTGTGAAAGATAGAAGATGAAACCCGTAACTGCAATTCTGCAGATTTTCGCAGACCTGCTTGATCGATCGATCGATCATAGAGCTTCGATCGATCGAAGGTTCGATCGATCGAGCCCCAGACCTCGATCGATCGACCCCTCCTGGCAGACTCCTATTTCCCTTTCTAAATTAGTTAAACTCAATTTATTGTGAAATATTCTTAGGCATCCTTAATAAAATGTTTTGGGAGATAGAGAAGACCAGTAGGACATGTGAATAAATTTTGGGACCTTTAATGTCGGGCAAAGATTGTATTTCTGGGATAACTACATAAGGGTAGGTGAATTTATGATTTAAAGAGAGAGACACGTAAGAGAGTCACTTTGGGAGAAATATATATACCTACTGAATTTTATACTTGGGAGGATAGAATCCATGAGCGTTATGTAGTAAGTGGAAAAGTTCCTCAAAATTTAAGTAAAATGCGAATGGTTATACGTGATAACTAAATAATGAGAAATAAATACAAATGTTGAAATAATGGGACTTGAGATGTACCTAAATTGATACGGTGACATTAGTATAGTTATATGACTGTGTGTATACATATACTATCTACGTGTGAAAATCATGCCCGCGCTACTTGCTATCCTTGAGGTTTCCGCGCTGGGACGATCTTATCATGTGTTGCTTTATGGGGGATATTGATTCGTACCCTAGGAGATAGATATCCTTGGTACAGGCTATCGAATCGATAGTTCAGACGGTCCTAAGAGACGTGAGGGTATATATTGACCTCTTAGAGACTTGGAATCTATGCTTTGCCTCAATCTTGTTTGTATATATGTTAATACAGTTCGAGAGTGATTCCGAACTTGTATATTCCCTTAGTGTGAGCGATATGGGGATCGGATAGCAGAGTATGCCCGCACCATAGTTCTATGTGGGGTACTGTTAGAATATATATATTATAGGAGTATTTAATATATATATGAAATTTGGGGAATTAAAACTGGCTACTGTGTTATGGTAAGTGAGAAGCGAATCTTGACTATAAATCGTAAGTACTTGTTTGAAAAGTATAATATGACACTGGGAAACTTTGTTAACAAATAAAGTAAAATGAGAGCTCGGTTACTAAATGAAATCCTTCTTTTAAACAATTATATGGTTCGATTTTGAAATCTTACGAGTAATCTAAGATAAGTTAAATCATTGGGAAGATTAGTGTGATAAATGATAAGATAAACCATTGGGAAGGTTAGTGCGATAGGTGTGCACATTAGAAGAGAGGTGAGAATTTCTCAAGAGAGTGTCGCACTAATATGTTGTTGCATTGGCCTGTAATCAATTTAAATACTTGCTAAACGAATTTTAAATCATACACACTATCGGGCTCTAACCCGTTTCTATTTCTCTTTTCTCTTGTATGTATATGTATATATTACAGGTGCCCAGCCACAGGGGCATCTTGCTTAGGATCCCTTGGAAGGAACGTTCTGCATCTTAGGTGGGAGTTGCAGGTCTCTTGATTAGACGACTTCATTCCTTTTGATCCACTCCTAGCACATTTATTTAGTTGGGCATGTGTAGCCCTTTCCATTATTCAGTTGTTACTTGGACATTTGAATTTCAGTTATTTCTAGTACTGTTGCTATGGGATTTATTCAGTATGGATATTTTACTTTAAGTTTTAATTGTTGGGATTCGATTGTTGAATGTTTAAATTAATTGGATTATGTTCCAGGATTATTGCAGTGTGATTCTTACTTATTGAAATGTTGTTAATAAATAAATAATTTTTCTTTAAAAAAATAAAATTTGGAAAGTAATGTTTAAAATGGTTTTGACACTTAGCTTAATTAATTAGGGTGCTTAAATTGGAAAAGTTTTATTTACGACAGTGATGCTAAGAATGAACCAACTGTTCACCTTGATTTAATTTAATAAAGGAGTGATCGCCCGATATTTAATTAGGCGGGGTGTCACAGCTTCTTGATCATTTCGAAGTCTTCATATTGTGATTCATTTGTTATAGTCCACGCCCATTCACTCCATATCCATGTTTGAGCACAATTATACTATGTTAGCATGAAACTCACATTGTTTTTGTTTATTTTATTTTCCTGTTTTGAGTTTGTTTTACTACTGTTTTGTATTTTCAGTTGGGCAAAACTTTTCATTTTTTAGCACTGGAATACAAATTTTGCTGAAGTCATTCAAACGATTTATGGGTGTCGTTCGAACGACATACCCAAGTCGTTCGAAGTCTTCTTCCCAGGATATGTTTTTCGAGGCAGTAATTATGTCAGATATGGTTGTTAGTGTGGTCGTTTTTAAGGTCGTTAGATAGTTGCTTCAAATGATAGCTTACTGTCTTAGATTAATTTTGACCTTGTTCAAACGGCATGCCTCTGTCATTCAAACGACATGGCATAGTCGTTCGAATGACTCAGCCTAAATTTTTGAGCCTTTGTTATGTTTATTACCTACTTCATATATATGTTTATATCTTACTGTTTTGGTCCTTCTGGGTTATTTGGACAGTTTACATGGAGTCAATAGTACTTATTCATGCGTTGATTCTTATACTGCATTAATTCGTTTAGTCTCATCTTTGCTTAGATTGATGATTCATTCTATGTGACTGTTTGCTAGCCACGAATTATATCTTCTGATTATTATTAGTTGGCGTTTCATGCTTATCTAGATATGATTCATTGATTATTCTCATTCTAGATATTTGATTGTCTATTTATCTTTTTCACTTATTGGCTATTCGAGACAAAAAAGGGGGAAATATGTATGTGATGTAGGGGGAGTTTTTTTATGAGCACATATTCTTTTTGGCTTTACAAATTGGTATCAAGTTTTTGATCATATGTATGGTTATATTTTATTGGTCACGTTGTATTGCAAAATGGCATTCCGGTTACATATTGGTATCATGATTTGCTCACATGTTTAACAAATGGTTTGATTTACGTATTGGTATTTTTATATCATTTGTTCTTCCATAATTCACTGGGTATTTGTATGTTTCATGTGTGTAGGTATACTTAAGAGATTCGAGATTTCAAAACTACATCACATTCTGACAACTCATGCTTGCCAAACCTGCATATACTAGTCCTTGTCCTATAATTTAGGTTTTCTGGGATGGGATTTAGGTGTCATATGGTTTGATGGCCCGACTTAGACATTTCATTGTTTTAATTTTGTCCCGAAATAGTCAAAGGGGGAGATTTGTAAGGACAACATTTCCAATTGCGTCATTTTGTATGTAATTAACTTATTTCCCGAACAAAACTCATTTGAGTCATATATAGATTTTTATATAGTCATGATTTCCACATAGTCTATGACGTGTTTGTGTTGAAGACGTAGAGGTCAAGCTTCAAATATATATCATGCCGTGTTTTATTGGTGCACTTTTCACGTCTTTATATCATATTGCATTTCGAGATACTCTCAGGTATGAACGAAAAATGTTTATGGAACTCGAAAAAATGTTTTAAGGGCGATATTTTGTTTATAGATGATTTTAAAAGGATTTAACTTCGTTTATTCTGAGATAAGTTCTGTTTAAAGTCGTGTGAATTTTTAACTTGGTTTTCGAGACTTCAAACGACATGTGATGTCGTTCGAATGACATCGCACAGTCGTTAGAACGACTTACTGACTTAAATTTTTTATTCAAGGCAATTGTTTATCAGAATTTTGTGGTGGTGCAGAACCAAAAACTACAGTTTCAACAGTTTCGTTTTTCTGCACAAAAGTTTCCTAAGGTTTTCAATGATTAAAATCATCCTTAGAGTTTAAAAGATCCGAGATTTCATATACAATTGCTATAGAGATCTTATTTGCACCATCAGGAGTTTGTTCATCACTTTGAACATTGTTCGTTGGGTTTTGTGGTGAAGAAACAAAGGAGTTCGTGTTCAGAATGGTAGACGGTTGCCAAGCTGCATCGGTGGATATCGAGGCACTCGTGGACGCGTGTGACGTGGACAAGTATTGTGGAAGTATTTCTACGTGGGCACTGTGGAGGAGCGGTTAAAGAGAAGAAGAGATTCAAGGCTTGTGGGGATCGAGTCGTTGTGTAAGTCTGTCTGCCTTCCTTTGTAAAACCGTATCATAGTAATTGTCTAACTTGGGTCGTCCGAGGTTTTTTCCCTTTGTGGTTTCCTCGTACATCCTGTGTTGTGAGCTTTACTTTATTTTACTTGCTCTAATCACGTAGATTCATGTTTAGGATTAAACAAGATAAAATTAGACTTTATTGAAATTAGTTCACAAACTTGGTGCGTGTTAAAATTTGAAAAAAGTTTTTGAAAGGAAAATTGTTTTTGCTATCCTTAAAGCACATAATGAAAATAAGGGAACTACATTAATGGTTGCCTCTAACTCTAAAACTTATGTTAAATATTCCTTATCTCGAAATTAGGCTAACAGGCCAAGTCTAAATGATTCGAATACCCCCATGTGGGCCTGATTATGTCTAAAAAGGCATGGGGAGAAAATTACTACCCTTAGGTACACTATCTCAACTATATCTACCCATTTGGAACCAACCGTGATCTCTAAATATCTATTCGACTCACTCTATAATAATTTTTTATCTCAACCCCATTTAGTCTACACGCGACTCTCGATTGAGATAAAACACTGTCACGTCACTATCACTCATTATGACGTAAAAGAATAATTTACTATTCACTTAGAAATTTTATTCCATAAACATTAACCATTCTTTCTCGAATTAATTATTTTTTTAATAAACACATAATAATAAATTCAGTTATATTACGGCACACGTGTAATTTAAAATCACCCAAATTAATTTAAATTATAAATACTCAGAAATACGAGGTATTACATATTTCTCCCCTTACAAAGGAATTTCGCCCTCGAAATTTGGATAAGTCTGGTACTAATAGCTATGGATACCTCCTAATCCAACATCCATCTCTTTTTAAAGTCGTAACTATTATGTTGTTCCCGCTACACCTCTAGCAACGGTCCTCTTCTGCCCGACCGTCTATATATTACTGTATAAACTAGTGATCAATCCATTCTGGTCATATAACTTCAAAATACTACATCAGTATTTATCATTTCATCTTGGCGATTGTACCTCATTAAGATTTTCCCCAACTCCTTCCACTACGATGAGCCTATATTCTAAAGGCTATAGCATTCCCTCCACTGGGGAAGGCCCTAACGTCCCCATGTGCCAACTCCTTCATTCAAATGCGCTTATGTTCAACACATTCGTTTCCACATTTTCTCATTGCGGATGATACTCAAAGTTCAACTAGATGGTGCGTCTATACACCCTATACCCCGTGCATTTCTACACAAATATACAAAACGTAACGTATTTAACTCAAACTAGGCCTACTAGTTGTAGCTTAAGTATTCTTGAAGTTATCTCCCCTGATTATCAGTGGTGCAAACGGTCCACAATTTTTTATACATCAAAGTAATACTTGGCTCCCCCGGCCTTAAGTCATAACATAATTATCAACTCTCATTTATAACCACACATCCATGCAACAATTAGTGTATTAGATCCATGTCCTAAGGACCACACATCTCCCAACTTTCGACGTTCACTAAGGTTTATGGGCTCGCAAGCGAAATCCAAACAAGGAACCCCCCTATACACTACTACCTAGCATTGTTGGTCATCAAGATCTGTGGGTCCAAAGCACATAACTAAGATACCTCAAATCCTTTCCCTGACACATAAGTCAAATCGTTTACGCCCCTGTCACTCAAGACGTCTTATGATACGACGCTCTCACTATCACTAAGTTCTCAGCGCTTAAACAATAACGAGCTAAATCTCTCCGCTCAACGATAAACCCGATATACACTGAATCACATCAGTAAAAGTCCCTACGCATCGGGATCAAATGTAACGAGACAAGTGTACTCTCCGAAGTCTTCTTTATAACACATGTAATAAATATATATATGCAGGCTCGACCCTCTTTCAAGTGATACCGTGGAAAGCAATACATCCTATACTGTGACAACGAATACGAAAGTCTTATTATAATAGTCCACTACCGATCAAATCGTCGTTAACCCGTCACTATTTAGGATTATAATAAACTTTACTTTCATAATTATCAAAAGTAGCAAAACTAACACATAATACAAACATCCTCTTAGTAACCACACCCGCTCCCCTGAGGCATTACCTGATGCTCTGATACCATCTGTGACACCCCGCCTACTTTAATCACGAGTGATTGGTCCTTTATTTAAATAATCAAAAATCTCATTTGGTTCATTCTTAGCATCACTGTCAAAACCTTTTTAAATTACTAACCACCTATGTTAAATTAAGCTGGTGTCAAATTTTATCTTTTATTAATATAACACCATGCGGAATATAAATCCTAATACAACCATCCACACAATTAAGATAGTCTGAATCAACCACATGATAAATAGATAAATAATGAGTGTCGAATAAATCATCGGGTCCATAACTAAATTCAAATCATAAGTCTAAAGAAAATAAAACTGAATGCGACTACATCGTCTGATAAATAAAATTGAAATAATGTAAATGAACTACTAAATCATCAACCTAGTCTAGGAATGAATAACCAGAGCATCTACGCAAAGTCCTGCAAACCTCCACAATGCTGCAGCTATGCATCCTTGGAATGTGTCATTAAGCTTGGCGTCCCTGTGGCCGGACACCTAAAATGTTTTGGAAAGTATTTTGACACAAGTCACAGCCCAAAATTATTTGAAAAATATTTAGTAAGTAATTAAGATGCAACAGTTTAATATGCATAAACACTTTTCATATTTAAGCGGGTGTCGCACTGTCTTGAAATATAACTCACCTCTCAACTAATGTGCACACCTATCGCTTCCCTCCTAACCCGACTAGTTACGCTACCCCACCTAACTAGCCTTGTTGCACTTCTTTCTATCACGCTACTCTAACCCGAGTATTCCTTACTTTGATTTATAAGTTGTTCTACTCATTAACTTATTTAATCATTTCAACTTTAATTACTCATATAACGTTCACATTAGTTATGTATGAAATACTAATTAATCATATATTGTTCCCACTAGTTATATCTGAAATACATTCACACTTTATGTATTTATCCCGAGTACTCCATTCTTTCGATTCCTAAGTTATTTACCCTAACTTAGTTATTTATTTCCACTTTAATTGATTTTATATAACATTCACACTAGTTATATAAATACTACATTCACACTGTATTTTTAACCCATATATAATTGTCTACTCTATTATATACATATGAATATACAACAACAGTCATACACATGTCGCGTATAATAACCATCCTTTCCAGTACGAACTCACCGGATGCTTGTCTCTACAATGCTATCATATCTCAGGTATGCTCACTTTAACCCGGTTACCACAAGTTGGACTAGTTCACAACGAACTTTGGTTAAAAATATCGCAAACGTAGTGGAGGCGGTCATATTTCTCTGAGAGAGATACCGAATCATACCTAAAACGTCTTACCTCGAAAATAAATCACATAATAAAATACCGGACGATATGACATGGGGACTATACTCTCCCTGCATTCACTACCCAGGGGATTCACCCACATCGCATAATTCTGATGATAACACTAGAGGGGTATGCTTTCACACAAATATCATGCACACTGATATTTATAAAATGCACACACACACACACACACACACACACATATATATATATATTTAAAATATGAATTCGGCTAACCTGTGCCTAACACCCGTAGTACTAGTCCATAATCCCCGAGTCTATTTCTTGACTCTGAATTAATTACGTTCCCATCCTTTAATTAAAATACAATATTCTCACCCTGCTAAAATTCCCGAACTAACCCAACAATCCCGTCATATAACCTTTAAAGTTTATCAAGTAACATTACTCTGATAAAACACTCGAACTTAATCCAACCATCCCGTTCATTTATTCCCGAATTTAACTCATCAATTCAATATTTCACTTTATCATCAATTATCTCTCTCACTATTTATAATTCAAATTTAATTACCCACCCACCCCTAGATAATAAATCTCTTTAAATCACCCTACTAAACTCTCTCTCACCTTTAGGATTTATCAATTTCATTTGGAACTCCCCAGAATTCACCCAATAACCAAATTCTAAAATTCTCCAAAAATCATCTTTCATCGATCGATAGATAATCCCAAACTACTCAAGTTATGGTTCCAATAATTTATTTCATATTTTACACCTAAACTAACAAAATTGCCATTTTCTAAGCAACTGAATTGGGTCGTAAATTTTCTGGCAGATTAAACACCCTGTAGTAAAATTGCGATTTCTTCCTCTACAGAACTCCAAATGACCTCATTCAAAGCTCATTAAAAATATAAGACTTAGACCTTTCCATACATCCATGACAAAAAATCTAATTCTAAGTACAATTACAGTGTCACAAGCTTAAAGTAACGTTAAAAATTCTGGCAGATTGTCATCTTATGTTCATCGATTAAACCCTAAGTTATTTAAGATTCATGTTCTTCAACTAAGAACTCAACAAGATTCCATCTTTATGTATCTTAAAACTCAAATTTTGAAATATAATCTAATTTTAGTAATCATAAATGGTTTTACTTCATCAATTGATCATCTAAACTACACATGATATCAATTTTATTAAAATCCCCCATTTACATGTGAGAACCCTTCCCAAAATTTCTTTTGTTTAACACTAATTAGGCATAAATTCTTCCCATTTATCCCCTTAATCTAGAGGCTTTTATTGCTCTGTAAAGTGTAATTCGAGTGGATTTATCTCATATCATTGCTATTGACAAGTTTCTAGTTAGTACGCCGAGTTTCGTGTATTTCCTATCTACTTTTGCTGGTATTCAGTGCACAAGGAAGGATCAGCATCGTAATCCGAGTTTCGGACCAAAAGTCACAAATCTTTAAAACATACAAAAGGAGGAAAAGTTCTTGAACAAATGGAACTGAAACGAATGGGTTGGAAAAAGAACCGATCCCATCCTGGGAGACTTCCTGTGAAGAACTAAGAGATAGAACCGAACCGAAGAGGAAGAAAAATGAACCGATCCTATGCTTGAAGAACTTCCTGTAAAGCACTGAGAGATGGAACCGAACCGAAGAGAGAAAAAATGAACCGAACCGGTTCATGGAAAAACTTATGTCAAAGATGGAACCGAACCGAATCATCTCAAGGGGATCGGTTCGGGTATCGGAAATTCAAACTCATCCACTTGTAAAATAAGAGTCGTGCATGGTTGAAACTCTTAGAAATCGTAGATTATAAATTGTAAACACCTCCCAGACATTAGGAGGCTTATGATTCATTAGGGAAGCTTTGTAATTAGTTTAGAAGACAACAACAAAGAAACCCTAGTTTTGATTCCAGTTTTACAATTCAAGTAATACCATTCCAATTCTTGCTTTCATTATTGCAGTAATTACTTCTCTAATAGCAATTTCATCATTCTTCATCTTCATTCATTAGTAAAAATGTTTTCTTTCATCCAAAACGTGTTTTCTTCTAGTTTTAATATGCCTGGCTAAGTTTTCAAGGGTCGAGGTGCATGAACCCCACCCGATATAATTCACGATAGTGGAAATAGACGTTAGAATTAAAACCTTAGATGAATTGTGTCGTAGTTCATATAATACTACTTTTATTCAACCTTTTCTTACATATTGTGCGAGCTACGATCCCTCATATGTGTAATACTTAGGAGAAATAAAGACCGAATTTTAATTCAACCTTTGCTTACGTACTGTGCGGGCTATGATCCCTCATATATGTAATACTTAGGAGCATTGAAAGTCGAATTCATTTAAAGTTTTAATTCTGAATCTAGTATCTTAAGAGGTGAATTACTAGGGTGTGGGGGATTGTAACCTGACCTATCTTTCTCCTTTCATAGTTAAAGTTCTAATAAAGTCGTTCGTAATTCTGCAGTAGAATAATTGCATTTCATTTATTCATAATTTCATTAGTTAATCATTTTCAAAATTGCATATAGTTATAGTTGTTTCCAAATCAAATCACCTTTTCCTTCTTTTTAGAGTCAAAGTTAGATTTTCTTCGTCTGCTCAACGTCGTTACGACTCCGTTCGTCATATTTCCCTGAGGATCGATACCCGACTTGTCGGATTATTACTTGAGCGATAGGCTTGCACTTGAGCCTAAATAGTACGCACACTAGACACATTTGTGGTCGCGTCAAGTTTTTGTCACCGTTGCCGGGGAATTAGGTAGACTTAGGTTAGATTAAGTCAATCTAAAATTTTGAGCAAAAATTTCCAAATAAATAAATAAAAAAAAAAATTCTGAAAAAAATATAAAAATTTCATCATCTCTCAAAAAGTCTTTAATGCAAAATCCTGAATATACTCAAACTCCTCACAATAATCCAGTAAGAATCCAAGAAAATCCTATAGTTGAGTATAACTCTGAAAGTCCCCACACACCTCGTGTCCCACAATTCTGGTTTCCAATTCCCACTCTTGAGCACTCTATCAGTAGCTACACCCTGAGTCGAACTCCGAATCACACATCTAGGACACCGAGTGAGTACCCAGAATCATTTGAAGAGAGCATGACTATGATGTCTGATGTAACGAGTTTCGATACTGGAGAGGGAGAAATTCCCTATCATCCCATGAAAGACTTACTTTTTCCTGAACGGACTGTCATCCCTGGTTACGTTTTACTCCCGTATACTGCCGGTAAGTTCCACTTTCGTAATGGGATGATACAGATTCTCCCTATGTTTCATGGCATGGATTCTGAGAAACTATACCTGCATATTCATGAGTTCGAAGAGGCACGTGACACATTTGGTGATCAAACTTGCACGCAAGATGTCATTCGCCTAAAGCTTTTTCCTTTCTCCTTAAAGGATAAAGCCAAGACCTGGATATGGTCTCTACCCCCGAACTACGTCACTTCCTGGAGAGATATGCAGTCCAAGTTTATCTCAAAATTCTATCCATATCATAAGACCAACTCTGCCAAGACTCAAATCCAAGCTTTCCGACAACACGATAATGAGTCTTTTGACAGATTTGGCAAAGGTTCCAAGAGTTAGTAAGCGCATGCCCCCATCATGGTTTTGATAAACACCTAGTGTTATCTTTCATACATAAAATAGCTTCCAAACAACTTGTTCAAACGATGTGTGAAAGACCCTTTTGGGATTTAGACGCATGTGATGCTGAGGCCAACCTTAAGTATGTCGCAGAGACTACTCAAGCATGGGACACATCTGATCCCAACCAAGCTCGACCTAGACAACCATCTACCAATCAAACTACCTCCGGTCTATACCATTTGGATAGAAATACCTTAATAGACCGTCGATTTGATCAGTTTCAGAGAGATATAAAGGAGTGGTTTGATGGTCGATTGAGAAACATCTACGGATCCAACCATGGTTCGAAAAAAAAAGTGTGTGCTATTTGTGAGGCGGGACCCTCCACAAAGGTCTGCCCAACGATCTCTTCCTATAAGGCCATGCACACTGAGGTGGATGCTATAGGAGGATTCAAGGGGAATTTTAATGCCCCGCATGGGAATTCTTACAACCCTTCGTGGAGGAACCATCCTGGTTTCAACTATGGACAACCACAAGCTGCGATGAACCCACACTCATAGGTTGTTCCACCTCCACCACCTCCTCAATACCAACAAGCGCCACCACCTCCAGTTCCATATGTAGGCCCCCAACGGAGGAGCCTCGAGTATACAATGAACCAAGTCATAAATTCTCAAGGTTCACACAATGCTCGATATGAACGCTTGTTCACAGAAATAAATGCAAACATCTCCAAGATGCAAGCCGCATTGAGCACCCAAGAGAAGGGTAATTTTTCTGCGCAAGGACAAAGACCTCCCCAAGGTGAATCTAGTGTTATCTCCACTTCTACCGAACATCAGGATAACTCCCAAGTGATAACCACTCTTCTTAGTGGGAGAGTTGTTGATTTATCACCTCCCTCACACGACATTTCAAAAGACAAGGAGAATTCACCTGGCACGAAAGAGGCCGAATATATCTCCTTGAATGAGAGTGAAAATAAAAACACTAGTGAGCCCGAGGTAGTTGTAAAACCACCCTCCGCTGCACCATTTCTTCAAAGGTTAGCTCCTGCCCATAAAAAAACCATAAGTGATGAAGTGATGAAGTGGTGGAAGTGCTTAAGAACGTAAAATTGAACTTACCTTTCCTCGACGCAATAAGGCAAATTCATTCCTATGCGAAAGTCATAAAAGACTTATTGACAGTCAAGAGGAGGATGAAGGTAAAAAAGAAAGTGTTTTTAGCACAGAACGCGAGCTCAGTCCTTCTTAATGATCTCCCACTTAAATATAAAGATCTCGGTGCCCCCACCATTTCCTGCACCATTGGAGAGAAAAAATTCAAAAATGCCTTACTCGATTTAGGGGAAAGTGTAAATATCCTCCCCTATTCGATTCATAGGAAACTTGATCTGGGTGATCTTAAGCCCACAAGGATCACTCTCCAGTTAGTGGATCAAACCGTGAAGATACCAAGGGGTATAGTTGAGGACGTGATAGTCCAAGTAGACACTTTTTACTTCCCGATAGATTTTGTCATTTGGGACACGGATCCCTCATTCGCCTCGAAAAATCATGTTCCCATCATCCTTGGACGCCCATTTTTAGCCACGGCTAACGCAGTCATCAATATTAGAAATGGGAAGATGCAAATCACTTTTGGGAATATGACATTAGAAACAAACATATTCAACATAGCCCAACAAGCAGGGGAATAAGATGATCTTCATGCGGCGAGTTTAATTGAGGAGATTGTACAAGAGCACTTTGAGGAAAATTATTGTGAATACGCCTTAGAAGCATGCCTAGCTTCTAGTTATGAGAGTGAGGGAGCTTATACCGAGTTCGAGAGGGAGATAGAGGAGTTGAGAGGCTTACTCAATGAGAGAGCGTCGGATGATGACGCGAGATATGCTAATTAAGTTTCTCGATTCGAAGAGTTATCGCCAAGAGACGCATGCGTGGTGCCCTATAGCGACACATTCCCGACTCTCGAGTTGAAGAAACTACCCTCCAATGTTAAATATGCTTTCCTAGGTAAAAGTGATACATTTCCTATTATTGTCTCCTCTAGCTTAGATGAAGAGCAGGAGGGTAA
This sequence comes from Sambucus nigra, assembly GCA_949130495.1. NCBI lineage: Eukaryota > Viridiplantae > Streptophyta > Magnoliopsida > Dipsacales > Adoxaceae > Sambucus > Sambucus nigra. The sequence goes on along the minus strand of OX422210.1, from coordinate 681,631,959 downwards.
ACTAATAAATAATTTGAGGAAGCACCAAAGTTCTTTTGGTTGGTGTATAGTTGATTTGAAGGGGATAAGCCCTCTAATTTGCACCCACAAGATTCACCTCGAAGAGGATGTTAAGCCCTCGAGAGAAATAATAAGACGGCTAAACCCCACGATGAAAGATGTGGTGAGAGTTGAAATTATAAAGCTATTGGATGCCGGGATTATCTACCCAATATTGGATAGCAAGTGGGTAAGCCCCATTCAAGTCGTCCCGAAGAAGTCGGGCATGACTGTGATTGAAAATGCCAAGGAAGAGCAAGTTCCCTAACGTACGACCACCGGATGGCGCGTTTGCATTATTTATCGAAAACTCAACGCGGGAACTAGGAAAGACCATTTCCCCTTGCCATTTATCGATCAAATGCTTGAAAGAGTAGTGGGACACACCAATTATTGCTTCCTATATGGTTATTTCGGATATATCCAAATTTAGGTAGATGCACTTGATCAAGAGAAAACAACATTCACTTGCCCTTTTGGAACGTTTGCCTACAAACGTATGCCATTTGGCTTGTGTAATGCACCGACGACCTTTCAAAGGTGTATGTTGAGCTAATTCGGTGACATAGTTGAGAGAGGGATAGAGGTGTTTATGGACAACTTCAGTGTTTTTGGCATCTCCTTCGACCTATGTTTAGTCAATCTTGAGAAAGTACTAGCCCGCTGTGTGGAAAAGAACTTAGTGCTGAATTGGGAAAAATGTCATTTCATGGTAACCGAGGGTATAGTTCTCGGCCACATCTTGTCATCCAAAGGGATCGAGGCTGATCAAGTAAAAACAGATGTAATAGATGACCTACCCCCACCTAAATTGGTGAAAGACGTGTGCTCCTTCTTAGGCCACGCGGGGTTTAATGGAAGGTTCATTAAGGACTTTAGCGCCATCGCTAGACCCTTAAGCAACCTTCTTATGAAGGACACCCCATTCGAATGGACGAAAGCATGCTGTGACAACCCGCCTACTAAAGTAAGAGGTGGCCAACCCGATACTACAATAATCACAGGAATCATAGATGGACCATTCTTAGCAACATTGTCGTTAAAATAATAGTACGAGATAACCACCAATTATTTTAGAAAACGGACTGTCAAATTAAATTTTATAAGTAAAAGAAAAGCACTTAGACAATCCAATTTGCAAAAACGGTGGATACCAAAAATCAACGGGTAATAGTATAAAAAAATGCATAAAATAATAACCGAATAAGCTGTCGGTTAATAGACTAATAAAAACACGTTACACCTAGTATTACAATTTAATATCACATTAAAATAAATGAGTACAAAGCATGGGCAACACGGCCGAATAAATAAACTGAACATAGCTAGAGTACAATGGATAGAAGTGTCTATGACGAATATCCTACAACATCCGCAAAATGCTATAGCTCCAAGACAACTAGAATGGGGAGGTCAATACTGGCGTCCTTGCGGAGGAGCACCTGAACGGATAAGGAGACCATGCAAAACAAAGAGATATAGACGGGTCAAGGCCCGATTTTATATGATCAGAATAAAATGCATGACAGTTATGAAAATCTAATCATGAGCATAAATTTAACTTTCTCTCGAAATCAATCATAAACATTCTCACCTCTCAATCTATAAGCATAACCTAGCGCAATATCAATAATAATGCTCAATATTTCTATAAGCATGGGAGAACTCATCTACATTTACTCAAGGATACATCATTTCAATTATCACAATTTAAATGCACAATTCCTTTTTCTCTTTAGGAAATACATATATGGCAATTCATTTTACAAAATGTTTTACCAATTCAATTTCATCTCATATCTTCCCATTTCCCTTCTTCCATCCAGGAAATGTATTTAAAGCAAATTTATTATCATAAAATTCTTTAACTTCAATAATGTCCCACATTATTATGAATAGTTATATTTCATATCATATAACGATTCTAAGACCGCCCGTTCGAATTTCCCCACTGTGTGCGCCCCTAAATGGCTATCATCTTCCAGGGCCTATCAAACAAGACAACCTGGGCATCCTACAACGTGAGACGTCGAGAAGTGGCGATATACCTGCGAGTGAGTCATAACCACACCCGGAATTACCCCACATCGCAAAAATAATCACATAATATAATAACCGGTTATATGGCCGAGGACTATATTCACCCCGCATTCATTAGCTAAGGGACTTCACCTCATGTGCGTAACTTCCCTTATGATAACAATTTAGAGAGGTGTGTATATGCAAATTATCATTTAAAAAAAATCATTTTTCCATTTTGAAAACATTCACTTTTTACATTCTCAAACCATTTATACTTAACCATTAAGTATCAAATTTCAGAATATGCATTTCTTATTCTTAAAGTCATATTTTATTAATGACCTATGACACGAAGTGCCATTAACCTCATACTAGTCTCCAAGAGTCCCAAGGAAATGCCATAAATCATCAAAGGAAATTACCATAATAATAGTCTCCCAAAAGTCCCAAACTTTATCATTCCTCCTTCTATTAAATCTAGGTTAACTTCCTATATCGAACGAAACAGTAACCCCTATGGACTAACCCTTGGGATAAGCCCAAATAATCCCATGCTAACTGTTGATGTAAAAAATTAGATCGCTCTAATTATTCAATCACAGATAAATAAAATGAGACAAAGATTTTTAAAGTGCTTCATCCTTATAAGAATGGCCTACGTCCACTGTTATGTTATTGCTGAGTGTTTTGGGAATTCTCGATTACAAGCTTTCTCAAGAAATTCCGGTCCCTTTGAATGAGGGTAATACAATGTATTTATAGCCTTGAGGCTATAATCTGAAAGGGTATTCATTAAATGATATACATATGAAAGGGTAACCCATTTAATGCTCTTCAAGCGTGTGCGTCAAGATGATAAGCATTCAATGAATAGTTGAACTGTTAATTATCTGGCAATCAATGCTGTGGTCGAGATGCAGCTCGGACCGTCTTAGTTGCTCGTCGTTCAGGAGTTCCTCGGAGAGATGGAGTTCCTCGGAGTTCACCTGTTGCTCGGAGTGAGTATGACTAGGTCGAGGGAATGAACTTCCTCGTTGCTATTGTGCCACGTAGATTGACACGTGTCTTCTTATTATTCGTCCAGATTAGCATACTAATTTTGGTATCAACAGAAGCCCCCAATGTTTTATATTTCGAACTTTGAGGAGTATGGAACATTCTTTCTCGGTATATGGCAATATTAAATGACCTTCCTGGGTTTTAGGAGCATTTTCTTCGTATTTGAATTTCTTTCCAAATTCGCAGAATCCTCCTTTTTTGAATTTTTATAAGCGCTTCGATCTTTGTGCACTTTTTGTCCTTTTAGCCACCGGTGGCGTAATAGTTTCTTTTTTGTAATCATTTCTTTCGCCGTTTCCCAAGGCAAAGTATTTAAGCTTCTTAGGTAATCACACCGTCTTCTACCTTTTCCAATTTTCTGCTTTCGAGTTTTCCATAGCCTTTCTTTCTCTTGTGCGTTCATCCTTATTTTCGTTCGTTGTCAACAGATCTCCTTTTTTCCCTGTAAGCTCTTCTTCCTTCTTCTTTTATTCATCATGGTTTATATTATTGAATCTCTTGAGAAATTCCGTTCTGATTTCTCTATTCCTTCTTGGGTAACTTTGGAGGATCTTTCTGAGCCTTCAAATTACTTTCGTTTGGCTGAGGGACATTGGTTCCCCAGCCTCTTTATTGCTGAATGTGGATTTTCTTTTCCACCAAACTCTTTGTGCTTAGAGTTCTATCATCATTTTGATGTTGTTCCTGCAAAAATAGCCCCCAATACATGGAGAATAGTTAATGGGGTGCATAGGTTAAATCAAACTCATGGAACTCGTATAGGAATTCCTGAGATTATGTACTGTTATAGATGGGCTATTCTAGACAACGTTTATTATTTAAAAACTAGATTTTTGAATAGGGCTTTAGTAGTTAATCTCCCTGATGCTAACAGGGATTATTTTGAACATGGGGTAGTTATAAAAAATTAGCAACATGCCCCTTTGGTTGGAAATGAAGTGTATGAAGGTCCCAAATGCCCTCCATATGGCAATGGGATAGGTTATTTTCATTTTATTTCTGAAATTGTGATTTCATTATGTTTGAATAAATGCATGATTGACATTTCAATATGTTTTTGTTTGCAGTTGACAGCAAAAGAAAGACTCCCAAAGAATCAGAAGTTAATATAAAGCATTTGAAACTTATCTGGAAGTTGCATCAGAAAATTGCAGACGAGCACGACAGGTCTGCTCCATACTTGTTGCAGTATAAGAGCTATACATCATCGTTTACTGCTCGTCCTGTGGTCAGCATTAGTGAACCATTGCCAGCTTCTGAGGACTCTTCTCCAGAATCTCACATTCCTCTAAGTCAGAAAATGGGCAAGAGGAGAGTTCCTGCTATCTTTGAGGAGACTACCTCTGCTGGAGAGGGTAAAAGAAACAAAACAGATGTCCAAAAGGGGACAAAGAAGGTAGATGCTGCCCCTTCTGTTGCTCCTCAGAAGGCTATCGAGAAGCCCCCAGTGGCTCCGAGCAAGAAAAATGCACCAGTGGAAGTGATCACCATTTCCCTAACCCTAAGTTCTTCTTTGGTTGAGACTGTTGAAGCGCCATTGAGGAGACTGAAGAAGTCCTCCTCGGTTAGTTTTTCTGAAACCATTCCCCAGCTCCAAGCTAGTGGAACTGGTGTTTCAACCATTATTCCTCCGAGTTCTGCAATGAGCTCGGTAAAGACTTGGACCATTCCTGAAGTCCAAGGAATTGAGGAAAACATGTCTAGGGATATGCTGACATCCCTAGCTACTCGTCACATTGCTTCAGTAAGTTTCTCTTATCCTAAATTTTTCTTTCTTTCAGTCAATATATGTATCTCGGCACTGACTCACCATTACCTTCTTTTTCAGCTGGTGAGTTGCTTTAACACCATAGTGAAGAAATATGAAGCGATCAAGGCTTCTAGTTCCTCGTCTGGAGTAGAGGACGCTTTACAGGGCTTGGCCTAATCTCTGAAGGATTCTCATAAAAAATATGACGAGGATAGGGTTGAATGGGGGAAGAAGTTGACTGCAGCTGAAGCAGAGAAAGTGCAGTTGGGAAGTAAAGTGAAGGATTTGGAGAGAGAGAATAAAAAATATGCCGAGAAGCTCACAAGCTTTCGGGAGCTTGAGAATAAGTTGAAATCGGCCGAGGAAGAGTTGACCCTTCTGCGAGAAGTAAATCGCCAGAAGGGAGAGGTGGAGGCCAAGTTGAAAGCCTCCGAGGATCTTCTATCCGAGAAGCTCTCCTCGGAGAAAATGAAAAGAAAAGTAGCTGTGAAAAAATCATTTCGAACTGGTTGGGACAAAGGATGGGATAGGGGGGTAGTAGCGATGATGACCCAGGTCAAGTATGGGAGTTTGAAATACTTCCGAGATGGTTGGGTTGCTGCCCTGCAAGAATTGAAAGTTAATGAGGACTCAGAATTGTTTCAGCAACATCTCCCTGGTCCTGCCCCAATTATTGAAGATGAAGAAGAGCACGAAGCTGCCTTTGAAGAATCTTTAATGGTGGTGGGTGATTCCATCCTTACCCAACCTGCTGATGAGGAGCTTTCGTCTCTGCCTTCTCCTCCTGAATAAATTCCAGCCCCAGCCGACCAACTCGTTATTCCCACCGAGCAACCGAGCTCCTCATCCCAGCCTCCCGAGAAAGTCTTGGGAGATAAGGAAAAGGTGTGAAGTTGTTCGGTATTATCTTTCTATTTTTCTTCTTTTTCAAGTGTAACCCAGATCTTTATAACTTTGCCTTATGATTTAATAAAAATTGAGCTCTTTTCTTCCATATGATTGTCTCTTCTCTATCTGCACTCTGTCTTGATCTTCTTTTTGATGATTACTTTTTCTTTCTCTGTTAGTTTCTGGCCAGGATGGATCTGCTGTCTGCTAATGACACAAAGTTGATGCAGCAATGTCATGAATATTATAAGGCTGGTCACACAAAACTGAGTGCATCAGAAGTTGCCGACATCCTTGGTCATGGTGCTTCAGAGCAGGCAGTTGAAGCTTATCAGTACCTGAAGGATTTACTTGATCGAGCTGTGGCTAATAACGTGGCTTATTACGAAATGATCGAAGATCTTCAATGTACCTTAGAAGACCTTCAGAATCAGTACAAGGAATCAACTGCCCTTTTGCATGAGGGGTATGAGAAGAGGTATCAACAGCTTTCTGCCGAGACAGGCCACAAAAAGATCCTTGCTGGGTACGATGTTAGGGAGAGAACCCTAAAGGGTGAAGTTGAAGCTTGTAGACAGATTGCCGAGCTGCTAGAACAAGAAAATAACAATTTGCAGAAAGGGCTAGCACAGTATAAGTCTGCAGCATCTTCTTAAACAACTGTAATCCCAGTGACTGACGAGGGATTTTCATTTCTAGAGGTTGAGAATGCCAAATTAAGGCAAGAGTTGGATATCCTGAGAAGGTATGGTACTTCTACTTCTACTCGGGGACGAGGAAGAGGTTCTCGTGGGCGAGGAAGAGTTGCTCAGGATGTTGTCGAGGAACAAAGTACTCCACCTGCTCGGGGTCGATCAAGAACTCTTCGTCATAATGTTGAAGAAGCTCATACTCAGTCAACATTGGAAACTCAAGCGTACCAAATGAATGCAAAAGATAAAGCCTTGTCTGAACTGTCCAAGAAAGTTAGAGAATTGGAACCACAAATCTCTGCAAAGGAATCAGCTTTGGAGACTAAGGAACTTTTCATCCAGAGTCTTCACGAGAAGCTTGAGAGGTTGACATTTCAATTCCATAAACAGCCCAGGGAATTTTGGATGGATGGATACAACGAGGCACTATTCCATTTAGATGCTCGTATCCAGAACACCAATAATGAGGGCTACAAACAAGGCTGGCTGAATGCCTTATGTGTGTTGAAACTCGAGCAAGGACATTTTTTGTGGGATTATTATGATCCTGGGGTATTTGAATTGCCTGTGCCACTTTTCAATTTGAACATGGAATGGATCCCAGCTCGTGCCATTCCTCGGAACTTACTTGCGAAGTATCTTGGTGACTATAGTTTGCATTCTCAGTTTGAGGTATCTCGTCCTGAGCATCTTCTAGATCGACCTTCTGTGATGAACGTTAGGATGCTGAAGGACTTGAACTTCATCAATTCTCCTCAGACTTTAAATGATCCGCCTGCTGGCGAGGAACCTGTATCAAAAGCTGAGGGGAAAAGACCAATAGAATAGGAATTTCTTATGTAACAGTTAGTATACATAATTTATCAATGTAGCTTGTAATTTATTTTGAATTTTAATGAAAGACTTTCATTTTTGTTTGCAAATCTGTATTGCTATTGTCTTGTGCTTGTCAAACACTTTATATTTGTGCTTGCATAAAAATATTGTGTGGTTCATCGACCAACTTAGTAATAAAAAGTTACAAGTATAAGTAATGTTGCTCGATCACTTAATAATAAAGTAATGAGTATAAAGATGTTTAAAATCTTTCCAACCAACCAAGGTTGTTAAATTATGCTTGTCGACCAACTATGGTTAGTGAGAGTTTATCCCCGACTAACCGTACTTGGTAAATTTTTGTCTTTTTCATAAAATAGGTCCGACCAACTAAGGTTCATAAATTTTCCTCGTCGACCAACTACAATTAGTGGTTTTTATCCCCGACCAACCATACTTGGTTCAGTTTGGAATATTTTGTTCTTCGAGAAACTTTTGTATTTTTTGTAATAATCTTTCCTCCCGACCAACATAAGTTGGCGTTTGAGAGCATATCTTGTTTCTTAACCAACCGAGATTGGCCTTTTTAGGAGTCTCGTGTTCTCGCTCTTTTACCAACCGGAGTTGGTTTGAGTTCGAACTATCATGTCCACTTGCTCTTTTACCAACCTGAGTTGGTCACGCTAGTGTACGCCTCCTAACCAAAGGAGTATAGTTTGTTCTCGCCCTTTTACCAACCGGAGTTGGTCGTGGGTTTGAACTATCATGTCCACTAGCTCTTTTACCAACCTGAGTTGGTCATGCTAGTGTACGCCTCCTAACCAAAGGAGTATAGTTTGTTCTCGCCCTTTTACCAACCAGAGTTGGTCGTGGGTTTGAACTATCATGTCCACTAGCTCTTTTACCAACCTGAGTTGGTCACGCTAGTGTACGCCTCCTAACCAAAGGAGTATAGTTTGTTCTCTCCCTTTTACCAACCGGAGTTGGTCGTGGGTTTGAACTATCATGTCCACTAGCTCTTTTACCAACCTGAGTTGGTCACACTAGTGTACGCCTCCTAACCAAAGGAGTATAGTTTGTTCTCGCCCTTTTACCAACCGGAGTTGGTCGTGGGTTTGAACTATCAGTGTTGCTTTTATTGCTGAACATCGTAATGTTGTACACTAGTATTCCCCGAAAAACTTTCGAATAAAAAGAAAGAAGATGGAGAAACATCATCGTTTTATTCATATTGATGGAACTGCTTTACATTTTACATTACTGATAATACTTGCGTAGGTGTTCAGCATTCCATGCATTCTTAAATTCCTCTCCTTCTAGAGTTGCTATGTGGTAAGTTCCTGGTCGAACAACTTCTGTAACTCTGTAAGGTCCATGCCAGTTTGCTTCCAATTTATTGTGCTTCTGAATGACATTCTTTAGCACGTAATCTCCTTCTTTTAAGTCGCATTTCTTCACCCTCTTATTGTAGAACATAGCTGTTCGTTGTTGGTAAGCAGCATTCCTAATGGCTGCCTCTTCTCTAACCTCCTCGAGCATATCCAAATCCAATCTTCTCATTAAGTCGCTGACGGGGGAATTGAAATTCAGCACTCTATGTGTTGGAAGACCCAACTCGGCAGGTATTACAGCTTCACTTCCAAATGCCAGCATATATGGTGATTCTCCAGTTGCTGCTCGGGGAGTTATTCGGTAAGCCCACAATACTGACTGTAGCTCATTAATCCAATTAGCTTTAGCCTCACTTAGCCTCTTCTTCAAACCATTTAGTAATGTTCTGTTCGTCACTTCAGTCTGTCCATTGCTTTGAGGATGGCCTGGTGCTGAATGAGTCTTCAAAATGTTTGATTGACGACAATAGGCAGCAAACTCCTCGTTATCGAATTGTGTTCCATGGTCTGTGATGAAGGCGTGAGGGAGGCCATATCGGCAGATTATGTTCTTCCAAACGAACTGGTATACCTTCTCGTATGTCATATCAATAAGTGGCTCAGCTTCTACCCACTTAGTAAAATAATCCACTGCAACGACGAGGTACTTGAATCTTCCTCGGGTTGTTGGCAGTGGTCCAACCAAATCCATTCCCCACATGGAAAATGGCCAAGGGGAAGTTATGGGTGTCAACAATGCTTGTGGAGTACGTCGGATGGAAGAAAAACGTTGCATTTATCACATCTTTTGGCATAGGCTATACAATCAGCCCTCATCGTTGGCCAGTAGTACCCCTGCGTCATCAGTCTTTGTAAAAGTGTCCGACCTGCTACATGTGCTCCACAAGACCCATCATGGATCTCTTCAATCAATTCTTTCACCTCGGAGGGATGTACAGATCTCTGCAAACCTACCATAATTCCTCGTTTATACAAAACACCATTAGTTAGTACATACCGAGCAACTTTAAATTTCAATTTCTTTGCAGAGAGCTTATCCTCCGGCAATTCTCCCTCCTCAATATATGCCCTGATGGGATCCATCCAAGATGGTCCTAAATCAAGGGTAATAACATTCATCGTCAAGTCTTCATCTATGCTTCGACTTTCTAATACTTCAATTGGTATCGTTCTTCACAGCTCGGTATGAGTAGCTAATGCTAGTCGGGCCAGTGCGTCTGCTTGTGCATTTTCCATTCTTGGTATTCTGATCAACTGAATGGCATCAAATTCTGCCAATAACTCCATCACCTTTGCATGATAATTGACCATTAATTCTCCTTTAACTGCATATGTTCCCATCATCTGATTCACAATTAATTGGGAATCACTGAATACCATCACTTGTTATGCTTCCATAATCTTTGCTAAATTAAGACCTACTATCATGGCCTCATACTCAGCCTCATTATTGGAGGCTTTGAATTGGAATCGCAGGTCATATTCCATGTCAATCTCATCTGGGGTTTTCAAAACAATCCCTGCTCCACAACCTGTTTTGCAAGATGACCCATCTACATACAATTTCCATGTAGGTAATTCGTCTTCAAATTTCTTATCTGACAGAGTTCCTCGGTGAAATATCTGCTATTTTCTTTCGTCCTCCCCTGGTAATTTTCGCTCCTCGTCGACCATCTCTTCTCGCCCTTTTACCAACCGGAGTTGGTCTGGGTTTGAATTTGATGATCTTTCTACATCCACAATCCCTTTTACCAATCGGAGTTGGTCTGGACTTATGTCTGTTAATCCTGTAACATCCACAGGTTGGTCAGCGAGCAACTTTTGTTCCTCGGGGGTATCAGGATATGTAAACTCTGCTATAAAGTCTGCTACAGCCTGCCCTTTAAATGATGATCTGGGTTCATACACAACATCATATTCTCCGAGCTCTATTGCCCAGTACATCAATCTCCCTGATTTTTCTGGCTTATGAAGGGCTTGTCTCAATGGCATGTCGGTATAAACGACGATGGTATGGGCCTGGAAATATGGCCTCATTCTTCTACTTGCCTCAATTAATGCCAATGCCAATTTTTCCAGCTTTGGGTACCTGACCTCTGCACCTCGGAAAGCCTTACTTGTGTAATAAATTGGTTTCTGGACTCCATTCTCCAATCTGATCAATGCCGAGCTGACTGCATTCTCTGATACTACCAGGTATAAGTACAACTTTTCTCCCATTACTGGCCTGGACAACAGTGGAGGTGCTCCCAAATATTTCTTCAAGTCTTGAAAGGCTTTTTCACATTCCTCATTCCACTCGAAAGTTTTTCGAAGTGTTTTGAAGAATGGGAGGCATCTATCAATTGCTCGGGATACAAATATGTTGAGCGCTGTAACTCGTCCTGTAAGACTCTGCACCTCTTTCTTCGTCGTTGGAGATCGCAACCCTAAAAGAGCTTTGATCTTTTCTAGATTCGCCTCAATGCCTCTTTGGTTGACGATGTACCCGAGGAACATTCCTTCTCGTACTCCAAATGTGCACTTCGTCGGGTTGAGCTTCATTTGGTATTTATCCAGTTGATCAAAGGTCTGACTTAAGTCAACTAGATGATCAACAGCTTTCTTGCTCTTTGTTAGCATATCATCGACATAAACTTCCATATTGCAACTGATTTTTTCGGTAAAAACCTTATTCATCAGCTGCTGGTATGTCGCTCCTGCATTTTTCAAACCAAAAGCCATAACATTATAGCAATAAGTTCTCTAGGGGTAATAAAAGAAGTACTTTCCCTGTCTTCAGGTTTCATTTTGATCTGGTTGTAGCCAGAGTAAGCATCCATGAATCTGAGCAGCTCGTGTCCCGAGGTGGCGTCTACTAGTTGATCAATTCTGGGCAGTGGAAAATGGTCCTTTGGGCAGGCCTTGTTAAGATCGGTGAAATCAACACACATTCTCCATTTATTATTTTTCTTTTTTACCATCACCACGTTTGCTAACCAGTCTGGATATTTCACATCTTCAATGAATTGGGCTTTCTGGAGCTTCCCAACCTCCTCTTGTATAGCTTGATTCTTCTCGGGGCTAAATACCCTTCTTCTCTGCTTTACAGGCTTGATCTCCTTATTCACATTGAGCTCATGACATAAGAAGTTTGGATCTATTCCTGGCATGTCTTCATGACTCAATACAAAAGTTTTCTTCCTGTTTCTCAAGAAAGTTATCAACTCCTGTTTTATTGAAGCATCCAACGTTGAACCTATTTGGGTTACTCGTTCAGGGTGCTCGTCGTCCAGAATGACATTTTCTGTAGATTCCACCACCTGTCCTTTTACAAGTTGGGATTCAACTCTGGGATCAAGTATTTCAATTTTTGTACCTTCATCCACCTGGTAGGTAGTAGTCTTTTTCCTTGACTCTTCAAGCTCCTCTTGCTCGGCAGATGAATAATAACATTCCCGAGCTACTTTTTGATCACCTTTCACGACTCCCACTCCGAAATTCGTTGGGAATTTTAAGCATTGATGTACTGTAGATGGAACTGCTTCGAACTTCTTCAAACCAACTCTTCCCATGATGATGTTGTAGGCTAACTGCACATTCTTATCCATCACAAAGAAGCGTATTCTCTCTGTTCGACAAGCAGGCCAAGTTCCAATGAATATATCCAACTTGATCGTCCCAAGTGGAAAAAATTTCTCGCCAGCAAAACCCAGAAGAGGTCCGTGATAAGGTTCCAATTGAGATAATTTCAAATTTAAACTGTCAAAGCATGAATAGTACATGATGTCGGCCGAACTACCATTTTCTACCAATACCCTTGAAATCACTACTTCTTTCATCCTCATTTTGATCACCAAAGGGTCGTCATGAGGGTAAAGAACACCTATCAGGTCGTTTTTTGAAAAGCCAATGACCAGCTTCTCTTTGTTTACCTTCCTCGGACGATCCTCCTCGACCAAATTTATTCGCTGAATGTACGAGCAAGCTTGGGCCTCTCCGAGGTAAGCCTTTCTTTCTGCAGTAAGGTCTCCTCCTCCTGCATCTCCTCCTGTAATAACATTACAATCAAATGACCCAAAACGTATGGAAAATACCTCTCGTTCTGGCTGCTTTGGTTTCTTGGGAAGATCGGGGTCTTCATCTGGATCATCTTCATGATTTATGTTCTTTTTCTCCTCTGCTCGACGAGGAGATCTAGACCTCTCTCTAGTTCGATCATTACTTCTTCTTTCCCCTCCACGATCAACATACTTTGCTAGTTTTCCTCTTAGGATGAGTGTTTCAATCTCGTTTTGAAGAGCTATGCAATTTTTGGTCATATGACCATGATCCTTATGGAACTCGCAATATTTATCCCTGTTCCTCATATCAGGGTCTGACCTTAATTTCTTTGGCCACTTTACCTCCTCGCTATTCTTGATTTCTTCCAAGACATGATTAATACCCATTTTCAAAGGAGTATAATTATCGAATTTCTTCAGGACTTCCCATGACGTTTTATTATTCTTGGAATGCCTGTCACTGCCATTGCCCTTACGCTCCTTCTTCTTAGATTTGTCGACTTCCACCTTGGTTTCTTTATCCATATTCTTCTTCGCAGCCATAGCCTCCTCGGCATTCATGATTTTGGCCGCTTTTGCCATAAACTCTGACATAGTTGTAGGTGGATCTTTTGCCAAAGTGTAGTACAACTTGTTAGGCAACAACCCACTCATCAAGGCGGTGATTGCTGTCTTTTCTTCATAATCTATGACTTCTAGCTTCTCGTTATTGAAACGAGTTATGTAATCTCTATTACTTTCGCCAGGTTTTTGTCTAACACTTAACAAGTGTGCTACTCGTTTTACTGGTTTTACCCCAAAACAGAAATTGCCAATGAACAACTCGGCCAATTGAAAGAAAGTTGAAATTTTACCCCGAGGAAGATTGTTGTACCATATCTGGGCAGATCCAGTAAGAGTTCCTGAGAATGCTCTGCATCTCATCTCGTCGGGGACAACATAGATGTCGGCAGCAGCTTGTTATTGCTCTATGTGAAGAACATGATTCGTTTTTCCATCATATTTGGGAGTCACCACGGGTGCTTTAAATTTCGACGGTGTAGGAAAATCCACAATGGCTTGTACAAAAGGTGTCCCTCGAACAAAAGTTCGTTGTAGGGGGTTCTTTGCCTTATCCATTTCTCCTAATCTATCCTCCAACCGCTGAATGGAACCTTTCCACGCATCATTTCCCTCCTCGGGTATATTAGTTCGAGCAATTGATCATTCTGAAGTAGCCTCCTGAGATCTATCTTGACGAGCAACTGGTCGTGATTGTGCTGATCCTTCTCTTAGATCTGATGGTTGTCGAAAACTCCTCGACATGGCTTTAGGTGGACTCCTATTCCTCTTGGTGCCTAATCGACTGGAGGGAGACACCCTGCTCAGTCTTTCTAAGGCACTGGTCCTCTCTGGGGAGAGAGTAACACGTTGCTCAGTATCTGTGGCCCGTATTGATGAAGTTTGCCCAGGTTGATAAGAGAAATCATCAGATTCCTCATTACGATGCGTCTCTGTACGCCTGGATCGTGAAGAAGATAAATAAGTTTGCCTCTGACCACTTCGCTGTCCCGAATGTGCAGGTGCACCGCCATGAAGGGTTTGTATGAGTTGCCGCATTGTTTCTTGCATGGCGTTTTGTCCTTGAGCCAGATTCGTCATAATTCCAGTCAGATCTGGAGGTGTAGAAGGATTTGGAAGATTTCCAGCATTTCCAGCGTTTTGATTGCTGGACTCTGGATTATCTGCCATTGATGATGAATAATTTTCGGTGAAAAATGATAACAACAGTCGTTTCCCACAGACGGCGCCAATCTGTTGATGTAAAAAATTAGATCGCTCTAATTATTCAATCACAGATAAATAAAATGAGACAAAGATTTTTAAAGTGGTTCAACCTTATAAGAATGGCCTACGTCCACTGTTATGTTATTGCTGAGTGTTTTGGGAATTCTCGATTACAAGCTTTCTCAAAAAATTTTGGTCTCTTTGAATGAGGGTAATAAAATGTATTTATAGCCTTGAGGCTATAATCTGAAAGGGTATTCATTAAATGATATACATATGAAAGGGTAACCCATTTAATGCTCTTCAAGCATGTGCGTCAAGATGATAAGCATTCAATGAATAGTTGAACTGTTAATTATCTGTCAATCAATGCTGTGGTCGAGATGCAGCTCGGACCGTCTTAGTTGCTCGTCGTTCAGGAGTTCCTCGGAGTTCACCTGTTGCTCAGAGTGAGTATGACTAGGTCGGGGGAATGAACTTCCTCGTTGCTATTGTGCTACGTAGATTGACACGTGTCTTCTTATTATTCGTCCATATTAGCATACTAATTTTGGTATCAACACTAACCTAGGGTATTTATCTACCCAATTACAAACCTCTAAAACTCTTTATTACTTCTCAGGAGAAGGTTCCTAAGCCTTGAACCTAAAAGAAAAAGACCCAAAACAAAACTAGAAAAATCTCACAAAAATAGGGTTTTCGAATCGATTGGCCTAAAAACGAATCGATTCGGTGAGGAAAACCAACCTACTGTCCCAGTCCGAATTGATTCAGCCTTAACCCGAATCGATTCGGTTTCCCAGACCTGTATCCTCCCCTGTAACCGAATCGATTCGCTTGGGAGCCGAATCGATTCGACTTGGCAGAAATGCCCAATTTGGGCTACAGGTTTAAAAACCCTAAATTTCCCCAAAACCCAAATCTTCCATTTTCTCTAACATCAACAACAACTAATTATACCAAATCATTCCTACACTACTACTAACTAATATGTTTTCCTCAAACCAAATGTAAATCAAAGAATAAAGGTTTAAACACCAAAACCCCCCAAAACCCATAAATGGTTTAAATCTCAGAAACCTAACTATACATGCAATTTATCCACATTAAATCATAATCTAGCAAGTAGGAAACTTGCCTCAAGTTTTTAGACTCGGATTCTCTTCCCGAAGCAACGATTTCCAGCTCCAAATATTCATTTCTCTCTTTTTTCTCCATTTTCTCCTAATTCTCTCTTCTCTCTCTCTCTCTCTCTCTCTCTCTCTCTCTCTCTCCCCCTGCTTATAACATAAGAATGAGAAATAAAAAAAGGGATTGTAAGACTTAAACGGGCACCAACTATAAATTCCCCTCTTTTAAGTGTTAATACACCATTAAAATGACTCGTAACTACATAATTGAGTCATAACCTGTCAAAAATGCTCGAAACTCAAAAATACAACTTGGCACTTATTTTGACTATCTCGACTATTCTAAAACTAACCGCACCCTCTAAATTGGCATCTGGAGTAACGTATAATATTTTATGTTCCTACATCATTTTATTTCATTAATTATGCTCTAATTTAAATATAAGTCATAACGGTCGTTTAAAGCACAACGACGCAATAAAACACAACATAGTACTATTTACCTTCTCATAATAATAAATAGGCAAAACATGGTAAATATTATATCTTAAATGACTTAAAATAATATTTACCCCAACTTTCTCTATTTTATAAAATTAGCCCATCACGCAAAATAATATAAAATAGTCGCTCAAAAGTCTGGGTTGTTACATACTCCCCCCCTTATAAGGGAATTTTGCCCTCAAAATTCAGGCGTACCATATAAACATAATAAGGGTTTACTTTTCTAAAATATCGCTCTTTCATCCCTAGCGAATTTCCCCGGCAGTGTGGCGTCCTCGCTGGACTCGGACTAAGGTCGTCAATTTCGATCTTAGTCTACATTCTTAGTGCTCTAACATAGCACCTAGTCGCTCCTCATGAACTATCGAGCCTACCTTTTTACTACGGAAGAAAATGCCAACATAACTTGGCACAAGTTGCCCTTCCTCCTGAATCACGTTATACCCCTCCTTGGGAATATGGGCACCAAAACTCGATCTCCTTCCTCTAATACACCATGACCTCCATTCGCGTCGACGTAGCCCTTGAAAGTATGCGGCTCAACGAGCCCAATCATTAAAGAAATATTCCTGGACCACTCTAAGTCCAAGGAATTTATTTCCCGCTGGTTTCACCCAACTAGCAGGCGAATTTCTCAGTCGGCTACACAAGTCCACCTATGGGGCCATCCTTATAGAAAAACGATCCAAATTATTGTATGAAATTTTGATTCATAAAATCTACTGCCCCTATCCTTGTTTTTAAGTCAAACACACACATTCGAGGTATGCCTTCCATCATATGGTTAACTCTCTCCATTCATCCACTTATGGGTGGTAGGTTGTACCCAACTTCACTTTGATTCCCATCACTTCCTGGAAACTTTACCAAAACCTTGACACAAAAGTCTAGTCTCGGTCCAATATTATTTTGATAGGCACCTTATACAGCTCCATACTCCACCATAAAGATCTGGGCGTACTCTTCTACAAATAGTCCGCCCATGTTGGGCGGAAAGCGGCGACTTGGCCAAACGATCAATAATTTTCTCAAATAGGATTATGACCATTGCGATGTCGATAATTCGATGAAGATGCCCATGGATATACCCTTCCTCGTTCCACCACTACTCTCTTCACACTTGTAGGTGAAATGGTCAATCACAGACATGAATGCTCTTGCTATAGCATCCTCTTGGTTAGGCTTGTTCTACTTGGCTTTCCATGCCTTTATTAGTCTCCCCCACGGGTTTTTCTACTCGGCGCATCTGCTACCTCATTCGCATTCCCTTAGTAATAATGAATATCTAATTGACAGTCCTTTACGAACTTTAAACACCAACTCTGCCGCCCCAACAACACATTGCAACAAGTTGTGGTTCGTAAAAGACTAAATTTCCTGCCCAGGAAGTAGTGCCTCTATTTCTTTAACGCGAATACTACCGCTACGAACTTTAAATCACACGTGGGATAATACTTCTCAAGAGGTTTAAGTTTGTCAGACGCATAAATAATGGGTCCATGCTTTAGTATTAATACTTCCCATTCCTGGTAGAGACTCATTCCCGAGAAATCCACTCTCGATCTTGACAACACGAGTGCAGGAGTAAAAGCCAGCCCATCCTTTAACTCCCCAAAAGCTAGGTTACCGACATAACGCTCTTTCTATGAGAGGCCCCACCTTCTTCTGGCCTAGCATCCCGAATCACTCAAGATTCCATACTTTTACTTTCTGGGGACCTAATCCTTCCTAGAGTTAACCCACAAACTCACTCGCGGTTAACTCCCTACCGCCTTCCTAAAACAGCGTCACATGCCCTATTGGCCTTACTTCCTAACAATCCTAAGGTCGATATATTTCCTATTTAAGTCGTATAAGTATTATACTAATTATATCCCTAGTGCCCAAGACCCTTCTCAATTTATGACATTCACTCGGTTTCATGCGTGGGACGTCTCGCAAAGAGAAATTCAAATAAGGAATCCTCCCGTTACACTACTACCTCGCATCATCGGTCATCAAGATATAACGGTCTAAGACACATGATCAGGACCGCTAAAATTCTAACTCGTAACCCTAGTTATACGTGCTACTTCTATGTCCTACCGTTGCAGGGAAATGAAAATTTAATAAATAGGGCGTTTACATTCTTTAAGGTGTTATAAATACTTTATCCCCATATATATATATACATTCATACATCTTCTTAAATGGCCTTCTCATCAAGGCATAACCATAAGTCTCAATCCAACTTTCTTATCTTAGTCTCCCTCACATCGATCAGAGGAGAGAACTATTCACAGTGCTTCTATACCACACATTAGTATCCCTTTAATCACCCAATCACGTGATTCTCGGCTAAACCCTCCAACCCAACATTCTAACAACAGAAAGAAAGAAAAAAATACAACATGTCTCCACTCCCAACGTCGTTAAGGTTCATGCGTGGAGCGTCTCACAAAGCGAAATTCAAACAAGGAACCCCTCCAATACACTGCTACTTAACTTTGTTGGTCGTGGAGATAAGGCAACATCATACATGCAAGAAAATAAAAAAGAAAAATTCTTACATACCTCAAACCATCTCTATAAAGTCTCAATCCTGTATCTAGGTAAGATATTATAGAACAACTAGTTCCATTCTGGAACTAGAAATAGGATAGCCTCGCAATCATTTGCTTGCTATCGCTCCAACCAACCAAAATATTTCCACTCGTATAACACATATAATACGAGTAACACATACCACATATACTTTTAAACTTTCATCACTCGCTCTAGCGAATGAAGGAAAAATAAAACCTCCCTACCGTGGGAATTATATACATACACTATCTATTTTAGCATCGATACTACCACAAACTCAAATTACACACCCGAATTTAGGGTAAATACAATACTACTCCATCTGATCACACAAAATGCACCACCCTCAACTAAGGTGGAATACCCGCCAACATTCTTGCCAATTGTCCTGGCCACCACCAATGGTTTCAAGATATATTATTATAGTCTTATTTGAATCAAACTACTTCCATTAGTTCCCCAACTAGGCATCCCATTCTTTGTCCTTATCCTCCCAGCAACAAGATCAAAATGCGTAGTTCCACATTCCACGCCATAACCTTTTCTCCATCTCTAGCCACCCTGACGATTTCCCGCGTAGTTCCCTTAACTTTCTCAATAAAAGAGAATATACTACTAGCCTCCCCTGCCTTATTTCAATGAGTCTTCCCCAGATGGATGTCCACCAGTGGGGTTTCATGAACACTACCTCTCCATAAGTGTTAACAACGCTTACTCGTGAGCCTATCATTCCACTGAAGGGCTCTTTCTTCCTTGTACCTACCTTATTTCGGTGCACGATTTCCTTAACCGTGTAACTCTTTATTCACGGTCGGCCTCTGACCGAACCTTATGTGAATACTTGAGAATCTACCTTCTCATCATTTTGGATATCCAATAGAAACTCACTGTTGAAAATATCTACCGAGTTTCTCTATGGACAAAACTTCCTGATCCACTAAAATATGGCGACTACCATTCCCGCCATTTCGACATTACTCCAACAGGTGAAAATTTTTTTTCCATTCTTCGCATCTGGGCACTTCTATACCACTCTCTAGGCCAAAGCTTCTAAGCCTTATACTTCCACCGAATGAGATTTCACTTCCTCCATCTGACTTAACTTCAACCCGTGGCCCTTATCAAGGACTCTTTTCAACTTACATATAGCGTCGCTAGGAATTAGAAACTTAGTACCACTCTTTACTTGCAGCGGTACTTGGAAAACTATATCTACTGTACTTAGTAGTCGCAGTAGCACTATAAGAAAATGCTACGAAGGGAGCGACCTCCAAAGCGGCCCTTATCCCCGACTACAGCTTACAGTTCTTAGTAATCCCTTCTCACGACGCCTTCATAACGGAGTTCCCTAACGCCCTTTGACATACAACCTACAAATCTCACATGAATGCACAAAAGATTTTCTGGGTTCTTACACTACAGCAGGAGAGCGAAACCTCATAAGAGGAAATCAACAATCCTAATCCTAAGGCTCTATATCAAATCAAGAGTAACGCTGAAAACATAGTACATCTGCACATATTCCTAAGGACTCTAGAACCTGATGCTTTGATACCATCTGTGACAATCCGCCTACTAAAATAAGAGGTGGCCAACCCGATACTACAATAATCACATGAATCATAGATGGACCATTCTTAGCAACACTGTCGTTAAAATAATAGTACGAGATAACCACCAATTATTTTAGAAAATGGATTGTCAAATTAAATTTTATAAGTAAAAGAAAAACACTTAGACAATCCAATTTACAAAAACGGTGGATACCAAAAATCAACGGGTAATAGTATAACAAAATGCATAAAGTAATAATCGAATAAGCTGTTGGTTAACAGACTAATACAAACAGGTTACACCTAGTAATACAATTTAATATCACATTAAAATAAATGAGTACAAAGCATGGGTAACACGCCCGAATAAATAAACTGAACATAGCTAGAGTACAATGGATAGAAGTGTATATAACGAATATCCTACAACATCCGCAAAACGCTATAACTCCAAGACAACTGGAATGGAGAGGTCAATACTGGCGTCCTTACGGAGGAGCACCTGAACGGACAAGGAAACCATGCAAAACAAAGAGATATAGACGGGTCAGGGCCCGGTTTGATATGATCACCATGTGAATAAAATGCATGACAGTTATGAAAATCTAATCATGAGCATAAATTTAACTTTCTCTCGAAATCAATCATAAACATTCTCATCTCTCAATCTATAAGCACAACCTAGCGCAATATCAATAATAATGCTCAATATTTCTATAAGCATGGGAGAACTCATCTACATTTACTCAAGGATACATCATTTCAATTATCACAATTTAAATGCACAATTCCTTTTTCTCTTTAGGAAATACATATATGACAATTCATTTTACAAAATGTTTTACCAATTCAATTTCATCTCATATCTTCCCATTTCCCTTCTTCCATCCAGGAAATGTATTTAAAGCAAATTTATTATCATAAAATTCTTTAACTTCAATAATGTCCCACATTATTATGAATAGTTATATTTCATATCATATAACGATTCTAAGACCGCCCGTCCGGGTTTCCCCACTGTGCGCTCCCCTAAATGGCTATCATCTTTCAGGACCTATCAAACAAGACAACTTGGGCATCCAACTACGCGAGACGTCGGGAAGCGGCTATATACCTGCGAGTGAGTCATAACCACACTCGAAATTACCCCACATCGCAAAAATAATCACATAATATAATAACCGATCATATGGCCGAGGACTATATTCACCCCGCATTCATTAGCTAAGGGATTTCACCTCATGAGCGTAACTTCCCTTATGATGGCGATTTAGAGAGGTGTGTATATGCAAATTATCATTTACAAAAATCATTTTTCCATTTTGAAAACATTCACTTTTTACATTCTCAAACCATTTATACTTAACCATTAAGTATCAAATTTCAGAATATGCATTTCTTATTCTTAAAGTCATATTTTATTAATGACCTATGACCCGAAGTGCCATTAACCTCATACTAGTCTCCAAGAGTCCCAAGGAAATACCATAAATCATCAAAGGAAATTCCCATAATAATAGTCTCCCAAAAGTCCCAAACTTTATCATTCTTCCTTCTATTAAATCTAGGTTAACTTCCTATATCAAACGAAACATTAACTACTATGGACTAACCCTTGGGATAAGACCAAATAATCCCATGCTAACCTAGGGTATTTATCTACCCAAATAAAACCTCTAAAACTCTTTATTACTTCCCAGGAGAAGGTTCCTAAGCCTTGAACCTAAAAGGAAAAGACCCAAAACAAAACTAGAAAAATCTCACAAAAATAGGGCTTTCGAATCGATGCGCCTAGGGCCGAATCGATTCGCCCCTGAATCGATTCGCCTAGGGCCGAATCGATTCGCCCCTGAATCGATTCGCCTAAAAACGAATCGATTCGGTGAGGAAAACCAACCTACTGTCCTAGTCCGAATCGATTTGGCCTTAACCCATACTTTCTCGCTTCGGTGCACATAAAGTGGTGATAAAGTTCCTGCCCGGACACATACTTTCTCGCTTCGGTGCACCTAAAGCGGTAATTAGTTATAACGGCACACACTTTTGCAACAATCCGTTTGAAAGACTTATGAAAAAGTATGGTGTCATTCACAAGGTTGGAACGACATATCACCAATGAATGGGCATGCCGAGTTGACAAATAGTGAAATCAAGCACATACTAGAGAAGACCGTCAATCCCGACCAAAAAGATTGGTCCCTTCGATTGAACGATTCGCTATGGGCCTACTCTACCGCATACAAGAACCCACTCGGAATGTCCCCATTCCGCTTTGTGTATGGAAAACCTTGCCATCTTCCCGTTGAGTTGGAGCACAAAGCGTATTGGACCATTAAGAGATTAAATTACGATATGGATAAAGCCGGTGAAGCTCGCAAGTTTTAACTGAATGAGTTAGAGGAGATATGCAATGATACGTATGAGAATACCAAGATTGCAAAAGCCCGGATGAAACTAGCACATTATAAAATTATCCGATGAAAAGAGTTTCAACTGGGATAAAAGGTACTCCTTTATAACTCCCAGCTTCATCTATTTTCGGGTAAATTACGGTCCCGATGGACTGGTCCTTTCGTTGTGAAAAGCATATTCCCCCACGGAGCCGTAGAATTGGAAGATCCAAAGGGGGGGAACGCGTTCAAAGTCATTGGACAATGCCTAATGCTATATATTGAGGCGTGCGTAGAAGAGATCGACACCATCTGGTTGTCGGACCCCGTTTACAGGGTAGAATGAGCTTGAATTGAGAGGTCGTCGCACCCCCGACGCGTATGGGGTGAGTTCTTATGTATAGTAGTTGTGCGTCAGTAGAGTCAGCAGGTAGGTTACGAGAGGTGAGGGTTCGGATTAGGCACACCAACACGCGCGTTGTAAAGGAGTCACAGAAGTCCAAGTGTGAGAATATGTAAGAGAGTGTCCGGGTAGTCGAGGGCGTGAGATTCTAGTTTCAGCATTCTGGGTGAGAGGGCTCTGCCTAAGGAGAACTGAACCGAATCCCCCTAACCGGATCGATTCGGTTTTGATAAATCGCAAAATAAAAAAATCCAGAACCGGATCGGTTCGGGTTCTGCAGTATTGTTTCTTCCACCTACCATGATATAAACATGAGTTTTTTGCAATCTAAAACAGAAGCAAGTTAATAAATTGTCTTTCTAGGTTCGTAGGGTTTGATTACACGTCGTAAGAGACGGATCGATGATCTCACACCCAATTACTCCTTAAATTTGGCCTATAAAGTCCCATTCTTTTCTCCCTTCTCTCTTCTCTCAATTTCTAGAGTTTGGAGTTTGATTAATGGGTGCCTCTAACTTTAAAACTTAGGTTAAATATCTCTAATCCCAAAATTAGACTAACAGGTCAAGTCCAAATGACCTGAATACCCCCGTGTGGACCCGGTTATGTCTAAAAACGCCCCAGGATCCAATTACTACCCTCGGTACACTATTTTGACTATCTCGACCCGTCCGGAACCAACCGTAACCTTGAAATCGCCATCCTAGTCACTCTACAATAATTTCCTATCTCTACCCCATATAGTTTGTTCGCGACTCCCGATTGAAATTAAACACTGTCACGTCACTATCACTCTTTACGACGTAAAATAATCATTTACTATTCACTTAGAAATTTTATTCTATAAATATTAATCATTCTCTCACGATTTTTTTTATAAACACATAATAATAAATTCAATTAAATTACGGCACAAGTGTAATTTAAAAACACCCGAATTAATTTAAATTATAAATACTCAAAAATACGGGGTGTTCAAGAATGCCGCTAGCGTGGACCTTTAAAAATAAGAGAATATTGATTAAATGGGTATTTGAAGGAGTTTTTAGAATTAAATAAAAAAATTTGAACTAAATGTATATTAAAAAGTGTTTAAGAGGCCTTTTGATATTTGTTCATAAAAATATTGAGGATAAACGATTCTTAGTTGAAAAACTAGGAAATAAATTTTAAAAAACAAGCTTTTGTTGTTTTTTGAATACAAAATTTAAACTCAATAATTCACTAATTAAAAATAGATGTGTTAAATATAAATTCTTATCAAAATTGTCTTTAAACACATAAAATAGTATTATAATTCACAACCAGGACATTAATTTCCCTCTCAGTTATTTATAAAGTCTATTAAATTTTCAATTATTTGGCTTCGTCCCTAGTAATTTTTCCATCTTACAGTGTATGACGCGAGTTATTGATGGTAGAATGAACATATTTTATATTAAACAACAATTAACATATAAGTGGGGCCAAATACCAAATGACACTCATTTTTACTTTATATGTCATAAACAATTATAGTTACTAGGAATTTGCTTATTTAAGTTCAAACTGGTGCAAATACTGTGGCTAAAACATAATGAGAGTTGCATCATTAATATTGTTTTCATCCATCACTGACATCTATGAATTAACAATACCAAAATAGCGAACATTAGTCACCGGTCAAATGCTACTGGTATGCATTTCCAAAATAGCAAACATCAAATGTATTACACCGAGTGTTAATCGATTAAAATATAAGGAACAATAAATGCATTTGTATATTTTGTAAGGTTAAACTTTTTAAGGTTTAAATGGCAAAAGTACAAATATACCATATTCTAACCACTCCCTATCATTTTTTATCGGTACTCCGTATCAATCAAAATCGCGACTTTCTGAGTTGGAATTGCCTTATTTTGGGTATTCCATCAAACATTTTGTTCACTATCATTCCAAATGAAAAGTTTTGGAATGTTGAGAGAATAACACCAAACGACACTAACTAATATTTTTTGCTGATAAAAAAATTGCAAAAGTGAATAAAAAACATTGAAGACAATCTCTTCACTTAGCAATTTATTAATGAAAAAACAAATGCACAAGAAGATGGCCAACAAAGTAATATGATAAAGGCAGAAACGTTGTGCCATGTGTTATCTATAAATGAAATAATATGATTCATTTGATTTAGATTGAAGAATACATGTAGGAAGGTAAGATTGAGAGGGGAGAGGGGAGAGAGAGAAAGCTCTTACCAGTTGCAAGAGAACGCGTGCCCGCGAGAGCAAGCGAGCGAGACAGAGAGAGAGAAAAATATCGTAAACATTAGGGTTGATGGAGGAGTATGTTGCATTTTATATGAGTTAAAATGTATGGCTTAGATCGAGTCTAATAAATCAAAGACGCTCATTTAATATAATCAGAATAACAAGTGTAAAGTTAAGAGTTTAAAAGTATAGTTGTGTTTGGCTTTAGCGATGATATTCTTGTTTTATTTAATATGATAAGTTCGGTAATATCATCTTGGTAATTTCGATTTTTCGTTTTGATACGGTACAGTCGGTAAAACGGTTATTAAAATGTTAAAATCAAAACCAACCACAAAAAATTCAGTAATTTCGATTTCGATAGCTTCGGTTTCAGTAATTAAAAAATGTATACCATTACCACTTTTTTCCGGTACGAAACGGTATTGAATGAATTTTTACCGTACCACGAACATCCTTATTTATACATCATAAACAATTATAGTTACTAGGAATTTGCTTATTTAAATTCAAACTGGTGCAAATACTGTGGCTAAAACATAACCAAACAGATCACTAGTATTAAACAAAATTTGATCCCAGGAGAGAACGCACATGTAGTAACGCATCCATTGCCACATCAATAAACACCTGCCTATTTAGGTTCTTAAAGCTCTAATACAACTACAGTACTATTAAATAGAACTTGTAAGGAACGGTTTTTAACATGATGAATTGATTTACTTTACGTAACAATATTAAGCAACAATAAACTCAACATAAACTTTTAATAAGCAATTTCAAGTGGTTCTAGCAAAAAGGGTCCATTAGCAATCCCCGGGATACACAACCTCAACAACGATGGTAGATTTGGACGGGTAGTCAATGTCAACCACTGCAGCTGCCGCATCTATTCATCTCCTTTAAAGTCGTCACCCTCAAACAGTGGTGTTTTGCTCTCCAGGTCGGCCATTGGAGCCACCAAACATCTGACATTAATCAAATCACCAGAGAGCAGAGTTGTTCTGAAAAATAACAACAAAATGAAACATTTATTAAATTTTTACACCAGCTATAATAAAACATTTATTAAATTAACTGAAGGTCAGAAGTTTGAGAGTCCGCGGGAATAGGTAGCCACAATGTGCCTCAACCATCTCCAGGACTCGTAAAAACATCCACAACAAGAGTGTTATCAGATGAGGCCGAGTAATGGCGGACCCAATAATTCAATAGACCCAAAATGCAATTTAGTCCCTGCACAAAGGGTTTGTCACGGTCCGGAGGTGTGACAAGACCATCTCGGCCTAAGCCCGTGATAGAAGATTTAACCATTTGTCACAGATCATAGGCCGTGACAAATTATACACCATATTTTGTCACGGTTAATGATCGTGACAGTTTTGAAACCTCATTTTTTTACATCCAACTCAATTTAAGTCCGGCTACAAATATTCCCTCTCTCCCTCTCTCTACACCCAGTCAATATCATCCCTCTCTTGCCGGCATCGTCGTAGCCTCTGTATCACCGCGTTGTCATCTCTGGTGTTAACTCCAAGACCGCCAGTGCTTCACCCAATGCACACAATACATGTTCTACTCCATCACCGTTCTGCCCGCTGCGGAACGACAGCCATTTTCTATGCAAAAGTTTTGCAGCAAAACCATATGCCCCGAATAAAATATAAATTCGTCGATGATGAAGTAGAACAGAATCTGTGTTGAGATTACTTCACAGGATGGCAATGGAAGACTACTTCCCATGCCCAAGAATCTGAAGACGGAATAGGGAAAAATCAAAACCTGGTAGATTAACACACAAATTATATAGCACTAGCCTACTAGGCGAGAGATACATTTTTCCTGAGCTGCAGGGGTGTTATTATTTGGTCTGAAACTTGTACTTGCTAAGCCATCCTAGTCTTGAAAAGTACATGAAAGGAATACTTACTCCAACCAGATTCGATTTTGAAGACATCAATTCCAGCCAATGTAGGGATGTAGAAGTAGTACAATCAGCAGAAGGATTGAAGAAAATGAGAGCTGAGAGGAGCATGATATGATATGAGACAGTCTGTCAAAGGGAATCTCAGCTCGTGGCCTTTTATATAAAAACATGACTCCTTTAGTGGAGTCTAGGGGAGGTGGTTGCATTGCTTGTCACATGTCATCTAGGAAGCACGAACTCGAGACGTAATACGGGATTTTACAAAAATGTAGGGTACAGATACGCTAGGATATCTTAAATATTTATTATTTTATATATATCAATGATAAACTTGAATAAATTGAAAATAAAGCATCAAACACCATTATATTTCACTGGGATGTCCAGGATATTTGACAACTGCAGAATATAGAAGCCAGATTAGTTGTATAGAGGCTCCAAAGTCTTGTTTGTAGTAGAAATGTTTTACCTTGAAAAGTGATTGATAGAAAAGAAAGAGGTGGTTGTGCAACTGTAGCTTCAAGGAGTGACAGTGGGCTTTTCGGCCCTTAGTTTTATGCTGATCAGAAGCTGTGATGATTTTCTTTTCCTTCAATACAAGAACAACACAAGCTTAATTTAGTAGATTATACATGATAAGAAAATGAAATTTTGAAATTTGGATGTGACGAGAACCTAATAAATATATTAAGCCCATATTCGAAACAATTATATACAAATTGACGAGAACCATATAATAATGTTAAAAAACCTTCAAATAGTTAAGTCTTTGCATGGTTAGCCTCGAGGGGGAAGTGAATACTAGCGATCTCTTCAAAGTAAGAGGCCAGTTACTCTACTATTGCATTACTCGTGCAAGGGAAGTGATGAAAGCATAAATCATGTTCTACATGGTTGCAAATGGGTGAGGCATTGTTGGGAATCATTTACTAAACCGTATATTTTTCTGCTAGAGTGGGACTCTGAGGGACAAAAAAAGACAAAAAGATGTCTTCTGGCCTATAGTCATATTTCCATGGACTCTAGAAAAAAAATATAACATTTGGATTTATTTTAATAAACAAATAGTCCACAAATGTTTAGGAATTATTATGATAAACAAAACTAAGCAATAAGAAGTACTGGTCGGGATAAAGAAACTATCATTGTGGGTTCTACATCAAACCGCTCGAAGAAAATCAACAACATATTTTTTGTTTGGATGCTTTTGGGCACTAGCTATACCACGCTCAGGGATGTCGCTATTTTTTTGGCTTTTGGCTAGCAGTGATGCAATGCCCTAGAATACCGTTATATTCGTTTTTCAAAGTTTTCATTAATTACTTTTCGTTTGCTTTTGCATTTTCTGTTACGTTCATAATTCTGGGATTCCCCATCCCCTTGCATCACTTTCTTATCATTGATTAAAAAAAGTACGTTTTTAGATGTACATTCTTATGTACTTGAGTAAGCATGGGTATTCGTGTGTATAAGTAGGGTATTGGAGTTTTGCCTACGTTGGTAGTTACTAATTATGTCCTAACTTAAAGATTAATTTTCTGTTTAATATATATTGCAAGTGGAGCACACTGAATTGCATTAGTTTTACTAGGAACTTAATTGTAAACGACTCAACAGGGGGAAAAAACAATTCATACCTTCATTTGAGTGACGAGCTTCTTTTGTAACCAAAACTTGACTTTCAATCTCATCTCCTCTTAGTTCTAGGCCCGTAAAGGAATCAAATTTGGACCGTGTCAAGGTAAATCCTGTTGGAAATTATGAATGCAAATACATAAATGGAACTCTTTATATATCTAAAAAATGTCAACTTCAATACAACAATGTAATTTCTGAATAGTCACTATAAAACTTCAAGGCATGATGTCACTTTCCTAAATACAGTATTTGTCCCACACGAAGAATTTCGGTATACAAACGGGAATCAGCAAATCCGTACTCAAGATACAATGAAGCAATTGCACTGTCTGCAACTTGTATATTTGAAGACAGCGCTTGGATGTAGCAGCGAAGAACAATCAATCAAGTTCTTATTCTGTTTATGTGCACAAAACAGAATAAGAGAATTTGTATCTCCTGAAAATTGTAAGAGAGTAATAGCAGGGTCTGGAAATTTGAAACTGGTTTTTGTTATCAATGTAATTCCGTTTTTAGGCAGCCTTTATTTATAGAAATGAAAGGCTTTGTTTTCAAGAGTCATGACTGTTGAATTAAGTCAGTTCCGAACAGGTATGACTGTTAATTACCAACAGTCTTAAGTCCTTTCCGAACAGGTATAATAATACCGAATCGGTTTTGCACGGGTCAACCAAAAAGTGACCGCGCCCGAGCTACCGCGATCCGACCCGGACGAATCCCGGCAACCCGCGGCATGCGAAGTGCAAAGTGCGCCACTAGCGCCTCTACAGCCCACTGCCCCGCACCCGCACGCGCGCGCGCACGGTGCTTCGCACCGTATTGAGGTCTCTTGAATAGCCTCTTAAATGCTAGATGAATTAACTCTTCATCTTCCATTTGTACTTATTAAGTGTACAAATTCTTAACATTTTTCCAATGTGGGACTCAAAGGTTGCCCACCCCTTTTATAGCTTAGTGGTGACACTTAGCTTTGTACATTTTCCAATGTGGGACACTATCCCCTTTTATATTTGGGTTAGCTTCCCACCTCTTCCTCACACTTCCAATGTGGGACAAGCTCTTAAGGCTTTTACACCCAAAAAACTCTTACTCTCTTATTTTAAAAATCTCCAACAAATCCATTTCCATGTATAAGGAAAAAATTTGATCGGATCGGATTCAGATTGTTTGGCGAATCTCTAAACTTCTAATCCATATCCAAATCCTAATTAATTCGGACAAGACCAGATATTATCCAGCTTTATTAAAATATAAAATGTGTATATATGTTAATGATTCCATGAACTTCATGAGGAACTTTATTATAATATCTAAAATGAGAAGTACATAAAAAAAAAGGTTAAAACACAATTAGTGACAAGTATTCACAAGACGCGGGGAAAGTATCACATATAATTGCAAAGAAATGAAGGTTGGCAATGGCATGGATTTCAAGTTTATATTAATTGCTTATGCGTTTTTACTATTAAAGGATGACAACGTTCTTCATGGGCACAAACCTTTTTGGGTAATTTAGAAAAATAACTTCTTGCTAGATTAATGGCCTACAATGATTTCAAATTACTAAAGCGGAGAACAAAAAAGGGGAAGACAATATAGTTATTGTTGATGCAAAAAACTGGACCGAATCCCATTTTTATGATCACAGATAAATAGAAAAAAGCAATCCAATCACGCACATGAGAGACAAAGATTTTTAAAGTGGTTCGGCTATGAATAAAGCCTACGTCCACTGTTATTTTATTTCCAGGGGTTTACAATAGCACAATGTGGTAGAGAGAGGGAGAAAAAGGGTGTATCTTGTGTATGGTCTCTCATCGTTCTCGGATCTCCCAATTGTCTTTTTTTCTCTCTTCCCTTTTGGCTACGGGATTACATGTATTTATAGTGATGGGAGATAAAGAGATTCATTGTATGGAGACATTCAGACATTATGTCTACATACAATGATTCTAATTGTTAGCCTTCTATGATGGTTGGTCTTCCTTGAATTGCTTTGTATGCTATGTGTTGTCATCTACAGTATAAATGTACATTAATGCTCATTAAATGCGTAGTTATCCTTTTATCTTCCATGTTGGTATGCCGATCAACTCTCCTCGGGTGCCAACTAATACTCCTCGGGTGCCGACCAACTCTCCTCGGATGCCGACTAATTCTCCTCGGGTACTGACCAACTATCCTCGGGTGCCGACTAACACTCCTCGGGTGCCGACCAACTTTCCTCGGATGTCGAATATTGCCACGTAGGATGACATGTGTCCTTTTCTGATTGGTCCTCGTAGATGGAGAATTTTTGCATTAACAGAAGCCCCCAATGCTCCATGCTTGATGGTTTACTTGAAAGGATGGAGTATTTATTCTGCAGTGTTGCTCGGTGCTCGTGAAATTCTTGATCTACCTTCTTGATTTATTCAACATAAAGTGTATTATCTCCTGGACGACATATGATGTAGGCTGATCGATGGTTGCTAATCTTTCTTTTGAGGAACTCCGTGTGCTATGTATCACCCCTGGGAATTTGGATGCAGCCATGCCATAGTATGCAGCTTGTCATAATCTTCAAGTATGTTGATTGGTTTGCTAGCCGACCGACTGCTGACTGTGCCGAGCAACTGAATGATAACTTCATGTGCTTGATTCTTCTCATTTATGCTCCTCTGAATACTTTGTCGAGTAACATACTAGTTTTTGAACCCAACTCTTCAATCTGATTAGCACCAAGCTAGTGGTGGACTTCGAAACATTTTCATACAACTTCTTCTTCAATGTTGGTCGGGATAGTAGTAGTAAAGATCTCAGTGCTGTAGATGCTAAATTTGACTTATGAACTTCAATAGTATGTGCATAATAACTCCTGAATATGCCTCCTGAACTTCTGAATGCACCTCCTGAACTTCTGAATGCACCTCCTGAACTTCTGAATACGCCTCTTGAATTTCAATATACCTCCTGAAATTCAATATTCCTCCTGAACTTCAATATACCTCCTGAATTTCAATAGCCTCCTGAACTTGAATATACCTCCCGAACTTCAATATAAAAAATAATTCATGAGTAAGAAAAACAACTCCTGAATGATGATTGGCCGGGGCCCCGACCGTGTGAGTTTGTGGAGTTGAATTTGATGCTCGGCTTCATGATGTTATAAGAATGTGCCACTGAGTGAACAAATATATCTGTAATAGAAGCCCCCAAGTGTGGAATGTGAACTTTGAATGCTTTTTGCTTGATCGCTTTCACATACTCATACTTTGTTTAAATAAAATGTTTTTGACCAACTGTAGTTGATAGCTTCTTATTTCCGACCAACCTTAGTTGGCATTTTTGGGAATAGATTTACTTCCCAACCAACCTTAGTTGACATTTTTGGGAATAGATTTACTTCCTAACCAACCTTAGTTGGCATTTTTAAAAATAGATTTACTTCCCGACCAACCTTAGTTGGCATTTTCGGGAATATATTTACTTCCTAACCAACCTTAGTTGGCATTTTTAGGAATAGATTTACTTCCCGACCAACCTTAGTTGGCATTTTCGGGAATAGATTTACTTCCCAACCAACCTTAGTTGGCATTTTTGGGAATAGATTTTTGATAATAAATGATAGAGACTTCCTCGGAGCTGACCAACGGATTGTTGGGAATAAGATATAATAAATGCTGGAGACATCCTTAGAGCTGACCAACAGATTGTTGGGAATAAGATAATATATGCTGGAGACATCCTTAGAGCTGACCAACAGATTGTTGGGAATAAGATAATATAAATGTTGGAGACCTCCTTGGAGCTGAATATATGATTATAAATATTTGTCGACCTCCATGCTGAAATAAGAATAGAATATGCATCCAAATAGATATAAAGAATAATTAAAAATAATAAAGTGCCTCGCTGATCTGTCGAGGTAGAATTATATAATGCCGAACAAGAATAAGATCTTCCAGAACATAAGAATATGACCGAGAACGTTGTCAGGCCTAAATATAAATAAGAATTATCCGACCAACTATCCGTTGGGGTGAAATACAACGAATGTTGTAATTCTCCTTAAAGCTGAATAAGTATCTTGTCGAGGCACAATTGCATAATGCCGAATAAGAATAATATTTTCCAAAATATAAGAATATGGCCGAGAACTTTGCTGGGCCTGCATATAAATAAGAATTACCCCGACCAACTATCCGTTGGGAGTGACATATAATAAATGTTATAGTTCTCCTCGGAGCTGAATATGATAATAAGTATCTCGCCGAGTTTCATGTTGAGATGAATATACAATATGAATCCCAAGGGATATAGAATAATTTGTGATTGAGCTGATATCTCCGAGTAATAATAAAATATATAATGCCTCGCTGAGGTGAAATAATAATAGTTTCCAGATTATTTCCGAGCATTCGTCGGCGTTGAGTCTTGTACCTGTAAAAATTAATATCTTGTTCTACCATATGTGTAGGCTGAATTGATTAGTCATGAGAATAATTTAATCATTCAATAAATATATGATAGGTATATGCTTGAAAAATAAAAATATTAATTTCAAAAAATGAAATAATATATGTTGGCTGATATGTCGAGGAAAAATTGCCCGATGTCGAGCAATACTAGTTTTCAGAGGTTTACGAGAGCTTTCATCGGGATTGAATCTCGTCCCTATGAAATTTTAATAAGCTGCCCGAGCACCTGTCGAGACTAGAGAAAATAATTATTATCATGAGAATAATTATTCAACCAAACAATATGTGATGTGTATCAGCATAAAATAATAAAAATTTCAAAATATGAAATAATATTTTTGTGCCACACGTGTATTTCATGAGCAAATTTTAATAAAAATGCTAGGCATTTTAATTTTAAATAAAAGACCAAATATAAATTGGATTTTTAGAAATTATTTATCACTTTAGGAATTATTTGAAATTCAATAAATGCTCAAATATAATTTTTTGATCTTGGAATATTTTTCACATAAAGTTTATGTGGATTAGGAAATAACCAAGTATGCATTTTAACTTTTCTCCATGCAAATTTTCAATTAGGAATTTCATGTTTTGAATTAATAAAGGATAAGGATAAGAATAATGGGATAGTCTTGTCCTTTGGCAGCGAAGTATGATTTTATCAAAATCAAAAAGAGAGAACCAAAGGAATCATCAATTTTTAATTCTGGTATTAGCTTTCTACTGCCTCCGACCAAGGTTGAGATGTTGCTGACCAACAATTGATTTTCTTGACCAACTATATACACGCCGACCAACAATAGGTACGTCCGAGTAGAAATAGATGTAGCCGATCAACGAATGGGAGCTCGAGAACTCCTCAAATTGCATAATATCTGTTGATACCAAAATTAATATGCTGATGTGGACGAATAATACGAAGACACGTGTCAATCTACGTGGCACGATAGCAGCGAGGAAGTTCATTTCCCGACCAACCATGCTTCTTTCCGAGCAACGAGGATACACCGAGGAACTCTAGCGCACCGAGGAACTCTAGCGCACCGAGGTACTCTAGTTCTCCGAGGAACTCCTGATCAGCGAACAACTATGGCGGTCTGAGCTGCACCTCGGTCGTATCATTAATTGCCAGATAATCAACAGTTCAGATATTCATTGAATGCTTATATTCTTGACGTGCACGCTGCATTAAATGTATTACCCTTTCACATGTATATCATTTAATGTATCGAACCTTTCATGTACAGCCTCAAGGCTATAAATACCTTGTATCAAACCCATTCAAGGGGACCGGAATTTCTTGAAAGAACTTGTAATCAAGAATTCTGCAAACACTCAGCAATAACATAACAGTGGACGTAGGCTTTATTCCTAGCCGAACCACTTTAAAAATCTTTGTCTTATTTATTTATCTGTGATTGAATAATTAGAGCAATCTAGTTTTTTACATCAACAGATTGGCGCCGTCTGTGGGAAACGACTGTTACTATCATTTTTCGCAAAAATCATTTGTTATCAATGGCAGATAATCCAGAATCCAGTAATCGAAATGCTGGAAATGCTGGAAATCCTCCAAATCCATCTGTAACTCCAGATCTGGCTGGAATTATGACAAATCTGGCTCAAGGACAAACCGCCATGCAAGAATCTATGAGGCAACTCATTCAAACTCTTCAAGGCGGTGCACCTACCTATTCAGGACAACGGAGTGATCGTGGGCAATCACGATCCAGACGTACTGCGTCATATCGCAATGGGGAATCTAATGATTCTTCTTATCAACCTGGGTGAACTTCATCGATACGGGCTACAGATACAAATCAACCTATATCTCTCTCTCCGGAGAGAACCAGCGCTTTGGAAAGATTAAGCAGGGCGTCTCCTTTCAGTCGATTAGGACCAAGGAGGAATATGAGTCCACCTAGAGCTCCATCGAGAAGTTTTCGGCCACCATCAGGTTTGAGAGAAGGATCAGCACAATCACGACCAACTACTCGTCGAGATAAATCTCAGGAAGCTACGTCAGAACAATCAGTTGTTCGAACTAAGTGGCCTGAGGAAGGAAATGAAGCATGGAAAGGTTCCATTCAGCGGTTGGAGGATAGACTGGGCGAAATGGCTAAGGCAAGAAACCCCTTACAGAGAACTTTTGTTCAAGGGACACCTTTTGTGCAAGCCATTGTGGATTTTCCTACACCATCGAAATTCAAAGAACCTGTGGTGACCCCCAAGTATGATGGAAAGACAGATCCTGTACTTCATATAGAACAATACCAAGCTGCCGCCGACATATATGCCGTCCCCGACGAGATGAGGTGTAGAGCATTCTCAGGAACTCTTACCGGATCTGCACAGATATGGTATAACAATCTTCCTCGGGGTAAGATTTCAACTTTTATTCAATTAGCCGAGTTGTTCATTGGGAATTTTTGTTTTGGGGCGAAGCCGATAAAGCGAGTAGCACATTTGTTAAGTGTTAGACAAAAATCAGGTGAAAGTACTAGAGACTACATAACTCGTTTTAATAACGAGAAGTTGGAAGTCGTAGATTACGAAGAAAAGACAGCAATCACTGCTTTGATGAGTGGTTTGCTGCCTAATAAGCTGTACTACACCTTGGCCAAAGATCCACCTAAAACTATGTCCGAGTTGATGGCAAAAGCAGCCAAAATTATGAATGCCGAGGAGGCTATGGCTGCGAAGAAGAATATGGATAAAGAAGTAAAAGTGGAGGTCGACAAGTCTAAGAAGAAAGATCAGAAAGGTAATGGTGTTGACAAGCATTACAGGAATAATAGGACAACGTTGGAAGTCCTAAAGAAGTACGATAATTATACCCCATTGAAAATGGGTATTAATCATGTTTTGGAAGAAATCAAGAATAGCGAGGAAATCAAGTGGCCAGAGAAACTGAAGACAAATCCCGATCTGAGGAATAAGGCCAAATATTGCGAGTTTCACAAAGATCATGGCCATATGACTAAAAATTGCATAGCCCTTCAGAACGAGATTGAAACACTCATCCGAAGAGGAAAGTTGTCAAAGTATGTAGATCGTAGAGGTGAAAGGAAGAATGATGACAGAATTAGAGAGAGATCTAGATCTCCTCGTCGTGCAGAGGAGAAAAAGAAGAGGGATCATGAAGATGATCCAGATGATGACCCTGATCTTCCCAAGAAGCCAAGGCAGCCTGAACGAGAGGTATTTTCCATTCGTTTTGGGTCATTTGATTGTAATGTTATTACAGGAGGAGATGCCGGAGGAGGAGACCTTACTGCAGAAAGAAAAGCTTACCTCGGAGAGGCTCAAGCTTGTTCATATATTCAGCGAATAAATCTGGCCGAGGATGATCGTCCGAGGAAGGTAAACAAAGAGAAGCTAGTGATTGGTTTTTCAAAAAATGACCTGGCAGGTGTTCTTTACCCTCATGATGATCCTTTGGTGATCAAAATGAGGATGAAGGATGTGGTCATTTCAAGGGTGTTAGTAGACAATGGTAGTTCGGCAGACATCATGTACTATTTATGCTTTGATAGCTTGAATTTAAAATTATCTCAATTGGAACCTTATCACAGACCCCTTCTGGGTTTTGCTGGCGAGAAAGTTTTTCCACTTGGGACGATCAAGTTGGATATACTCATTGGAACTTGGCCTGCTTGTCGAACAGAAAGAATACGCTTCTTTGTGATGGATAAGAATGTGCAGTCAGCCTACAACATCATCATGGGAAGAGTTGGATTGAAGAAGTTCGAAGCAGTTCCATCTACAGTACATCAGTGTCTGAAATTTCCAACGAATTTTGGAGTCGGAATTATGAAAGGTGATCAAAAAGTAGCTCGGGAATGCTATTATTCGTCTGCCGAGCAAGAAGAACTTGAAGAATCATGGAAAAAGACTACTACTTATCAAGTGGAGGAGGATACAGAAATTGAAACTCTTGACCCTAGGGATGAATCTCAACTTGTAAAAGAAGTCTACAGAAATTGTTATTCTGGACGACGAGCATCCTGAACGAGTAACCCAGATAGGATCGTCGCTGGATGTTTCAATAAAACAAGAGTTGATAACTTTTTTGAGAAACAGGAAGAATACTTTTGCTTGGAGTCATGAAGACATGCCAGGTATAGATCCAAACTTCTTATGTCACGAGCTCAATGTGAATAAGGAGATCAAGCCTGTGAAGCAAAGAAGAAGAGTGTTTAGTCCTGAGAAGAACCAGGCCATACAAGAGGAGGTCGAGAAACTTCAGAAAGCCCAATTCATTGAAGATGTGAAATATCCAGATTGGTTGGCAAATGTGGTGATGGTAAAGAAGAAGAATAACAAATGGAGAATGTGTGTTGATTTCACTGATCTCAACAAGGCATGCCCAAAAGATCATTTTCCATTGCCCAGAATTGATCAACTAGTGGATGCTACCTCGGGACATGAGCTACTCAGCTTTATGGATGCTTATTCTGGCTACAATCAGATCAAAATGAAGCCGGAAGACAGGGAAAGTACTTCTTTTATCACCCCAAGGGGAACTTATTGTTATAATGTTATGCCTTTTGGTTTAAAAAATGCAGGTGCAACATATCAGCGGCTGATGAACAAGGTTTTTGCCGAACAAATCAGCTGCAATATGGAAGTCTATGTCGACGACATGCTCACCAAAAGCAAGAGAGCTACTAATCATCTAGTTGACTTAGGCCAGACCTTTGATCAACTGGACAAATACCAAATGAAGCTCAACCCGACGAAGTGTACCTTTGGAGTACGAGAAGGAATGTTCATCGGATACATCGTCAATCAACGAGGTATTGAGGCAAATCCAGAAAAGATCAAAGCTCTTTTAGGGCTGCGATCCCCAACGATGAGGAAAGAAGTACAGAGTCTTACCGGATGAGTTGCAGCACTCAACAGATTTGTATCCCGAGCAACTGATAAATGCCTCCCATTCTTCAAAACACTGCGAAAAAGTTTTGAGTGGACTGATGAATGTGAGAAGGCCTTTCAAGATTTGAAGAAGTATTTGGGAGCCCCACCATTGTTGTCTAGGCCAATAACTGGAGAGAAGCTGTACTTGTATTTGGCAGTATCAGAGAATGCAGTTAGTTCAGCATTGATCAGATTGGAGAATGGAATCCAGAAACCTATCTATTACACAAGTAAAGCTTTCCGAGGTGCAAAAATCAGATACCCAAAGCTAGAAAAATTGGCATTGGCATTAATTGAAGCAAGTAGAAGAATGAGGCCATACTTCCAGGCCCATACAATCATTGTGTATACCGACATTCCATTAAGACAAGCCCTTCACAAGCCAGAAAAGTCAGGAAGATTGATGTATTGGGCAATAGAACTCGGTGAATATGACATTGTGTATGAACCCAGATCATCATTAAAGGGGCAAGCTGTAGTAGATTTTATATCAGAGTTCACATACCCTGATACCCCCGAGGAACAAAAGGTACTTGCTGACCTACCTGTGGACGATACAATATCAACAGACACAAATCCAGACCAACTAAGGTTGGTAAAAGGACTTGTGGATATAGAAAAATCATCATATTCAAACCCAGACCAACTAAGGTTGGTAAAAGGGCGCGAACATATGACCGATGAGGAACGAAAGATACCAGGGAATGATGAAACAAAACAGCAGATATTTTACCGAGGAACTCTGACGGACAAGAAATTTGAAGACGAGGTACCTACATGGAAATTATATGTAGATGGATCATCGTGCACAGCTGGTTGTGGAGCAGGAATTGTTTTAAACACCCCAGATGATATTGACATGGAGTATGCCCTGAGATTCCAATTCAAAGCTTCCAATAACGAGGCTGAGTATGAGGCTATGATATCAGGTTTTCATTTGGCGAAAGTTATGGAGGCACGGCAAATAATTGTTTTCAGCGATTCTCAATTAATTGTGAATCAAATGATGGGAATATATGCAGTTAAAGGAGAATTAATGGTGAAGTACCATGCGAAGGTGATGGAGTTATTGGCAGAATTTGATGCTATTCAATTGGTGAGAATGCTAGAGCAGACGCATTAGCCCGATTAGCGTCAGCTACGCGCACCGAGCTACGAAGATCGATACCAATTGAAGTATTAGAAAGTCGGAGCATAGAAGAAGACCTGATGGTGAATATAATAACCCTTGATTTAGGATCATCTTGGATGGATCCTATCAGGGCATACATTGAAGAAGGAGAATTACCAGAGGACAAGCTAACTGCAAAGAAATTGAAGTATAAAGTTGCTCGGTATGTGTTAACTAATGGTGTTTTGTATAGACGAGGAATTATGGCAGTTTTGCAAAGATGTGTGCATCCATCAGAAGTCAAAGAATTGGTTGAAGAAATCCATGAAGGATCTTGTGGAGCTCATGTAGCAGGTCGAACACTTTTGCAAAGGGTAATGACACAGGGATATTACTGGCCGACGATGAGGGCTGATTGTATAGCCTATGCCAAGAAGTGTGACAAGTGCCAACGTTTTTCCTCCATCCGAAGAACTCCACAAGCATTGTTGACACCCATAACTTCACCTTGGCCATTTGCCATGTGGGGGGTTGATCTGGTTGGACCATTGCCGACGACCCGAGGAAGGTTCAAGTATCTCGTCGTGGCTGTGGATTATTTTACTAAGTGGGTGGAAGCTGAACCACTAATTGATATGACGTACGAGAACGTATATCAATTCATTTGGAAGAACATCATTTGTCGATATGGTCTCCCCCATGCATTCATCATAGACCATGGAACACAATTCGATAATGAAGAATTTGCTGCCTATTGTCATCAATCGAACATTTTGAAGTATCATTCAGCACCAGGCCATCCCCAAAGCAATGGACAGACTGAGGTGACAAACAGAACATTACTAAATGGTCTGAAGAAGAGGTTAAGTGAAGCTAAAGCAAATTGGATCAATGAGCTCCAATCAGTACTATGGGCTTACCGAACAACTCCCCGAGTAGCAACTGGAGAATCACCATATATGCTAGCATTTGGAAGTGAGGCTGTGATACCTGCCGAGTTGGGTCTCCCAACGCATAGAGTACTGAATT
This sequence comes from Sambucus nigra, assembly GCA_949130495.1. NCBI lineage: Eukaryota > Viridiplantae > Streptophyta > Magnoliopsida > Dipsacales > Adoxaceae > Sambucus > Sambucus nigra. Next base: position 681,591,610 of record OX422210.1, on the reverse strand, counting down.
TTAATTCCCCGATCAGCGATTTGATGAGAAGATTGGATTTGGATATGCTCGAGGAGGTTAGCGAAGAGGCAGCCATTAGGAATGCTGCTTACCAACAACGTACAACTCTGTTTTACAACAAAAGGGTGAAGAAATGTGAATTAAAAGAAGGGGATTATGTGCTAAAGAAAGTCATTCAGAAGCAAAATAAGTTGGAAGCAAACTGGCATGGACCTTACCGAGTTACAGAGGTTGTTCGTCCAGGAACTTACAGAATAGCAACTCTAGAAGGAGAAGAATTTAAGAATGCGTGGAATGCTGAACACCTACGCAAGTATTATCAGTAATGTAAAATGTAAATCATTCCCTTCATTATGAATAAAGCGAGGATGTTTCGCCATTTTCTTTCTGGTTGAAAGTTTTTCGTGGAATACTAGTGTAATACACTATGCACACAAAAAGTGCTCTAAGGAGCCAAAAGCTCTAAGGAGCCAAAGAGTGCTCTAAGGAGCCAAAAAGTGCTCTAAGGAGCCAAAAAATACTCCTTTGGTTAGGAGGCGCTCTAAGGAGCCAAAAGCTCTAAGGAGCCAAAAAGTGCTCTAAGGAGCCAAAAAGCGCTCTAAGGAGCCAAAAGCTCTAAGGAGCCAAAAAGCGCTCTAAGGAGCCAAAAGCTCTAAGGAGCCAAAAAATACTCCTTTGGTTAAGAGGCGCTCTAAGGAGCCAAAAGCTCTAAGGAGCCAAAAAATAATCCTTTGGTTAGGAAAAACAAAATATTCCAAAATACACCAAGTATAGTTGGTCGGGGATAAAGACCCACTAACTGTAGTTGGTCGACGAGGACAAATTATTGACCTTAGTTGGTCGGACACATTTTTATATTTGAAATTGAACCAAGTATGGCTGGTCAGGGATGAAAATCCATCAACCGTAGTTGGTCGACAAACATTATTTATCCACCTTGGTTGGTTGGAAACAGTTTGAACAATTTATACTCATTACTGTATTATTAAGTGATTGGACAACCTTGATACTTGTAAATTTTTATTATTAAGTTGATGGACAGCACAATATTGTTATCTTTTTAACAGATACATAGATACATATGCACAAATATAAAGGTGTTTGATAAACACAAAACAATAGCAGAATTGGCAAACAGAAGATGAAAGTTTTTTTTATTAAAAATCCAGAATAAATTACAAGTTACATGAATGTACTAACTGTTACATTGAAAACCTATTCTATTGGTTTCTTTCCTTTATTTTTTGAAACAGGCTCCTCGCCAGCAGGAGGATCCTCTAGGCAAAGAGGAGAATTAATGAAATTAACATCCCTGAGCATTCTGACGTTCATTACAGAAGGTGTATCCAAGAGATGCTCAGGACGAGACAATTCAACCTGAGAATGAAGGCTATAATCACCAAGGTACTTTGAAATCAAGCTACGAGGAATGGAACGAGCTGGGATCCATGCCATGTCCAATTTGAAAGGTGGTACAGGCAAGTCTAATAATCCTGGAGCATGATAATCCCATAAATAATGCCCTTGCTCCAATTTTAACACACCCAGTGCGTTCAACCATCCTTGCTTGTAACCTTCATTGTTGGCATGTTCAATACGAGCATCCAGATGAACAAGAGCTTCATTATATCCTGCCATCCAGAATTCCCTGGGTTGTTTATGAAATTGAAAGGTTAATCTATCCAATTGCTCGAGAAGGTTTTTGGCAAAAAGATCCTTAGTATGAAGAGCAGACTTTGTCGCAGCCAGTTGATCTTCTAAAGATAAGTTTTTCTTGGACAATTCAGACAGAGCACGATCCTTAGCCTTCAGTTGGAACGCTTGAGTTTCCAGAGTAGATTGTGTGCGAGCCTCTTCAACGTTGCGATTAAGAACTCTTGATCGGCTCCGAGAAGCAACTGGAGAACTTTGCTCCTCGCCAATTCTTCCTCGTTTCGAGAACCTCTTCCTCGTCCACGAGCAGTCCCAGAAATAGCAGATCTTCTTAAATCATCCAGCTCTTGCCTTAATTTGGCATTTTCGACCTCTAAGAAAGAGAAACCCTCATCAGTAACGGGCACTAGAGCATTGGAAGATGACGCTGGAGATTCATATTGAGCCAACTTTTTCTGTAAATTATTATTTTCTTGCTCTAGGATCTCGGCAATCTGCCTGCAAGATTCAACTTCACCTTTTAGGGTCCTTTCCCTAATATCATATCCAGCAATGATCTTCTTATGGCCTGTTTCAGAAGAGAGCTGCTGGTATCTATTTTCATAATCCTTGTGCAATGAAGCCAATGATGCATTGTGTTGATTTTGAAGATCCTCTATGGAACCATGAAGTTCCTCGATCAATTCGTAATATGCCACATTATTAGCCACAGATCTATCAAGTAAATTCTTCAGATACCGGTAAGCCTCAACTGCTTGTTCTGAGGCATCGTGAGCAAGGATGTCAACAATCTCTGATACACTTAGGTCTGTATGACCAGCTTTATAATAGCCATTGCATTGTCGCATCAGTTCAGTATCAGGAGCAGATATCAATTCCATTCTGGCCAAAAACTAATAAAGAAGAGGAAGCAGGAGTTAATAAATAAAAGCAGACAGAGTATCAATAAAGAAGAGAAACGAAGATGTATTTTATTAGATCATCAAAAAGTTACATTGTTCGATTACAAGTAATGAAATATAGAAATGATACCGAACAACTTCACACCTTTTCCTTGTCCCCCAAGACTTTCTCGGGAGGCTGGGACGAGGAGCTCGGTTGCTCGGTGGTAACAACGGTTTGATCAGCAGGAATCTTCTCGGCAGGAGGAGGCATGGAAGAAATGTCCTCGTTGACAGAGGGTTGAGAAGCAGAGACTGGGTCACCCGTAGCCATAGAAGATTCATCTGAGACAGGCTCATCTTCTTCTTCTTCCATAATTGCTGGAGGAGGGCCAGGGAGGTGTTGTTGGAATAGCTCAGAATCATCTTGGACCTTCAACTCTTGCAGAGCAGCTACCCAGCCATCGTGGAAGTATTTCAACTTCCCATATTGGACTTGGGATGCCATTGCAGCAATCCCTTTATCCCATCCTTTCTCCCAACCAGCACTGAAATGTTTCTTGATTGCGACCTTTCTCCTCAACTTCTCCGAGGAGAGCTTCACATCCAATTCCTCTTTTTTGACCTTGATATCTCACAGGGAAGATAACTCTTCCTCTGCCTTTTTCAGCTGGCCATCATATTCCTGATGTTTAACCTCTAAACCTTTTACTTTCTCCTCCAAATTCTTGGAGGTTTCGGCCATTTTCACCTTCTCAGCTTCAGCCACAGCTAATTTCTTCTCCCAAACAGCTTTTTCGTCAACATACTGTTGACGAGATTCCTTTAAAGACTGGGTCAAACCCAACAGAGCATCCTCTACACCTGACGAGGAGCTTGAAGCTTTAATAGCTTCATCCTTCTTCACAATATTATTAAAACAGTTCACCAACTGAAAGATGAGAAAAATAGCAAAGTCAATACAAAATGCAAGCTTTCAGAGAAAGAAAGAAAAACCAGAAGTATAAGAAATTTACTGAAGCAAGGTGACGAGCAGCTAAGGATGTCAGCATATCCCTAGGAATTCTTTCATCAATACTATGGACCTCGGGTACGACCGAGCTCATTGCAGAACTTGGAAGAATGATGTTTGGAACATCAGTACCACCAGCAGGTAGGGAGGAGGCAGTTTCAGCCGGAGTAACTAAGGATGATTTCCTCAATCTCTTCAACGGGCGGTCAGAACCTTCAACCAAAGAGGTCTTGGTCGGAGAGATTGTAATTACATCTACAGGAGCATTTTTCTTGCTCAGAACCATTGGGGGCTTCTCGGTAGCTTTAGAAGACCCAGCATCCACTTTTTTAGTCCCCTCTGGGGCATCAGTTTTGCTTTTCTTGGCCCCAGCAACAGAAGTAACATCATCAAAGAGAGCAGGAGGAGCTCTTTTCTTACCCATCCTTTGACTTAAAGGAATATGAGAATCTGAAGATGAACCTTTTGGAGTTGAAGCTGGTTCAACAGGGCGAGCAGTATAAGAGGTTATGTAACTCTTATACTGTAGCAGATATGAGGCAGACCTGATGTGTTCGTCTGCAATGTTCTTGTGCAAACCCCAGATAAGTTTCAGATGCTTGATATTAACCTCTGATTCTTTTGGAGTTCTTATTTTGCTATCAACTGCAAATAAATACATAACGAGATATCAATCATACATTTTGTCAAACATGATGAAAGCATAATTTCATAAATAAAATAAAATGAAAAATAAACCTATCCCATTGCCATATGGGGGGCATCTGGGACCGTTGTATACTTCATCTCCAGTTAAAGGGGCATATTGCCAATTTTTTATAACCAACCCATGTTCAAAATAATCTCTATTTGAGTCAGGGAGGTTAACTACAAGAGCCCTATTCAGAAACCTAGTTTTTAAGTAATAAATATTATCTAGAGTGGCCCACTTATAGCAATACATAATCTCAGGGATCCCAATACGAGTCCCATGAGTTAGATTTAATTTGTGTACCCCATTAATTATTCTCCATGAATTGGGGGCTATTTTTGCAGGGACAAGATCAAAATATTGACAAAACTCAAGACACAATGGATTTGGTGGAAAGGAAAAACCGCATTCAGCAATAAAAAGACTGGGGAACCAATGTCCCTCAGCCAGACGAAAATAATTTTGAGGTTCAGAAAGTTCCTCCAAGATTACCCAAGACGGGATGGAAAAGTCAGAGCGGAACTTTTCAAGAGATTCAATAATGTAAACCATGATGAATAAAAGAAGAAGGAAGAAAATCTTACAGGAAGGAAGGAGGTCTGCTGACAACTAACGAAGGAAAAGATGAACGCACAAGAGAGAAGGAGAGAATAGAAAGCTTGAAGGCAGAAAATTGGAAAATGTAGAGGACGGTATGGTTACCTAAGAAGTTTAAATACTTTGCATTGGGAAGCGGCGAAAGAAATGATTACCAAAAAGAAACTACTGAACTTCCGGCGGCTAAAAGGACAAAAACTGCACGGAGATCGAAGCGCTTATAAAAAATTCAAAAAAAGGGCGGAAGCTGCGAAATGAGAAGGAAATTTGAACACAATGCTCCTGAAACCCAGGAAAAGTCATTTAATATTGCCATATACCGAGAAAGAATGTTCCATACTCCTCAAAGTTCGAAATATGAAACATTGGGGGCTTCTGTTGATACCAAAATTAATATGCTGATGTGGACGAATAATACGAAGACACGTGTCAATCTACGTGGCACGATAGCAACGAGGAAGTTCATTTCCCGACCAACCATGCTTCTTTCCGAGCAACGAGGATACACCGAGGAACTCTAGCGCACCGAGGTACTCTAGTTCTTTGAGGAACTCCTGATCAGCGAACAACTATGGCGGTCTGAGCTGCACCTCGGTCGTATCATTAATTGCCAGATAATCAACAGTTCAGATATTCATTGAATGCTTATATTCTTGACGCGCACGCTGCATTAAATGTATTACCCTTTCACATGTATATCATTTAATGTATCGAACCTTTCATGTACAGCCTCAAGGCTATAAATACCTTGTATCAAACTCATTCAAGGGGACCGGAATTTCTTGAAAGAACTTGTAATCAAGAATTCTGCAAACACTCAGCAATAACATAACAGTGGACGTAGGCTTTATTCCTAGCCGAACCACTTTAAAAATCTTTGTCTTATTTATTTATCTGTGATTGAATAATTAGAGCAATCTAGTTTTTTACATCAACAATATCCATCACCGATCATAATGAAATGCCTCCAACCAACATTTGATTTTTTCGACTAGCTATATATAGTGGACCAACACAATTGGTGCTGGTGATGTTTATTGTTGTAGTACTGGTTGCCGAACTGCTCTCCAATAATCATTCAGCCATACCTACAATTATGAGGTGGCCCGACCTTTTACAGCCGACCTATGCCATAAATTTTTCAACCGTTCTTTGTTGATGACTGGAATTGGTAAACTGAAATTCGGTGGAGGATTGTTTCCGACTTGATGCCGACCAAGTGTATGAGAACTTCCGAGTAGAAATAGATGCCATCGACTAACAAATAGTAAGTCGTGGAGCTCCTCTTAATGTATAATACATGATAAAAGGATAACTGTTGGGGGTGAATCTTGTATATGCGGCATTTAATAAGTTGCTCGAACACCCGTTGAGATTGATTCTCATAGAAATTATCATTAGCAAAATTTTTCAGCTAAATATCATACAATATGTATCATCTTAGACATAAGGCAATAAAAATTTCAAAATATGAAATAAAATGTTTTGTGCCAAATGTGTGTCAATGTGAGCAATTTTTTATCAACTAGATGTCATAAGGTTTGATTTGGGTTTTTTATAAAATAATTTTATTTTTAAAAAAATGCTCAAATATGGGATCGAAAAATTTATTCTAAGATAAAGTTCAGGGATATATTTTATTTAATTTTAAAATATTTATTTTGTTAGAGAAGTGTGAGAAAAATAAATAGGTAGCAATGGTAATAATTTTGACTTTGTCAAAATTAATAATATGAGCAAATAAATTTGTCATCCCTCCATTCCAGCATTCCTCGTCAATAGGTGATAACCATCTCTGACCAGTGGTATCGCCGACCAGCATCGTGTGACGTCAATGTTGGGATGCCTTCGTTTTGATCTGCCGACCATGTACATACGATCAATAAGCCTTTTTTTTTGGCTAAAACTTGTTTTCGACCAACTTTGGCCTTTTAAGTTGTTGACCAACTATTTATTTGTTATCAAAAGTAGACGTCGACCATATGTTCTTGTTTTGAAACAACCACCGATGTGTTGCCGATCTACTCCAATGTTGCTGATGGATCTTCACAGCCTACCACCGACCAACAAAAATGGTCTGGTGAAATTCTCAATCAACAAATAGGTTCACCAACTAATTGCATACCACCATTAGATGTCTCCGAACAATAAAATTTCACCTAGTTTAGTTGGTCGGGAGGCATTTCAACCTGGGTGAAGCCCTCCACCGACCAATATATAACTACTGCCGACTAGAATTAGGTGCCTCTGACCAGAAGATTTTGTTGACCGTGATTGGAAAATTTGGTGAAGTTGTTCGTGTTTTCTTCGCAAATGACCACCGACCAGCAAGGATGGTCCGGTAAACAAATTTTGATCGGGTAACGACCAAATGTCGCCGACCAACAGTAGATGGTTACGACCAACAAAAATGCAAAAATACTCATCCGACGACCTTCTTCTGGATATTTCATCCTCACACAATTGATGCTAAACAGTAGTTGCAGATTCATGGGACCTTTGAGCCCAAGGCAGGCAGACTTTGAATCAGAGAGTAATATAATCCTGGGATTGAAATTTTTTGTTGATCTGAAACCGAATCAAGTTGTGAGGTGGATGATCGTCCTTGAATTGTAGGTTATTTTTTTTTATGCCGCCCAGTTTCATTATTTTTGTTGCTGTTGACGGTTGAAGTCAAAACGATTGATATGAATTTAATAAATCCAAAATTTCTTCATCTTCCTGGGAAAGTTTCTCCATTGCCCTTTCTTGAGCGACTGATCATTTTTCATCTTCTTTACGAAAGTGGGTAAAGGTTTTTCAGGAGAGAGAAGGTTATTTTGGGTTTCCTTTCGATTTTCCGTTTGTGGAGATAAAAAATACTGTGGATGATAAAAATCATTACGAAAATTATACCAAAAATCAATCATCGAACCAATAAATCAATCTTTATCAGAATTACTAAATCGTAACAAATCAAAATTCTTAGATCTAAGAGATAACCAATAGAAATCATCAGATCTAAGAGAAAATATGATCAATATCCAAGAGGAAAAATAATGGTTTTGAATTTTTACTCCCATGTAGAAGATGTGAAATATGTGAATCAACATATGTCAAATCTTGTTCCTTGATATAACTCATTACATAAATGTGTTTGCCCAGAACATTTTCAAGAAGAGTCATAGATGCTTAACGTTCATGATGAAAATTGTCTAACACAAAATATAAACATATATATATATATATATATATATATTATTTTTTTTATGAATCAAATTGATGAGAACTTTTGAAGCAGATATGGGTCAGAATTGTGTTTATCGAGAGAGAGAAATTGTTCTTGATTTTAACTTTTCCCATTCTCTGATTAAAAATACGATGGGAATTTGAATAGACATCAAAGATCTTACAAAATTTATAATGAAAATTATCAAATCTTACCACCGTCACATATATTGGTATATGTAATCATTTAAAATATTTATTCCATGATATAAATTTGAAATTTGAGAATCAAGCAAAAAGTTATGATTTATGAAATCCACCATTTTACAGATTTCTCAATAAGAATTAATCTAACATTTATGATTTTAAAATCATGATATGCAATATTTTGCAAATAAAAATTGGACAATTAATTTATGTATATAAACATAAAAATCATGATTGAATCAAAAGATGTATGTATAATTGATTATACATAGAGAAAATAAAAACTTAACTTTTGATGGAGAACAATGCTTGTAACACGTTCCCACAGACGGCGCCAATCTGTTGATGCAAAAAACTGGACCGAATCCCATTTTTATGATCACAGATAAATAGAAAAAAACAATCCAATCACGCACATGAGAGACAAAGATTTTAAAAGTGGTTCGGCTTTGAATAAAGCCTACGTCCACTGTTATTTTATTCCCAAGGATTTACAATAGCACAATGTGGTAGAGAGAGGGAGAAAAATGGTGTATCTTGTGTATGGTCTCTCATCGTTCTCGGATCTCCCAATTGTCTTTTTTTCTTGCTTCCCTTTTGGCTAAGGGAATACATGTATTTATAGTGATGGGAGATAAAGAGATTCATTATATGTAGACATTCAGACATTATGTCTACATACAATGAATCTAATTGTTAGCCTTCTATGACGGTTGGTCTTCCTTGAATTGCTTTGTATGCTATGTGTTGTCATCTACAGTATAAATGTACATTAATGCTCATTAAATGCGTAGTTATCCTTTGATCTTCCGTGTTGGTATGCCGACCAACTCTCCTCGGGTGCCAACTAATACTCCTCGGGTGCCGACCAACTCTCCTCGGATGCTGACTAATTCTCCTCCGATACTGACCAACTATCCTCGAGTGCCGACTAACACTCCTCGGGTGCCGACCAACTCTCCTCGGATGTCGAATATTGCCACGTAGGATGACACGTGTCCTTTTCTGATTGGTCCTCGTAGATGGAGAATTTTGCGTTAACAGTTATCATTATTATTGCAAAAATATATTTAACAAACACCCAAATACAAAACAGTTTAGTTTAATCATTAGCATTTTTTAGAATGTTTCTATTTCTTACCTTGCATATCCTGCAACACGAAAATCATCCAACTGAAATGACATAAACAACGATCTTGCTCTATACCTTGTGAAAATCACCAATACTCAAAATATATTCACCTGTTAAATATAGTAAAAAAGTAATTACTTAAGTAATAGAAAAAGTGGGATCAACAAGTATATACCGTCGCACGATTCCCATATTTTTTCTAAATAATGCAGTCAGGAGTGGAGTTTCAATATTCCTACATAATAAATGAGGAAACTCAACTCCTCGTCTGAATAAGGATGTATTAAATGGCTGAATAGGCTGTGATAGTATATAGAGCGGATATATTGTTTTACACTCCAGTAGTTAGATTAGATCATGTTGACAAATCTCAAATGGCATATGTTTGGATAGTAAGGTGAGATCCACAAGATTCAAATCAAGTTTTTGATAAATTGGACATTAAACCGAAGAATATATACATAAATACATATATGCAAAAGCAATGAAAATCATTTATGAAACAAAGGAAAGAACTAATTAGAAACTGAGCATTTCAAGTACCATGTTCTAATGATTGTCCTTTGAGAGCAGTTAATGTGCCTATGGAACAATTTAATGACATCTGAGATGGGTCTTCAATTATCTCAGAATCTAAATCAAGTGAAGCAATGACAAGCTTGTAATAATCTTATAATTTCTATTTCTAAAAGCAACAACTATAATGTACAATCCATTAAAGTGGCTGAGAGCATGAATAATATTTGTTTCGTAATTAATCATAAGAGTCATGATTCTTGGAATTTGCGGTCCATTAACGATCCCGATGTTAGTTCTTCCCCCCTACTCCTTCTCCATGTGATTAAAATATTACATGTAGCCGACCTTGTTTGCAGTTTAAATGTTGACCCAATAATAGTTAATATCCAATAACTATAAAATTCTCACAATGGTAGGTTTTGAAAGACCAACCTTGCTTCATTCTGAATAATTTAGGTCCCGTTTGTTTTTACCTCTTAATTCTGAATCTGAACCATTCAGACTTAAGAGGTACCAAAAAGTGTTTGTTTTTTTAAATGATTAAGAGGTTAACGGCTATATTTGACTCTTAATGGTTAAGAGGTAAAGTTACATCTGAACTCTGATTCTGAAGTCTGAATCAGTCTAAATACATTCATTCAGAGGTATATTCAGATATAAAAACAAACATATTTTTCAGATTCAGACTTCAGACTTCAGATTCAGTCTTCAGATTTCAGATTCAGATAAAAAAACAAACGCAACCTTAATGATTTACTACCAAATAATTAATTTTTATAGGTTCACTATATAAATACTAATCAAACAAGCTTTCAACCCGCACAATGTACCCTTCGACTGTAATTATTTTTTTTTTATATCACTATAAAAATTTGCCTAACCTCATTCCTGCCAATCATGTCGATATCCATGTCATTGACCTCACTATCTTCCCCATGAACGTTATTTGCACCAGTTGAAGGAGGATCCATTTTCACGAGCTCAATACTTCCCCATAGTAGGAATTCTTGTTCCGTTTTTAGAATCATCGACCAGAACTAATAACTATAGAAGCAAATACGAGTAATTCAACACCACTTCTATAGTTTCTCATCACCAAGTCTCGTGTGGATATGAACTCGGGGAGGGAGATATAACTCTCGTGTCTCTCACAGTTAAGAGGGGGAAAAGTAAAGTAAAGTCGTAAATGGTCATAGAATAAACCCGACCAGAAAAATATCCCATAAGAGGAGTTCAAACTCAAGTAATGCAGGCATTTGCTTTGAAAACTCATAAGCCTTACGGTGAACTTATAGCAGAGGATAAGCCCTAAATTCATCATCAATTTCCCCATGTCTGATACCACTAGGTTGCTTCCATTCCAGCAAGCATGGACAGCATGATCACACCACGCGTTAACACTTCACCCATTGCCTTTTTGACCTCTACATGCTTTTCTTCAGCAGGCAAACGGTCTTCCGTAGGCTTTTCCACATGAGCACGTTCTGTTGTTGGAGGTATAACAACATTTTTTTTCTTTCAGTTATTTTGATGCTTGCACCACTAGTCACTCAACCACCCGATTGTTGCCATGTTTGAGAGGCAAAACTAGTCTTTGGACAGGATTCCATTTTCTTCGCCCCTGAAAAGATAACCTCATATCTTCTTGAGGAGGAATATATTTTGTTTTCCCCTTTTCAACCTTCTTTTCCCATCTAAATCCACCCCACCAAGAACCATTTGAATGAGCGAAGCTGAACCTAACCTTTAGTATCATGATGCGTAATATCAGAATTCATAGATTCAACTTGCGGACCTGTATCTACCTGTTTTTTTTCTCGTGATTCTGGTGCAACCTCAGCTTCGGCCAGCTGACGCTTTAGCTTTTTCAGAGCCTGAAAATGGATACATTAGTAATACATATAATTAAAACAAATGACTACAAAAACAAGTACTATAGTCGGCTTCAACTAACAGGATTTGAGCTCTGCGCATCCAGGAAAACAACACGCAAGATACATTCTATAACCACTTGATCCTTCTGCTCATCAAACTGTACCAAAAGGAAAATAATTGAACATGTCGGGTTCAACCCTTCCTTGACTACCATTAATTATTAATATCTGCCATAAATTGATAGAAAGCATATAATTCATTTACATTCCATATCTAAACATGTTACATCACATCTGAAGAAAATTGAAGCATTATTATTTACCCATACAGATAGAAAGACACAAGAAACACCTATAACTTCATTATCAATACATGGACGCAAAAAAATGGAATAAAACATTTCCAAAGTTCAACTTTTAAAAAAACAAAGTAACTGTATGATTTTGGCTCGTTGAGGTTTCTTAGTTGTGTAACTGGATACTTGTTAGTGTTTGTATCTATTCAGACAATAAGTCTTTTGGAATCTGGAGATTAAACCCTTTTGCAATCCAAAAAGAATGTGGGGAAAGGTGGCAACAAAAGTCTTGTGCTAATCTTATTTTTGTTTCCTAATTGGATTAATAGTGAGGTAAATTGTCTTAACTGGATGGTGTTTTGAAGAAAGTTAACTAGCTTGTCATGTTAATAGGATTGATGAGGCTATATAAAAAAGTCAGATAGTGGTGACAATAAGGGCAATGAACTTATTGCTGAAGAGACTGAGCCGGAGGTATTGAAAGTGCTTCCATTGCCAGACTAGAGATGGTGGAAGAATTGCTGATGATAAAACTGCGTCGCGGAATCAAACAACACCCACAAGGGATAGCAGTCCAATGTTGATGATGCCTTTATAGCTGCTATACCATATGTTTCTGCTGCTTCCACCTCAGTAGCATATGTTCCATGTTGATGATGCCTTGTTTCACCCTTATAGATAGATGCTCCTGCCTTTCCTTCTTATTGACACAATGAATTCTTGCATAGTCATAAGCTTCATTTCCTTGACTTCATTGGTATAGTTCAAAACAGGAAAGTTGGTGGTGGCAGTGAGACTCCAGTATCTCAGAGCTGGCAAATTATAGCTGATTTTTCTTCCTTGTCGTACCCACCTAAGTACAATTCAAATCAGAGTTGCCCAAGTTCATTTTTCAACAGGCTTCTTAAGCAATGATATTCGTAAAAAATTATAAAGACTTGGAAAGCAATCAAGTTCTTATTACCTATGGAATGTAATCAAGCAAATATATACTCTTAAGTCCCATAACCAACTGTAACCGCCCCTCTTCCTTTTTTGCAGATAATGACACTTGTCCCATACCATAGTGGTTACAACATGACCAACAACAAAAAAAATAAAAACATGGGAGTGACTACAAATAAATCTTAAAAAATTACATTACTGCTTTACATTATGGTATTTTCACCATTTTATGTAACTTTTTCATTCATTGTGTGTATAGTTTTTCTTTAGGATATCATATTAAATTCTCTCATTACAGAGAGCTCAATAAATTGTAGAAAAACATATATGTATAATTTACCTTTTTCCGTAAAAATAGCATTTTTACAATTCAACGGAGACTCCATCTCTTAAACTTCAACATCACGTATAAAATCAGTTCGCCAGGGACCCATGAAAAGTTTAAATGTTTTATGTGGATAATCCTGGATATGCATGTCAAATTACGCATGGCCTCTCAAATACTTGACATGCGCTTATCAAAGATTGTCACACCACTAGCATGACGACTAGTAAGGGTCATTTATATTTGTCGTTTGTAATAATTAATGTCACGTTTTAAATGATTTTTTATGGTCGATATAGACTTTTCCATTATTACTATTATGCCTTTAAATATACTTACTTAATTCTAGAAGTGATAGCTATAATGAAAATATGATGAATTAAATATTTCTTACTAGGTAAGAAATATAACACTTAAACATTACTAGTTGTATGCTTTGAAATTATATGTTCCTGATATTTGTGTTTAATTTGGTCTACTTTTATGTTTCCCCACATTGTGCTTATGCTATTGGAAAGACGTTGTAGGGGGGACTTGAAGATAATTCCTCAATTAGAGGAAGCCTCCCCAGTTAACAGAAGAGACTCAAGGGAAAGAAGCATCGAGGCAGCTCAATGACGCAGCTCAGCGAGGAGATTGGCCGAGAGAGCTCTTCTTCATCTTCCTTTCTTACTTAGTTAAATTATACCTTTTAAGTAACATTGATTGTAATGCTGTAACGATTGTAATATTGAGTGTGAGATCAAATGGTACTCGCAAGAGACTAGGCCTGACATGACAGGCCTTAGAGAATTTAAATGCTCTATCGAATGACCTCGATGTGGGAACTTCAGAGGGACTTGGTCTGGAGGATTGAGAAGTGAGGCAACATTAAGGCTTGTCTTGACCATCTTAGATAAACCTAGTAAAACACTGAGAGACCTTTTCACCGTGGAAGCTCATGTAGAGCAACCTTGAGTTTCATCGTATATTGAGCTTTGAGTCAAATAATCCCCTACCAAATTCACATCTAATTTAGGTGATGTCGCTAGCCAGCTGAACACCGTCCAATCTAAACTTGAGTAAACCACTGTGGTATTGAGGCTGTCAGACAGTTTGGTGAGCCACTTCTGTGATGACAGTCCTCTGACGAACAGTGGTTAAGCAAAAGACATGTCTTGACATTTAATGTTATGACGTAGGACAGCCTGGCCCAATCTGCATTTAATGTTTGTGACGTAAAGTGTGATAGGGAGGTCTTTCGCGTGCAGATAGATTGAGACATCTCGGGAAGGGGTGTGGGGCTATTTATGGGCCTCAACCACTTCTGAGATGAGGGAGTTCTTTCTAGACATTTATTACTAAAGAGAGAACATATCAGAGAGAAGTTATTACAAACCGGAGAGTTTACTCACCCACCATTATCATTTATTGTGAAACTTTTAATAGCAAAACCAGAGATCCTTCAGAAGTTGTTGATGTGTTGGCTGCCTGCCAAGGTGTATCTAGGATGCTTACTTCTCTCTCCCTTCGAATGAGTTGCTTCTGCATTTTCTTTTATTATTATCTGAGTTATACACGAAAGACTTATGAGTTCAATTTGAGTGTTGATTATATACAATATCGTGTGTTCACTTGTATTTATAGAAGAGCTCTTGGGTTATCGTTTATCACCACATTTATAAGGGTTACACCTCAACTAGTATTCCTATACTCCCAGGCTTAAAGGGGACTACCCTCTTACAGACGTAATTAAACATGAAAAGGAGTGGGTGGGAAATCTTCGTTAGACTTATGTTTGTTATAGTCTACGGGTATTTATAGCTAAAAAAGAGCTTTAGCCTCCACTTAAACTCTAAAGAGGATAAAGATTAATAAGGAATAATAATACCTTAAGAGCATCTTTTCTAGAATATGCCTAACTAGAGGAGACTATCTAAGCACTAAAGGAAAGGGATTATCGCAATCCTAAATATAATTACAAATATATCTCCATTTAATATATAATATTCCACCCGTTGAACTTGAAGTGGCACGTCATCCGTTCGGAGACGGACAATGCAAGTGATGAGCATAGTCATTCGTATTGGACAGTACGCTATACACAATACACATGATTAACGATACAAATTACACCTATGTATAGAAAATGTCCTTATATTCCAAATGTATCGTTGCGTGTCACGATACACAGTACACATTGCGATACGGGTCAAGTTTTTTTTCCAACTCTTTTAGGTTTAATCATGTGATTCTTGTCTTAGACTTTTGAAAAGTACCAAAAAATCCTGCAATAACATCACCCTAATATTTTTCTAACATCTTCTCAATTCCTTCTCTTTCCCTTGTGTGAAATTTCCTCCCACATGTTCACTTTTACGATCTCATTAAGTTGTTTATGTGTTTTTAATTCTAAGCACATGGTTGGATAATTATGTAGAAGAATGCAACAAGATCCAAAACTTGGCAATAAAAATTTTACGCCTCATTTGTAGTGCCACGTCATGTGAGAGAATTTAAAGCATGACCACGTGCACTTATAAAAGAGGAATTGTTTGGAGCAACAAAGATTGAATGCTCTTGTTTTTGTTAAGTACAACATTCGACATGAGATGAGACAATTGAAGCGACAACAAAAGGGTAAGGCATATGATCCAATTGGTCCATATTGATATAGAGTTCGTGTGAATTTTGACTTGAATTTTCGCGGGTACTGTTCATACGTGGTTTACTGTTCACTTTTACACCTTATTTAAGGAGAGTTTCATCCATGGTTCAAAATACACAGAAATAAAGAGAGAGCTTCTAGTTTTCATCATTTAGTGCTCCTGTATACACTTTGAGAGGATTGTGAGGTTTGAGAGAGTTATAACCTTAATTGTTTATATCAAAGAAAGGAAGCCATCATCCATGGGCGTAGTCAAATTGGTGAACCACGTACATCTTTCCTTGTGATTTGATGGCGTATGTGATTTCTCATTACTTCGAGTTTAGAGTGTATTTATCTTGTTGTCTCTCGGATTGGTCTTTATTTTGAATCTTGGGCGTGCATGAATCACTCCATTGAGTGAGTATCCGCACAACAATTCGAACTTTGGCTTGTGTGCACCTAAGGTGTTTGATAAAATTCCTAAGTGGAATTTCGATCTTGGCCCAGTTGTTTCTTGTTGAAGACACATTTTGGAGATTATTGAATGTCTACATCTAAAGTTGTAAATGTGTGACAACTTGGAGAAGTTTGATGGTAAAACCATTAATTTTGGAACGTGGCAATGTCAAATGAGATATGTTTTGATCCAACAAGTGTTGCACAAGTAGTTAAGGGGCAAGTCGGTTAAACCCGAGGATATGTCGGAGGATGATTGGAGAGAGTACGACTTATAAGCATGTAGAATAATCCGGTTAGATCTCGCAAAAAATGTGGCGTACTATGTCATGAACAAAGAATCAGCGGAGTCAATATAAAAGAAATTGGAAGACAAATATATAACGAAGAGCATAGAGAAGTTATTAGGGTGAAGATTTGATGAAGTTCTTGTTGATGAAGATTTGAAGTTATTAGGGTGAGGATGAGGGATCGTAGTTGAAGATATATATATATATATATATATATATAAGAGTTTTAAGATGAAATGTAAATCAAATTGAAACATTAATTTTGTTTATTTAATTATTACTCATCTCTTTCACGTTGAGACCATGATATGTTGTGTAATTGATTACAGTGAGTTTTTAAAAAGCGAGCATGACTTGTATACTAATCGATGTCACTTGCCAATGCTGCCACAAGAAAAGCACACAAAGCAAGATACAATCTATCTAAAAAATATTCATATAATATAAATATCTTTCTTCACGAGTAATTTCGGCCAAAAGGAGCCTTAGCCCCCAATTATACACTATTGAGGCTAAAGATAGGACAATTGAGTGGAGAAAAATGCAAAAAGCACTATGAAACTGGAATTCTTTAAAAGGGTAAAAAATCAAACCAAGAGCAGGAGCAAATCCCACTCAAATAAAACGCATATTCACCACACACACCAATTATCAAAATTTTATACAAGTCCG
Organism: Sambucus nigra; assembly: GCA_949130495.1. Classification (NCBI taxonomy): domain Eukaryota; kingdom Viridiplantae; phylum Streptophyta; class Magnoliopsida; order Dipsacales; family Adoxaceae; genus Sambucus; species Sambucus nigra. The sequence goes on along the minus strand of OX422210.1, from coordinate 681,574,224 downwards.
GGTAAGATTACGAAAGAATCCTTAAAGGTGACAAAATTTATATGTAATAACCCTCGTCTCCTTGATCGGGAAGGAAACAAACGAAATATTATTCTTCACACACATATCATACAATCTGGGGATATGGCAAGTCATGCCATAACTGAATCATTAGAAGTATGAAATCCATTTTGTTAAATAAATTGAAAACTTGAAACCAAAATAGATTACAATCTGATTTTATTTCACTTGTATCTTTTAAAATACAAAGAGGAGGAAGTATTTATAGATAAATAAGCATGGTGAGTTTGTATCTATCTTTGCTTTGTTGTGTTTGTAGATTTTATGTGTTGTTTTGGTAGCTTTGATATGTCGTGCTTTTACTTTGCATGCTTGACACCTCATGATTCTAGCATTGCATTGTTGTGCTTCCGACTTTAGAGTGTATTATGGGTATCCACATGTTTGACATCTCCAAATTATAATTCCTCCTTACATACTCAAAAATTAGTGTTCATTATTGATGTGAATTAGAAGTTTAGGGGCCATTTTTAGTATTTTTAGGCATTAGTGACAATTTTGTTATTATCCTTATTTTGATGTATTCTTTTTTAGTAATTTTTTGTTTAGTATTTAGAAGAAGGAAGGTTATTGGCTCTTAGGGACGTAATTGTAATTAGATTTTAGTTTAATGGCCAAGTAACCTCCTTTCTATAAATACTCATGTGTAGCCTCATTTGAGGTATTCTTCCATTTTATGAGATATTGATTAAAGAGAGTTAATACGGGAGTCCTCTTTTCTTATTCCCATTTGATGTCATTTACGTCAATTGGTATCAGAGTCTAGTCGTTTCTACCCGTTGTTGTTGTTTTAAAAAAACAAAAACTTATAAATAACATTAAGATGGGTTCAAGAAAGGCGCAAACCCACATGGAAACTTCTAATGATCATCTCATCGAGGCTATCAACCGATTGATGGCCCTGATGGATGAAATCGACGTGCGTATTCCTCCACCAATAACTACCTCGCACCACGACCCTATCCTCCTCCAAATTCTGACCTATCCCCGCCACCACCCCCAAAGACACCTTGAGCCACCCATCATTTTTAGCTCCAACCCTAATTATGAAAAAAAAACTCGCTTCCGCAACCCATTTCACACCTCTACCCAAAAAATATCAAAACCCTAATTTCAATTACCCCCAAAATGCAGCCATTACCATTGGAGGGATTCCACCACCACCCACCACCACTTCTTAGTCATTTCCAGTCCCCGACCAACCATAGAAGGGGAAAAACCCCTCGGCAGCCGACCACATCCATCAACAAGGGCAGTTCCCTTATTAAAGGCAGCGGTGCAACAGGTTCCAAGCGGAAACCATACCAAACAAGTCAGCCAGTTGTCGGACAGCCCTCGGAAGTCCATTCCGATGCCGGAGATTGATTTTCCAGTGCAAGAACTCGCGAAACAGGGTCATAGTTCATCAGATCACCATGATGACCCCGACGACCCCGATCACCCTTGTTCGGCCTTCTTTCGACACCAATCATCACGCTTGAGCAGTTTCCTTCCACAAACAACCCTGATCTGCTCCTCCAGCTTGTGTCCGACTATTTTCAACACGTTCGTCCAATTTTCGACAAAAAAACAACTTGGACAGCCTATGTTGGCTCCGATCTCAGCAGGTGAACAATTTCCGGCACCAAACCATTCCCCAAATGCCAAACCACCTCTTCTGGCTCCCTACCTAACCCCTAAACTAGTTGAACCCATTAACCAGCCCCTACCACTGCTTGGTTTGGGCCGAAAACATCCAATCTTGGCTGAAAACCACCCATATCAAGCCGACGGCTATGAAACCCTAAAGTTTCCATAGGGTCATATTTCATCTCACCAGGGTCAGACTACCATGATGACGGCCGACGAAGGACCATGGCACCATACAGGCCCAACTGCCCCGACCACCCTTGTTCGGCCTTCTTTCGGCACCGACCATCACGCCTGAGAAATTTTCGGCCTCAAACGACCCCGATCCACCCCTAATCTACTTCTCCAGCTTGCGTCTGGCTATTTTCAACATGTCCGACAATTTTCAGTGGAAAAATAACCCGGATAACTTCTATTGGCTCCGATCTTAGCAGGTGAGAAATTTCTAGCACCAAACCATTCCCCAAATGCCAAACCACCACCTTTGGCTCCCTGCCTAACCCCTAAACTGGTTGAACCTATTAAGCAACCCCTACTATTGCTTGGTTTTGGCCGCAAACATCCAATCTTGGCCGGAAACCACCCATATCAAGCCGATGACAATGAAACCCTAGAGTTTTCACCCATTTTGGCCCAAAATCCTCCTATGCTAGCCGACCAATCTTCTGCCCTAGGTGGAACCCTTCAACATGTGCAAGAACTAGGGTTTGGCACCAAGAAAATGGTTTTTGACTCGGGGGAAGATAATTTTTGTTGATTCACATGAGAGGCGAGAGGAAGAAGATGAAGATTGAACCAAGAATTGTAGAATGTTCTCCTCCTCTCAAATTTTCACCAAATTACTTTTTGGCCCCTTGAGTTTTTCGTCTCTTCCACACAATTTTGGGAATTTTCGCATTCGACTCCAATTTTTAAAGTTCAAGGACGAACTTTTTCGAAGGGGATAAAAACGATGTGAATTTAAAATTTAGGGAGCATTTTAGTATTTTTAGGCATTATTGGCATTTTTGTTATTTTCTTATTTTTGATGTATTCTTTTTTAGTAATTGTTTGTTTAGTATTTAGAAAAAGGAAGGTTATTGGCTCTTAGGGACGTAATTGTAATTAGATTGTTGGCTTAGAGGCCACGCAACCTCCTTCCTATAAATACTCATGTGTAACCTCATATGAGGCATTCTTCCATTTTATGAGATATTGATCAGAGAGAATTGAGATGAGAGTTCTCTTTTCTTGTTCTCATTTGGCGTCATTTCCGTCAATTATGCGTTATATATTGTCTCAATGGGTGGGACAAAACCTAAGCGAAGAAAAAAGAGTACAGTGTGCATATTGTACAAAATAACCGATATTTTCCCCATGAAACTACCACTAGTTTATCAAGATCAATTGTATACTCGTCGCATGGCATGGTTCAAAGTCTTGTTCCCAGTTCCTGTATCCGACTCCCGATTTCAGTCGCTGTATCGGACGCGGTATCAGGGGATGAGCAAAGATACATTATTTAGAGCCTAAAAATTCCCAAAAATATAGATAACTTAAAAAAATATTAATAATGTGGACCAATTAGATAATCTCAAAACCATCATTTAATATGCATAGCAATGACTAATTGATTATACCGACACACATCGGACTTGTCAGATTCAATATTTCAGCATTAAGTTCGACAAACAATCTAGTGACATATAAAACTTGATAAAGAAGTTACATAGAAGTGAACTATAAATAATTACATTATCTTCATCATTTTCATCTTCGTATTTAGTTGTAACACTGTATCATTTTCACCACTACTAACCACTTTGCCACAGTAATTGAAAATAACTTTATTTTAACTAGCAAAAGCACTTCCATAATCCCATTTAATATCTAGTTTAGGAGGCATTCTACGAGATATGAGCATTTTAAAATTTTATTCAATTTTATTAACCAAAATAACTATCACAAAATCGACGAGATATCCCCTAGATAAAACGATAATTTACTTATTCAATTTTATTTTTGAATAATGATACGGAATCGGTTCGGCTACTCTCGAGACTGAGTCAACACGACTGATACCAAGTCAACTCGGCTGAGACTTTTAACTATGGCGTATGCCAAGTCGATACCATGATCCAACTTCTTGAACACTAATGTTAGTAATGATTTAATGAATATCAACAAGGTTATCTGAATATCAATTTCATGACTTTTCAAGAGCTTACGCGGGTAAAAGAAATTTGATGAAGTGTATTTTGTTCATTCTCCTTTCATATATTCTCTTTAAATTTAGGCAATACAAGCATCATCTTCGTGTAGAATTGTTGGAAGATGGCAATTTGCATGTACTTAATTGATGGATGATAAATATCTACTTTGTAGATCGCCAAGAATTTGCATAATTACCATTCATATTTATATACACTATTTGAGAACAAACTTTGTGAGGATCCAAGAGGTATCCTGCATTTGCATATCCTTTCAACTAGGTGGGGGGTGTTTATATGATTCCCTCCGGTAGAATAAACCTATATTAATTTTTCCTCAAACGTATCTCATAAATGCTAAAGGCAACGGAACAAATTAATTGTAAATGCAATGCATTATCATTTCTAGTATATTATGCCAAATATAATAGAGCACTAATAACACTGAGATATGATACATCAAAACAAAGAATCGTTTCAACGTCTTCTTTGGGATGAAATGGATCATTTTTAGAGTCAAGTGACCTAACAACCATGGTCCATATTAAAGACTTAAGACTTTTTTAGTATAATTTTGTTTAAATATTCAAAAGGTTTTGTAAGTTCTTATGAAGTATTAACTGGATTTATATCATCGACATTTACTGAAATGATAACAAATCCAAATTCAATTTTGTACATAACGACATCTAGGATTGCTAACATACTCTTCATTCACCAAGTACTCACACTACACCAAATCTGCCGAATTGTCAAGGTCATTGACCTTGACAAATCCAACTTGTCAAGGTCAATGACCGTGACATTTCGAGGCGAGACAACTTTTTTTGTCACGGTCGTGTCATGGTTATTGACCTTGACACAAAACTCGCGTTTTGTGTCACGATCGTGTCGCGTTCCATGACTGTGACATGTTTGTCACGGTTTCTAACCGTGACAAAGCCGTGACCCTTTTTAAAAAAATTGTCACGGTCATTGACCGTGACGCGTCCATGATAAAAATTGTCACGGCCAATGACCATGACAATTCTGGGCAGAATTGAAAAAAAAACTGCAGGGCAGTATGGCCACTGCCACTGCCCACCAGTATATTTGTACCTGTTATAGCAACGTTGTACCTGTTCAAACATCATATATTCAAATAAAATAGAGCTAATGCAAATATACATTCAAATAGAGACATTATGCATCACGATATAATTCAAATGTAACAACTTAAAACAATTCAATTCAAACTTAAAACAATGTCGCTATATGTCTGGTGTATTGTTAAAACTGAGGAGGTGAGTAGGCCACACGATATACGAATTGCCGCACCCACTAATATACGTCGTGCCGCATTATTCGCGCAACCACAATAGGGAGTTCTCCTTCCCGGGTATGACATGCATGACGAGCACCCTGGACTCCATCTCTGAATCTCACGTCCATGAACTATTCCACCCTGAACGATATTCGGGTCCCTTAACCCCCGCCCTATGTGCTTGCCATCAAATACGTCCAATATGAGAATGCTCGGCCAACCAAGTGTCGACATCGGTTTGGGGAAGGGAGCCAAATAGGTAAGTGGATCATCGAAGTACGCACGTGTCGGTGATGAAGAAGCGAGGTCCACATCCTCGTCATCCTGCGCCTCATCCTCCCGCACCTCCTCCTCCACCGCCTTCTCTTTCCCTTTCCCTTTACGGTCTCCGATCAACGTACGCTTCATGAATGCGTACATATCTTGGACCGTCGCCTCCAAACGGGACAGCTTCGCGTCGTGTGAATCCACCGTTCGAGCCAACTCGGTGTCGCTCGTCTCCAATCCGATGATCCTAGATTTGGCCACCCGCGAGCTCACCCCCTTGTCCTCCCCTTGCGATCAGAGCCAAGCACTTGGCTGAGTGCGTATGTCGACAAAGATGCCTTGTCGGCATCAAACTGCGACTCATGCACTTCCTTAAGCTTTGCCTGAAACGACAAAAAACACATGATTAGTAAAATAAGTAAACTAAAAAATTATAACGTAATTAACAAAAATTAAACTGTCGGATTACTTACAATCGTGGCCGCGACGCTCGGGGACACCTCCTTGTCCTTCCCCTTCTTCGTCCGAAGAGCCACATAAGTATCGACCCTATGTGGCTTACCCCCTGGCCCACTCCTTACCCCCTAAAATAAAATAAAGTAAAGTAAAATTAGTATCGGCACCGCAAAGTAAAATAATGAAGAATAATATATTTCTGTAGTTATAGAAAAATTAAATCTTACCTGCATCCTATGCTCCACCTCGGCGTAAGAGGTCCGGCCGGAGTAGTGCACGTCCGTCTTTTTTTCCCGATTTTCCCTCCCCGATTGGCGAGATGCCAATTGTCGATCCTCGATCTCATTGTCAATGAACTTCTGTCATTATGCCAATGAGATCGGCTCCTTGAGGGGGGGGGGGGGGACGAATTCACGCCATTGGATAATCGACTCTCGTGTTTTCCCAAAGTACCGTGCACGCATATTTTTCTTTCACGACTTGAGTTGCGCCCTAATCTGCTCCAAGACGGGATCGCGTAGCTTTGGATCCAAGTTGAATTGTTCCTGTCCAACAAATACAATGTTATCTGCGAATAAATATAAATATAAATATAAATATAAATATAAATATAAATATAAATATAAATATAAAATGAAATTGAAATTGAAATTGAAATTGAAATTGAAATTGAAATTGAAATTGAAATTGAAATTGAAATTGAAATTGAAATTGAAATTGAAATATAAATATAAATATATTACCTGTACTGCTGCCCAAACAGCTAACTTGAGCTCATATGGAACCTCCTTCCAACTCATAAACCCCGGGCCGATGACCGTCTTTAGCAGAACGAGAGATCTCGCTAATATCTCTGATTTGTTTTCGATGGTAATCCCAAATTTCCCATATTTGGGGAGCCTAGGGGCGAAAGATCCCTCGTCGCCTCCACTACCACCGAGCCCAGACGACATCATCATAAACAGCATCATCAGCTTCGCCTTAATATCTGAAGGAGACATTTGCTGTAAAAAAATGTTATTAGTACAGATTTAATATTATGACAATATGCATATCTTATAAGAGAGTCGGGTTTGGCATGAATAAAGTGAGAATTACATTTAAGACTTTCTAACAACATGCAGGTGTATATATATATATATATATATATATTGTGAATTTCATGTATGTTTCATTTAATTATCATACTATATATATATATATTGTTCGATATACAATATGAAATGGGCAATTACTAAAGTATACATTTATTAATTTACTAATTTACAACGAGGGGCAATCCTACTTTCGTATGAACTGGGCACAATACAATTAAAATTACAATTAAAGCTATAAAATTGTTAAGATTGCCCCACCACACACACACCACATCCCCCCACCCCCTGCCCCTGCCCCCGCCACACACACACACACACACACCCTACTCCACCCCCACCCCACCCACCCCCACCCCAACATGTTTACGGGCTTTCATCACCGGTCATAAATTTTTTGGTCCGTGACTTACTGGCCAGTTGTCTTGGGTCTTTTAGTCCCTTAACATTACTTTAAGAATTTTACCCAATCTAAATACCACATTTTCTTTCTTATTATACACTTGAACACGTTTTGTTATTTAGTCCTTATTAATTTATCTTTGATGTATTACCATCATCTTTACTTTTATAAACTTTATTTAATTTTCAATTTTAAGGACTATTTTCATCACTTAGTGTTCATCTAAGTTCTAGTATAATAAGTTCCCATAAAAATCTTTAATAAAATTCTCATATCTTCTTTCAATTTAAACACACACACAGTAGTGACTGTCTATTTAAAATAATCTCAATGTTAATTTCAGGTATTGAATTTCTACTATTGTTTTGTGCTTTTTATAAATCATATTCAATGTTAGATATGTGTTTTGTTAAGATATCTAAGCTGTTCTATAGAATTATTTTTTGTATATTGAAGTTTAAGTTCTAAAATAATCAACCTAAAGTTGTGGTTCATGAAGTATTATCACAAATATAAACTAAGAGTGATAAAATAACTTTGAGGCATATAAATTAATTGTGACAAAGTAAGATTATGGACCAGAACCTAAAATTTAAAAAAAAGTGTTTTTATTTAAACCCCACTCTCCTATTTTATTAAACTTTAAATATAATTAGGGGTGTATAGAAAGAAAAGTTAAATAGGAATAAAAACAACATTTTTAAAATATGAAGGGCTCACCAATTTGATCAAATTTTTCAACAACATAGACTAAATGATCTTTATTGTAAGACAATTACTACAAATTTATGCGCATCGCCCGAATTCAAAAAGTAATTTAATGACTAAAGTAATACTTTTTTTAACTTTAGTTATTCACCACAAATCTTAAAAAATATTTTATTTTTCATGCTTTTAGCAACTTCGGATGCCATTTTAACCCTTATTGTAGTTTTTTAGTTTTCATGCTTTTATTTGATGGATATAAAGTCATGTGATACCTATATGTGTTATTTTGCATCTAATAAAAACAAAAAACGCCATATATGGTTTTTTTCTCCATTAGTATAAGTATATAGCGATTATTTCACACTTAAATCACATATTAAGCCGACCTTCATTTTTTTATGAAACTTATTTATTTTGACTGAAAATAAATTGTTATCCAATATTTTTGGATATTATTTATAATTATGAAACTCATACAAAAATAATGTTGTATCAAAATAATATTACATTTTTAACCCCCTACCCCCACCCTGCCCCACCCCCTACCCGCCACCCTGCCCCCACCCTACCCCCACCCTGCCCCACCCCTTACCCCCCACCCTGCCCCCACCCTACCCCCACCCTGCCCCACCCCCTACCCCCACCCTGCCCCACCCCCCACACACGCACACACACACGCACATATATACACACATACACACATATATATACACACAAACATATATATAAATGGAAGAGAGAGAGAGAGAGAGAGCAGCGTAGAGAGAGAGAGAGAGGAAGGGAACGGCGGGAGGGAAAAAAGAAGGGGGAAAGGGTTTTTGCTGAAAACATTGTCACGGTCGTGTCAAGGTCATTGACCGTGACAAGTCCGTGGCAAGTAAATTTGTCACGGACTTGTCACGGTCATTGACCGTGACAATTCTTTATCACGATCGTGTCAAGGCCAATGACCGTGACACAAAACGCGTGTTTTTTGTCACGGTCAATGACCTTGACAAGGGTGGCCGGCTGAAAGGTGACAATTTTGTCATTTTGGTGTAGTGTCACTAAGGCGGTAATAGCACATCCTTCCGGATTGTTACAATCCATATAGTGACCGTTTAAGCTGAATTGAATACATACTACATGGTTTTACTTCTGACAACTTAAATCCTTCAGGGACTTCTGTAAAGATATTATGTATCTAAAATTCCATATAGAGATGTTATTACCACATCCATTAGATGCATGTCAAGTCTTTTTTCAGAGTGTGAGACCAATTAATTATCTAAATGTAATTGCATTCGTTAATGGTGAGTAGGTCTCTTTATAATCAATCACAAATCTCTGCGAGAAACCTTAAGCAACAAGTCGGGCTATATATCGAACAACCTCATCTTAAATATTATGTTTTCTTACAAACATCCAATTGTAACCAACATGAATTACATATTTAGGTGCTTAAACTACAAGTCCAAAGACTTCTCATCTTGTAAGTGAATTTAATTCTACTTAAATTTCTTCTTTCCTATTTACCCAATCATATCTTTATCGACATTCATTGTTTGACTAATGTTCGATATCATCATTTTCAATAGCTACTGTAATTTTTTTTATCATCGATAATAGTTTCTTTACGATTCCGCAATTATCTTGTGCATGCATAATTTAAGAAAAAAACTTTTTTAGGTACCTCTGCATCTTCAGGGGTGTGTGTCAAGTCTTCTTTTGGAGTCATTTGTTTAAACATTGTGAAATTTCTTTTTATAATCTCTTCACGAATATTAGTTTTCCCTCTTGTTCATTTGCCACGATAAACTGAACCTCTTGATCTCACGACAAACTGAATCTATGAATCAACAAGACGCACAAGCTTTAAGCATATCTTAGAAGAATTCATTTGTTGCTATACTCGTACGTTTCTCAACTGGAGAATATCAATTGGAGCAGTAGCATATGAGCATTTGTAGTTAGTATATGTTATCTGGTTACTTTTGTTGCATATAAATGCAATCACAACAATCTTATAGAGATCTAATCCTTTGTACTCCTATTTCACACTGAGAAGTGCGAGGATCAAGATGAAACAAATTTCCATATTCCAAGTAAGTTCGTTACATTTAAAGGTTTACAATGGCAATCTGCAAAGTGTGCACTAAAACCATCACTGGTTAAAGGTTCAATATATTTGATGATAGTACGTGAATCAAAACCAACATAAATGCCTAATCAGCCTTGTGGTGGGTACTTAAATAGCACATTCACGTGAGAAATATTTAGCTTCTGAACTAATACAAGCGGAAAAGGTAAATACTATTGATGACCTAATATTTGCTTTTCCATGCTTGTAGCTTCGAATGATTGATATCTTATGCTTTTAGTATTGTGTTGTCGTGCTTTTGGCTTTAGAGTGTATTACAAGTAACCACACATGTCTAACGTCCCTAAATATAACACATTAAGTGCTTTTTTTTTTCCTTTTTTTTGTTTTTGAACTATGATCTTCTTGCTACATTACCTTCTCTTATCTCACAATTGTTGCGATATGTAAGTTCCATTCACATGGAGTGGAGAAGGACATTTCGTTCTATTATGGTCATCCAAAAGTTATTACAATAATACATATCAATTATTTGTTCAGTACAAAAAAAAAATTGATCAATAATTAAATACTTGTATAACTACAAGTTTTTTGTTGTTGTCATTCGGGTTTGGAAAAAAAAATAGGTTTAGATTGTATGAGTCATGAATCGATTCACGATTGCCCAAGACTAATCCACAAGAAGCATAATTTGTGCAATAAAAATGTTTTTGATGAGAAACATTAAATTTGTCTTTAGAAAGATTTTTCGAAAAAAAAATTCTAACAATGGCAAAGATCGAATGTCTTGAAAAGTTGGGGTATCCAGGTAGATGATTAGATGGTCTAGTCCAAGACATGTAAAAAAAATTCAAAGCTAAGACTTTTGGATATAAGAATAGAGAAAGAGCTAGCGGTTGGGAAACGATTTGTCCACATCGGGCATTTACTGCAATAGCGAACCTCCTGGCTAGCCCGTGATTTAGGAATTTGCCACCATAGCGGTAGGTTGCGGCGGAGACCACGGCCCTTGGCGTGATGTAAGGGTGGCAACGGGTCAATGGGTCGTGTTTTCGGTCGACACGACATGACACGACACAAATTCGTATTTTTTTTAGTTGACACGAACACGACCCGACTAAAAAACAACACGACACGACACGAATACCAGAATTTCTTAAATTTCACGCCTAAAAAACACGATAACACGACACGACTCGACTCATAATTCAGACACGAACACGACACGATACGACTTCATGTAAAAAAAACACGACACGAACACGAAATATCGTGTCGTTCCATTTCATTTTTTCGTGTCGTTTCTAAAATTGTCATCCCTAGCGTGATGGCCTTCTTATTGCTATTTGATTGTTGTGAGACTCCTTTTGCTCTAAAAAATTACAAAGTTTTACCTAAAAAGTGACGCATTTTTGGAATACTTTTGTTGCAACTTTTACAACATAAAAGCTCCTAAGATTTCCAGCCTTGACTATATTCTGTGTTGATTACCAAAAAAAAATTAAAACTAAATTCATGAAGTTTTCTTATATTAACCCCACATGAATTCGCATAATCTATGCGGTTAGGGTTTTAATAAAGAGGGAGAGAAGTTTCAGATGTTCAAATTTAAATATTTGTGACTTTCTATAGTAGGTGAGAGTGATAAAAGAGGACAAACAACACTTCAAGTGGTGTTCGAGAATGAAAGAATTAAAACGCCAAATTTAAATTATTTTCTTTCTTCTTTCTTTAATATTATATCTGGGTTTCAATTATATATTATTGAGAACATCAAAAAAGTAATATTTTTCATTTTTTTATCAATAGAAATGACATTAGCTAGAGTCGAGCAAACCGAAAAGGTTAATTACTAGGATTTTCCACCTAACATTTGCTTAATTAAAGATTTTCCTTGCGACTTGTATAGCCGCAAAACCAAATATTCAAAACTAACATATCTTTTAAATAATGATTTAAAAGCATTAAACAAGGATATATTCTCACAAGTTGGAAATTAAAGGGAAGTTTATGGGAGGAGTTCAAAAGTCATCCAAATGTTAATTTTTTCACTTCAAGAATCTAAGACATGAATGATCCAACTGATTTCTGAAAGTGTAAACAAATCAAAAAGCCCAGCACACCAGCCAATAACAATCCCGGGAGCTACCAATGAAAAGCAACATCAAAATGTAGAAACACACTCTTTGATGCAGCTAAAGCTAATTCCATTCCCACAATCTAGTCAAAATATTTATCCACCCAAAATGATTGTTGGCCTCATTGATTTGAGGTCCTATACAGAAAAAACATTCTTATTAATACATTCAAATCCTATTGTTTCATAAAACAAAATGTTATCAGGGTACTCGTTCATTATCATAATTTGCATACATACAAAATACCCAAAATAGAAAATGTACACAGAGAGGATAAATTAAAAAGAAAACTAAGAGTGAAGATGGCAATGGTAAAATAGTGAACCCGTTGGTAAGTATCTTACCTTGTACAACTGGGATGAGGTTATCTTAAAATGAAATGACATAAACAGCGACCACGTGAGAATTACTTGTACTAGTGATTGTGTCAACCTACAGATAGATAAATGTAGTATATATATATATATATATATATATATATATATATATATATATGACAATGATGAAATGAAAATAAGATTTCACATTTATGATTATCAGACTAGAGAAAACACACTACAATAGTATTTAATAACATATTGAATCCCTGATGACTATCTAATGGAATGAATGAAAATAACATATTTTGTCCAAACTGGATTTTGGGAAGTTGTCACTGATTTATGGGTAGCATTATAGATATAGTCAGTCAGCATCAGCTATTGAGAAGCTTTTATTGTATTAGACAAATCAAACAAATAAGGATCAAATAACAAAAAGTCCCTCAAATATTTTTTTAATATATATTTAGTCCAAGCTTTTTATTTTGTATCAAAAAGTTCCTTATTCTCTTGTCTTTAAAAGTCCGAGCCAGTATCCGCCCCAGCGGCATGATAAATCATTTTTGATATGATGAAAGACTTTTTGATGCAAAATAAAAACACTCGGACTATACATGTATTAAAAAAAGAAGTTCATTTGACTATTTGGTATATACGCCAACAAATAATCTATTTGTGTATATAACCCACTAAAGCAATAAACAAATAATATCGTATCACGGCTGTCAGTAGCAAATTTGGGATGGCTGAATATATCCTCGAAGCGCTACCCCTCATATTTAGTATACACATTTTGTAGAACAACAATGCTTAAATATCGTAACATAGCCAAAGCCTAAAAGTAGAGTAAAGGGTAACCATAACACAAACCAAAGAGAGAGTGATTTGGGAACCTTGTTGTGTGAGGCTACTGCATGGAGGGAGAAGAGGCTTTGCTGGGTAAACATAATTGATAGCGGAGACTTCGAGGTATTAAGCTAAAGTGGAGCACAACACGTGTACTTCCGCCCCTTTCATTTGGATGCACGTTTTCGTATCCATCCGAATAGTGAAACTAAATCAAATGGTTTAGTGGTATAAGATTGCCACTCAGACAGTTTTGGATGTGGATTAAGTTTGGTTCTTAATTCGATTTCTTGCACTGTCAAAATAATATTTGGTCAGCAGAAGTCACGAACTATGAATGGAGATTAGTTGAGGTGCGCGTAAGCTGTCCGGACACCTCATGGTATGCTATAAAAAAATTGTGAAAGTACTATTCATATTGGTAACCTTTTGAATTCTCTTGATTCGAATAATATCTGTATCTGTTTATATTGTTTATCCATTACAATTAGCTTGACTCTTTTTACATATAATATCAAGAGTAAAGTACCACAATAGTCTCTTACCTTTCTCTTGATCTCAATTTAGTCCCCTACCTTTCAATTGTCTCAATTTAGTCCTCTACCTTTCAATTTGGTTCAAATCAGTCCCTTATTTAACTTCCATCCCAATTAATAACAACATAAGGACCAAATTAAGGGGCATTTTAGGTATTCTAGGTATTAAGTCATTCCTCTCTCCCAACACTCCACTTTGACATTAGATCACATATCAAAACAAATTAACCACATATCAAATTAACCACATATAAAAATAGCCTCTTAGTCCATTAGATCATATTAACTTATATCCACCAAAAAGAAGTAAAATTCAATACATTTCCAATAGTTGGATTCAAAAAGTCCAAAATACATATCCATTGGACATTTCAAAAGGTATTTTAAAATCTAATGAACACACTAGCCTTGACTTTGAGTGCTTCCACTTGCATTGTTTGTCCTTGGTGGGTTGAAACACACTGGTTTCTTGACCTGCATATCGTTGGAAGAAAGATTAAGCATATTAATTTTAGAGTTAATTTGATATGTGTAATAATAATCTACTCAAGAAAGTGTGAGCAACATTAAACTTATATGTGTTGAATTTTCCTGCCCCTTGCAACCTCTTCTGTTATGTCCACTATTCCCACACTTGGTGCAATGTATTTCCATCCCAAACTTTCCAAATTTTCCCACTTTTCTAACTTCTCCATACTCCCTATCCCTCTTCTTTTTTGGTCTACCAGGTTGTGCAGTTACAGTGGGCTCGACTAAAGGCATCTTCCCAGAATGTGGCCATAAATCTTGTCCATTTATTGGGCATATGATATGTTCATATGTCCTCAAATATGTAGACGTGTGGTAACACTCATTGACATAGTCCTCAACCTTGTCCCCATGAAAAAGAATTGCGAAAATTCCATGGGCACATGGAATTCCACTTAGTTGCCACTTCCTACAAGCGCAAACTTTGTCACTCAAATTCACTACATATTGCACTCGAGGGCCACTAACTTGAAATAGTGACTCACCTGCCCATTCACAAATAAAATTTACAGAATCCTCAAAATTTTTGTTTACTTTCTTCATAATTCGAGGGTAAATAATACTTGGATGTTTCGACATATTTTCTCTATTCTTTGTAATCCTAACCATCAATAGATTTCTAATTGTTTCTAATAAAGTAATGATAGGTTTGTCCCTTGCTTCAAGAATAAATGAATTGAAGACCTCAGAATGATTATTAATTAGAACATCACACTTGGGGAAGGTTGAGAAATGAGAACTAGACCAATGCTTTGGATTTACTCCTGAATCCAACCACCTATATGCATCCTCATCACATTGTCTGAGCTCCTCCATGCTTCTATTGAAGTGTTCTATGGTGCTTGCTCTTGCACAATGCTAAAATAAATTCTTCAAATGTTGACCTCTATGCTCTTTCTTGAAATTATTGTGATGATGTCTAACACAATATCTATGGTGACAATGTGGCAAAATAGTTTCCAAAGCAGGAACCAGGACCTATCAAATGAACAACCCAAAAATTCTATCAAAAACTAACCAACATTAACTTATTAGTGAAATTAGTAATGAAATATATACCTTCTGTTGATCATTAATGAATGTCCATTCATTGAAAGGGGAAATGTCATTTGGAAGACATTGAAGAAACCATTTCCACGATTCCTTGCATCCCTTTTCAACTACTCCCCATGCAAAGGGATACATTCCATCATTTGCATCAATGGAAACAGCAAATAACAATTGGCCTGCATCAATGAAAACATCACATTTGCATTATATGCATATATGCAAGAGCTGCATATATGCAGGAGCATATATGGTGCATATATGCACCATATATGTTGCTGCATATATGCTGCATATATTCATATATGCAGCTGCTGCATATATGCAACATATGCACCATATATGCTGCATATATGCATATATGTACCATATATGCTGCTGCATATATGGTGCATATATACAGAAGCTCCTGACGATCATAGCATTGAGAAACATGAAAAAAGAAAAAAAAAGAAATGGTTATGAATTGACTCAATACTGAATATAACTATAAGAAAGTTATGAATTCAAACAGGGCATACAAAATAGATTACCTGGAAACGACCCTTTTAGAAGGCATCCATCCAACCCAATTATTGGTCTACACCCATCTAAAAAACCTTGCTTCAATGGTTGTAAACATATATATATCCTCTTGAATCTTTTTCCCATCTTCCCTTCTTCATCTGTACAATCCTCTTTATCATCAAGAATTGTAGATCCTTGCATAGCCCTATTCAGCTCCTTACAATAATGCCAAATCATTCTAAATTGTTCCTTATGAGTTCCATCTATCACGGTCTTAGCCTTCATCTTAGCCCTATAAACCTGACTCTTTGTAACACCAACTTTATGTTCCTTTTTGATAGTTTCTCTAAATGCTAGCAAAGGAAGCTCATGATTTGACTTAATAGTGTCCAAATATCTTTTAGCCAACCAAGATGATGTCACATTCTTATTTTGATAAGCAGGTTTACAATTTGAATGAACATCATTTATAGTTCTAATCTGAAACGTGTCCTCACTTGGTAATTTATATGCATGTACCAACCACCCACAAGGGTCTTTACATTTAACCCTTACTTTAAGCTTATCATTCTTAACAAATCTAATTACTTTCTTGTTTAAGATTGAATACCCCCTAACAGCTTCTCTGAAGGATGCAACTGATGGAAATGTCATCCCTAGTGAAAAGTTAAGTATTTTCAAGTCCCTCTCAGCTTGAAATGACTGAAATTTAAGTTTTCCCCCTTCCTCATTCTCATCAAATGAATCTATGCTCCTTATATCATCTGAATCAGAATAGTCTAATGTAAAAACTTTAGCATCTTTGACTTCACAATCAATTGCACTCACATTTACATCATAACAGTTACCATCAGAGGCGAAGTCATCACTAAAATTAGTTGATTCATTCACATCAACTTGAACATAAGTTGACTCACTCACATCAAATTGAACATCAATTGACTCACTCATGTCAAATTGAACATCAACTGACTCATTCACATCAAATTCCTCAACATCAACATTTAAATCCTCATCTCCCACTCCGTCCCAATTAACATCAATACGCTCATTTGACACAATATAGACTTCAATTAACTTATGATTTGGAACCCATTGAGACATTTTTAAAACATGAGTATCACTATCTAGTATCCTCAACCCATTCTTAATATTTAGAGAATGAACTTTATACCAACAAGTTTTGGCATTTAGATAACCTAAAGCATTTGCTATAGCATAAATTTCCATTAAAGAAAATTCATCAGGATCAGTATTATCAATGTAATGAACAAAACCACCAACATACTTTTCATATGGCATTTATCCAAAATTACCACCATGATGAATCTTCAAAGTAAACTGATTTGAATCCTTCCCTATCATATGCAAAAAAAAATGGATTGGAACATTGAAGTTTTTTATCACCAAAAACATAGAAATCAAACATGATTAATTAAATCAGAAACTAACCATAATTTGTCTTTGGATCATCACCAACCCTAATATCCCAGCCAAACATGATTCGTATGGTTTGAAGATCATACGATTTTTCTTTCCTCAATCAGATCTCTAAACCGTAGGGTTTTTGGCTACAAAAAAACCCTAAACTTCTTATTTTTTGCTTTACTTAATCACAAGATGTTTTTTGTTACCAAGATACCTCAAATGGCCCTTGTGCCGTTAGTCATTTGGACGGCTATTAAGAAATGAACTGATTTGAACCAAATTGAAAGGTAGGGGACTAAATTGAAACCAGAAGAAAGGTAGGGGACTGTTATGGTACTTTACTCTAATATTCATATTATTGTAAAAATAAGATATCAACCCCTAACTATTTAGAATCAACAAATTGATGTACCATTTCATAATCAATAACTTAGTAATTAAAATCAACATTTTTTCTTAACAGTTGTTGTGTGAATTTGTGGGCGTGTGTGTTGTTGTGTGTGTTTGTTGTTGTGTGTGTTGTTATGTGTGCACGTGTGTGTGTGTGTGTGTGTGTATTGTTGTGTTATTGTGTGCATATACATGTGTGTGTGTGTGTCTGTGTTGTTGTAGGTGCGTGTATGGTGGTGAGAGGTGAGAGAGAGGGGGGAGGAGTTTACCAAGTTACCAGTAAAGGGAAGGTTTTGGAGAAGAGGATTTGCACCAAAAATGAGAGAGAAAGGAAAAACGGATAAAATAAAAGAGAGTTTTTAGGTCAAATTTTTTGTTCGAGTTTGTTTTGTCCATTTTTTGTTCTTTTCTATTGTTTTCTTTTTTTCTTTTCAAGTCATTCATTATCTTTTGATTTTTTAAAAAGCATTATTTCGTGATTTTTTGAAATGAGTGAAAAATGATTATTAATATTTTTGTATTTGTAGACACCACATTCTAGGACCCGCCTTCCTAAATATCTCCTTAGATCCCTAACACCTTCCCAATTCAACACAAACCTTAGGTCATACTCCGAGAACCGATTTGGAGGCCATTGGGCTGTCCCGGGCCCCGTTTGACTTCGGTCAATTAAGTAATGGGGAACTAGTGATTAAAAAATATTGACCATAAAGTTATAATGCATGGAAAATCTAATGAACATCTAACCACTAATGAGTTATGGAATGAACGAGAAATAAGATTGTCTAAAAATAAGACAATTAATAATAAAATACAAGAACAGATTAACAACGAAAATAACATTAGAGAAATGTACTTTCAATAATTATTTGTCACGTAACAACACTTATTAATTGTAATATCGCATCTCGTTGACAATATGAGAAAATAGATCAAAATAGTAAAGGTAAAATTTTAAACTTTATTGAAATGCTTATTGTTTATGGTCCACTAATGAAAGAACATGTTCGTCAAGTAAAAAGAGGTGGATTTATTAATCACTATCTCGGTCATAATATACAAGATTAATCAGTACAATCGTTAATATTTGAAATGAAAAACACAATTATAAAAAAAATAAGCAAAATATTTTTTTTTAATAATTCTAGATTGCACTCCAAATATAAGCACGAAAAATAAAAGACTATTGTAAAACAGCGCGTTAATGTTTCGATAACACTCGTATAAATAGATGAGTATTTTTTTGAATTTATAAAAGTAAATAACACAGTGGGAAATAAATTTTTTGATGAGTAATTAAATATACTTGGAAACCTTAATCTTAACCAGTTAGTAGGTGTGCGAGATGCACATGAGGTTCTAAAATCCGTCTTTCAGCCTACCAGAGATGGGAAATATAAATATTTATTATATGAGATGATTATTATCTAACTTTATTTTTTACCTTGATAATTAGTTGTAGATATTACATTATTTACATGAATAGTCATGCAGTTAAGTCAATGTATAAGTAAGGTAAGAAAAATGTATTACCTTTTCTAGATCTAATAAATTGTTGTAAATTATGATGAGACATTTATATTCACTTTATTTTATATACAACAACTTGGATTTATGAACATGAATCTAATTTGTTGTGTGCATTTGTGTGCGTTTGTGTTTGTGTGTGTTGTTGTTGTTATTGTGTGTGTGTGTGTGTTGTTGTTGTTATTGTGTTGTTCTGTGCATGTGTGTGTGTGTGTGTTGTTATAGGTGCGTGTATGGTGGTGGGAGGTGAGATAGAGGGGGGAGGAGTTTATCAAGTTACCAATAGAGGGAAGGTTTTGCAGAAGAGGGTTTAAACCGAAAATGAGGGAGAAAGGAAAAACGGATAAAATAAATGAGAAAGTTTTTAGGTCAAATATTTTGTTCGAGTTTGTTTTGTTTGCCTTTTGTTCTTTTCTATTGTTTTCTTTTTTTTTCTTTTCGAGTCATTCATTATCTTTTGATTTTTAAAAAGCATTATTTCGTTATTTTTTAAATGAATGAAAAATGATGATTAATATTTTTGTATTTGTAGACACCACATTCTAGGACCCCCCCTAAAAAAAAATCTCTCCTTCGGTTCCTAGCACCTCCCCAATTCAACACAACCCTAGGTTAGACTCCGAGAACCGATTTGGAGGCCATCGAGATCTCCCGGGCCCCGTTTGACTTCGGTCAACTCCATCGTCAGAGCGAAAACTCAATGAATCTTCGAAGGGTTCGGAATTCCCTTTCCAACGGTCCACCCCGTGCGCAAATCAGCATAACAGTTCGGACGAACAAAATATTTTACTATCAAAAACCGGTGTAGAGGTCATCGGACGCTCCCAGACCACGATTTAACCCCAATCAACTTCATCGTCAGAGCGAAAGTTCAATGAATCTTCGAAAGGCACTGAAATCATACAATTAGCTTAACAAAGTAAACTCATTACATAATTTTGTGTGTGCATATAAAACCAATCATAAAAGTAACAAAGAAATCATACCGTATCAGTGCGCCTCATATTTAGTACATACATCCGGGAACAAAAAAAATTGAATATGCTAATTTTTGTACAACAACAATTCTTAATTTAGTAACAAGTCATTCATTTTGGGAATGAGGGATTTGGGATAATATTTAGAACAAATGAGTAGAAGCTAGTTGTGTGACTCGGTATAGCCATCAATTAAACCAATTGAAGTAGAGGGAGCGGAGATTTCGAGGTCTTAAAAGGGTATCGAGATAAAGACACGCATAACATAGCACATTACGTGTTCTTACAGGAGTTTCATTTGAGTGACATGTATGAGTCGTCCAATCATAATTTTTTTAAGTAAATTACACCTATGCCTCATAAATTACTTGGATCTTAATTTACCCTCTAATTTATTTTTGTCTCGATTTATTTCTTGAAGTACAAAAAATATTTTAAAATGTATCATTTGTCAATTTCCATTAAAAAAAACTAACGGTGATATATAAGGGGCTTTAAATGAGTCCAAATTATTAAAAAAAGGTTTTAGGGTATTTTCCTTTTTTTGGGGGGGGTGGGGGATGGGGGAGGGGGAGTAAGATATATAATCTTATTAAATAATAATACTAGATATACTTGTTGTGGGGACAAAAGTTATGATGGTACAGTACAGGCCCACAGGCTTCTTGCACATCAAGTTAATTAAGATTCCAAGTCACAAAGGAGTCCCACATATTTATCCCTTGTAACGGATCAAACTGATAAGAGATAGGTTCAAACTTCTAGGGATAGCTATTAACAAAGATTAAGACCCTCCTAAGCTCCCCTATAAATGTAAATCTGCCCCTCTTTGAGAGGGACACATGATGTTATAACGTCGGGCAGTACTCCAACTCTACTAACCTATTCTCTGGGTTAATAAAAGAGCAGGCCTCAAGCCCCTTGGACATAGGCACGTTGCCGAACCATGTATATTCTTGTGTTGTGTGCTTTTGATCCTCAACCTTTAGTACTTTTCTTAATTTATCTTGTGTGCATTAAATAAAACACCGTAGGAAACTACCATCTATAATTGGAATCGTCTGTGGGCAGTGATCTGAGTTCTTTACCACTAGTTAAATTCTTAGTATGCCTCACTCACCCAATCCAGATCATATGAATGTGAATGACCAGGAAGATCATCAACAACACAACTATGGAGATGCAAAGGGTTATCCCCTCGACCACGAAGATTACGACGACCAGGAGGGTCTTCAACTAACCCTCCCTCTCAGAGGGTTATACCTAAGATTAGTGAGTATTACCAATCCTCAGATGATCGTTACCATCCTCGTGAGGATAAAATGCTGAACAATGATGAGCATGGGCGATCCAACCAGATCTCAAGGCTCATTGATAACTACGAGAAGCTCCTCCGAGATGAAAGGGCTACCAACAAGCTCTAACAGATGCAAAATTCCGCACTCCAGTGATGCCTAGAGAATCTAGGGAAGGGAGACCATAGAGAGAAGCGCAAGCGTGGCTGTCACTTATGAAATCCTAACCCTCTGGCGAGCAAAGCTCGTAGTTGAGGAAGGAGCACCTAGTGATGAATATTCTCCTTGTCGAAGGTCACCTAAAGGGAAACCACGCCCCGATGATCAGCGAGGAGAGAAAGAGCTCTGTGACTTTATCAGAAGGGAGGTAGAGAGATACTTAACCCATCAAGGGGCTCGTACTACTAAGGATATTACCAGAAGATCACTCGTCTGCCAGATGAAGTCATATTTTAGTCGATTTATAGAAGAGTTTAGGCCTCCCAAGAAGTTTTCTCACCCAAGATTCAAGATCTATGATGGAAAAACTGATCCCATCGATCAGTTCAGTTAATATCATCAGGCAATGATGTTGTCACTACACCAAACTAGGCGAATAGTCACGAAAAATGGGTCATGGCCCATAGTCGTGACCATACCCAAAATAGGCGTGATGTAGTGTGGTAATGGATCGTCTCGCATGTGATCACGATTATAAGCCGTGATCCAGCTGTGACCATCATGGCGCCAAGTTTCCCTCCAAAACTAGTCTCGGATCGGGTCATGACCTTAGACCATTACCATAAACCAAACACTGATATGGTCACGGCTTTGGATCGTGACCTTATGGGAATGGAGTCACGACTTTTGGCTGTGACCAGGTTATTATTTACACGCTGACGTGTTAAAAATTAATGGGGTCACGGGATGTGGTCAAGGCCTTAAGCCCTGATTAGCGTCTTTATACTTAGTTCCCAAACGAACTTTTCATTTCCCTTGAAAAATCCTACACCCTCAAAATTTTCCCTCTCTCGTGCGATTTTGGCTGTTGTCCGACGATTTCATCTCTCAATCTCTCTTTCAATCTGTAAGGTATTATTCAATCTCAGTGTATTTCAGTGTGTGTATATATGTGTGTATTTATGCGTGTGTGTGTATTTCAGTGTGTATATGTGTGTACGTGTGTGTATGTATATGTGTGTGTGTATTTCAGTGTGTATATGTGTATGTATGTGTGTATAGTGTATATGTGTATGCATAATGTATGCTTGTGTGTATTGATGCTAATGTTGGTTTAGGTTTAGGGCTGAAATATAAAAAAAAATATTAAAAAAATGTGTGTCCCTTAATATTGATGCTAAAAAAGATATAAAAAAATATATGACTAATGTTGGTTTAAGTCTAGGAAAAAAATATATTACTAATGTTGGTTTAAGTTTAATATTAATGCTAAATTCGGGATTAATTTTAGGGGTAATGTTTGTAAGGGATTAATTTTACGACTAATGTTTGTAAGGGTTAACCGTGAGATACATACACATACACGGGATTCACTCGTGGGAGACTACGTGGCTCCGCTGGTTTCTTTGGAGTTTTGTTTGGACAGTCTTTGGACTAGTGCCCTGGCTTTTTACAACTATAGCAAGTGTTCCCAATACTAATTTTCGATGGTGGAGTTCGATTTTGTTGAGGAGAGTGATGGAAAGTACGGCTTGTTATGCAACTATAATTTTATTCCACACTCTCCTTCTCAAATTCCATATTGTTGGGGGATTTTCCATTGTAAAGCGAAGACTTAATATGAGCGAGAAAATAACCGTTGTGTGAAGGAAATCAAAGGTCAGGGCACAAAGATTTTCGCGACCTGGGTCGTACCGTTTGCTTCAATTACAAGCTATGTCAGTTGCGGGATTATTCAACTCGAAATGACTCTAAAATCACATTCATATATCTTTACATGTGTATGTGTGTATATCTTTGTGTGTATTTATGTGTGTGTGTATTTGTGTGTGTTTGTGTGCATGAGATTCATGCCCTCGTACATAATAACTAGTAAATGATTCATTATAGCCATTATTTATAGGAATCATAATCACGCCCTTGTTCATTTTTCTCAAGAAAAATGAGTCACGGTGCTAATAAATGGCACAAAAGTGGGAAAGGTTGTAATTGGACATCTTTGATTAATGAGGCTCATTCAGTGGGTACTCTGATTTATTGGTATGGGAATAGGAAGGTCGAATAATTTAACTATATTGTAAACCGTGGAGTTCATCTCCAGTAAGAGTACTTGTTCTATCGTATTTTGTTTTCCCTACCAGAATGCTGGGATGAAGCTGTATAATATATATTTCGTGTAGATAATCCCGATAGAGCACTGACCTTGATTACGCTATTAGAGAAGGCAGAAAAAAATCACCCTTTATGGATAGAATTACGTATAAAGAGCATTGCCGAAGACTGTGATGTCTCGCGTCATATATACGTCAAACTCAATCTTGCCAATAGGCTGAAGAGGATGAGATTTCGAGTTCATGTCGCTGACATCTATGTATCCATTATGGATACACTTCCTCCTAATTGGCCATGTGCAAAAATCCATAGGTTTTTAAAAACAAATCCTGACTGGATGGAGATCAGACACATTGAACTTTTATTAAAGTCTTACCATGAAAAAGTAGATTATAATATATGATCAAATAATTTATTTTGTTAGTTATAATTTTATATTGAACTTTGAAATTATGCATCTATTATTATAGATACACATTGAGTTTATATTATTTTTATAGACAATGTCGGGCGATAATGAAAACAACGCTCCAACCGAGGACGTGACACACAAGGAGAATTCTCATCACTAATTAGTGACCAATACACATCTCCACTAGAAATACACTCCACTACTCTGAGTTGTAGTAGACAAGGTACTCCCATTAATCCAACAGACACGACCAACGCTCCTGAAACTGTCGGGTTAGTTGAGAAGACGCCCATTGGGTTCTCTCTATTAGAAAATAACCCCACAAGGGATAAGAATCACGTTCAACAATTTAAAGCCCAATGTTTATCCTTAGAAAAAATGAATGAGGGAGTGGGAGGAGCTGAAAATTGGAACCTCATAGATAAAGATATTAAAGATGATATTTACGAGCAACTCAACAAATAATTTTCATTTTCGATAAACTCAAAAAATAAGGTTACTTATCGGGTTGTTGAACAACTCCAAACATATCGGAGAAACCTTAGGCAAAAGCATTTCCCTAAGGGGGCACCGAGCACCGATATTTTGGCACTCAAAGACAAAGTCCCTTAGAATGTTGAGATGCCAATCGATCAATGAAATGATTTTTTGGAAAATGAGGCGAAGGACTAGAAAAATGCTGCAAAGGGAGAAAAATAAGCAGAATAGGGCCAAAAAACTGATGTCCACCGTCTTGGCTCGAAATCTTATAAATATTTAAAGAACGAGTGGTCGACCAAGAAAAAAGGCAGCCTAGATAAAGGAAAGACGTTGAATAGGGCTAAGTTGTACGTGCATGTAAGACGAGACAAAGATAATAAATTCCCTCCTCACTTGGCCAAGACTCTAGAATCAATAGAGTCCATCAGTAGTCAGCCAACTTTAAGCCCGTTCGACGACATTGATAATGATGCCCTCGCATAAACCTTAGGAAGAAACATAGAGGGAGGACGAGAGGTTTGGGGCCACATAGGTAAAAAATAAGATTCAAACACTCTGCACCTCTAGTGGACGAGCTTTCTTCTGTTAATAAGCATTTCTCGTCCAACGATTAATGTCATTCTAGGACTGAAGGGGATATAATGGAACTTCGAAATGAATTGTGAGGGGGTGAATGATAAATTTTTTTAAGATTGTTTCACTTTTAACCGGTCGTATGCCCCTACAGCCCCCAATGCATCCTGATTACCCCTTACCTCCTCAAAATTTCCCTCCTTCTCCATTCCCCTCACAGATGTCGGTTCCTCCTTCAACATTCCCCTTCTTAGCACCTCAACATGCCACAAGTCTTGGATTATTGTCAACAACTCATGCTGATTATGGTGAGAAATACTATATAAAGGACGTGAGTGGTAAATTTGTCGTTGGGGTTTGCACGCTCATCTCCACTCATGTAGGGACCTTTGTGCATAATCGGCCTTTGTAGGAGGGTGAGTGTCAGATCCTGGTTGATAAAGTATTTGAGGGTTGCGGAGAGAAACCAGTGTACGTCGAGAGTGGAGAAGGGAATTTGTTGAAAAATTATTTAAACTATTTTACCACTTGGCTAGTTTATTGTTTGCTGAAGTACTAGTTGTAGAAATATTTTTCTTATGTTGTAATAATATCAGTAGACAATTTTATTTAATTTTCCTTTAAGTGGTTGTGTAGTGTCTTTTATTGGTGTGTTCTTGTATTTTAGTCATTCCATAGTTAGATTGATTGGTGCGTTGTTGACACTATATTAATACGTTGTTGACACTATATTTATGCAACATGATATTTATTTTATCATATGAATGCAGGACTGCAATTTGAAGATTATTAAATGGATTTTCCACTATACAAAGAGTGAATGGGGGGGGACTGACCGAATAACTAATAGTTATATTAAAGGCGTTTAAGAATTTATTCGCTACGCTTTTAAGAACCTTAAAAGTGAGAAGATTCTGTATCCGTGCACCCATTGTATCAACAAAAAATATAAATCTTTAAAAGATGTTGAGTTACATTTAATACAGTGGGGAATTTGTCAAGATTATAACAAATGGACATACAATGGTGAAAAATATCTACCTTATGTTCCCGAAGAATAACCGGTAACTGACTGCGTAATTGAACACCAAGGAGTGGAAGTGGTTAATGATTCACAAACACATCATCCATTGACCGACCTAAATGACGATGCTTACAGAGTCCACCACGACCAGAATCATCAACTTATGGAGATAAATAATGCGGACAATGAACAATTTGATACTGAACTACCAGGAGATCGAGAATATATACGGTTGAAAGCTGATGCGACTAAACCGTTGTATGAAGATTGTAATGAAGATCACTCGATATTATATGCAATGACTGGTTTGCATAATTTGAAGATTCATTTTGGTTTGTTTGGGAACAACATAACCGAAATTTTTAAGTAGGCTAAAGATATTCTCCCTAAGGAGAACACGTTACTAGACAATTATCCTACCATGAAGAAGAGCCTGACGGGTTTGGGATTAAAATACAAATCTATTCATGCATGCAAGTATGATTGCATATTGTACTGCAATGAAAACGGAGAGAAGGATGAATTTACAGTATGCGATGAGCCTAGATATGTCGTTTGTGAAAAGGGAAATGACAAACCTGTAAAATATCAAAAGTGGTCGCAAGTCCCATAAAAGGTTTTGAAGTATTTTCCACTTGGGTCATGGTTAAAATGTTTTTTTACTGTACTGTGGATAGCAGAGGCCATGATATGGAAAGCTCGATGCGAGGTGGGTGGGAATTTGATGCGGCATCCAGTTGATTCACTCATCTGGTAAATTTTAAATGCACGACACCATGAACTTGCAAAGGAAGAGCGTAACATTCGTCTTGTAATCTCAACCGATGGGTTTAACCCTTTCGATAATTTAAGTACTAATCAGAGTTATTGGCCATTTTTTTAAGTGTCCCTCTGACTTTTTGCATGATAAAGGAGTTCGCATTGTTATCTTTGTTGATACCCAGGCCGAAGGCTCCAAGCGATGATATTTATATATACTTAGCCCCATTAATCAAAGAACTTAAAGAGTCGTGGGATAAAGGGGTGACGACGTTCGACTCTCACAAGGGTAAAGAATTCACACTTAAAGTAATGGTGATGTGGACGATCCACGACCTTCCTGTGTATGGTACCTTGTTCGATTGTAATGTTCATGGTTATTATGGATGTCGTGTATGTGGGGAGGAAACTGAAGCCAGATGGCTACAACATAGTAGTAAGATGAGTTACGCGGGTCATCGTAGATTTTTTGCCGATCAGTTACCCTTTCAGGAATGACAAGTCTAACTTTTATCCTATTGGTCAGGAGCATCGAATGCCACCTGCTCGGTTTTCTGGTTAGCAGATCGAGGAGAAGGTGGCGGCTACGAGTGCGGGGAATAGGTACATAGGAAAACACCCCAAGTTTATAAATCTTAAGCGTAAAGCAAGGGGGGATCCTAACGACCCTACTAAAGCAAAACCATGCTCCAGGCGATCAATATTTTTTTATTTGTCGTATTGGAAATATCATCGTGTAAGGCATTTAATTGATGTGATGCACAAAGAAAAGAATGTTTCAGAACATCTGATAAGAACATGCCTAGGTGGATCTCATTCCAAAAATGGAAAGTGGACCCGTCGAGATCTACAGTATATAAAGATAAAGAAGAAACTTTGGTTAAAAATTGATCCTTCAAGAGGAAGAATTTCTACCCCTCTGTCTGTTTTCACTTTAACGAGCAGTGAGAAGAAGATCCTCTTAGACATGTTGTTCAACTTGAAGACTCCAACGGGTTATTCTGGTAATTTAGGTAGGGTAATAAGCTACCAAGCAAATGACTTAAAACAACAAGTCTCACGACTAACATGTAGTCATCTAATTAATCCCTCTGTTTCGGCATGGCTTCTCTGAACACAAAGATCTTCGTCGGGCAATTATGCAAATCAGTTTGTGTTTTACCCTACTTTGTGCAAAAGTGGTAAACAAAAGGCACATTAAAGTTGCAAAATCAACTTTAGCCGAGGCAGTTTGTGTATTAGAGAAATATTTTCATCCGTCGTTCTTTGATATTAGCATTCACTTGCTCGTGCATTTATGTGATGAAGATTTATTATGTGGTCCCATTAGGTATCGATGGATGTATCCTTTTGAGCGCTTGATGAAAACCTTCAAAGATTACGTAAAGAATACACGATATATTAGAGGGTCAATTGTTGAAGAATACGTAACTGTGGATTCATTTTTATACGCTAGGGAATATATGCCAGAACAAAAGGTGAGGAGGTTCAATCCTCGTGGAGGAGGTGTGATCGAGGATCCTGATGAGTTTGAGGAAGAATTACCGTTTGATAACCTTATATAGGTGAAACTAGCAAATATACAATACGAGCAAGCAACTCGTTATGTCTTCGAATCGCAAGATGAAGACTGGAGAGAGTGAGTATCTATTGAATTCTTCTTATTTGATTATATCTGTTTTATATTTTATGATCTAAACTCTACAATATACCCGTAGGAAGTACGAGGATGAAATTGCCCAAAATCAAAGGAGAAATTGCACGACAACTGATTTCAGGGCATAGGTATCAAAAGAGGTAAAATTCACATCTTATGTGTGAGGTTATTTATTCGTGTGTGATACAAACATTCTCTAATACAAATTCATTAATAAATGCAACTTTAAAAAAAAGGTGATGTCTCTTAAAAGCCCTAGTTTTCGTGCTAAAGAGTTTAAGAAATTCCTCACGAACGATTTTGATTTCATTTTATATCCATATGAGGAAAAGCTTTTGATGCAAAATAGCGAAATATCAATTTCATCCATGACCACCTGTATCTCTAGCAAAAGCGATAAAAATCCATAGAATACGGTGCTAACCTATTATGGGATAATCCAACTGATAGGGGGAGAAATGGTATCTAATCCTATTATTATCGTATCTTAGTTTGGGGGAGATTTATCTTAGGGGGAGATGTCTTTCTAAGTATGTCATTTGTTTGATAAAGGGGGGGGGGGGGGGGAGTAATTATTTAATTGCATTTAATATTTTGATATTCCCTATGCGTTTGATAGTTTGCTTAAGTGTGCAGGAATACTTTTAAATGGCAACATTCAACATCGGCAAATATATTGATCATTGGGATGTTTGCATCAAGCATTGTATTTTTATTTCGGGTGGGACATTGTTTTTTAGTCTTGTGAGCTTGACGGCCCTTTAGGATTTTTATTTAGTTTTTGTCCCGGAATAGACAAAGGGGGAGATTTGTAAGGACACAAATTTCCAATTGAGTCCTTTGTAGTTTGGCTCAATTCTGGACAAAAACATTTGAGTCATAGGATAGAGTTCAAGTTTATCCATTCAAGCCTATGACGTGTTTGTTGAAGACGTAGCGGCCAAGATATTAAAGATTCATCAAATGTTTCTTTTTCATTCATTTTGATAGTTTCAAATTGAGTGGTGAGGTTTTGAAGTTTCGGAGCTTTAACGACACTAGTACCTTCATGAGTGAGTTGCAAAATATCCCACGCTTCTTTTGCGGTCTCAGATGTCATAATGTGCTGGAAATCATTTGGTGTGGCATCGCTAAATAAGGCATTTAAACCTCGAGAATTAAAGTTAGAAAGTTTAAATTCACCCTCACTCCATCTATCGGCAAGTTTGGGAACATGCTCATTATCTACTAAATGAGTAGGTGGGGACCACCCATTAACAACAGACATCCAAACTCTCTCATCGATAGATTTTAGTGCCGACTTCATTCGTGCTTTCCAATACGCGTAGTTTGAACCATCGAAAATAGGAAATTTTAAAAATGGGGAAAATTCCATTTTAGCCAAAAATTATTTAAAAGATCTTTAACGAAACAATTTATCGCTTTGGCTCTGATACCATTTTGAAAGTGCGAAAACCCCCAATTTTTAAATTCAAATATAATGAAATGGTTCAAATTTTAATTTTTCAAAAGTTATTTAAAATTTTCTTTTCTTAAAGAGAACAAACCAACTTATGAAAAAATTAAAACTAAACGAAAAGTGAAACTAAACTACACACACAATTTTCATTTCGACTTAAACACACATTAATCCAATTCAAGTTAAACTTTCATGCTATCAAGATAAAGTAATTTTACACTTGAATTAAATTGAACATACCCAAACATTAAATTTGCACCAAATTAAATAGATTTTGATTTTGAACTAATTTTATCTTTTAGTCCTAAGCATGCATTTAGGTGATATAGCAAGATAAAATAAATATCAATCGCACTACGCCGGATGTACGAGGAAAACCCAAATGGGAAAAACCTCGGACGGCCCTAGCCACAAATTCACTAAGTATGGTAGTTTTTACAAAGACTCGACACAAGAGGACTTACACAAACTGACTTGAGTCCGTCCAAGCCTTGACGCGCTCCTTCGGTCTTCAACCTCCGCCTAGTGTATAACCGTGGACTCCTCCACAGTCTCGAACTCCATCGATGGGGCTATGGTCACCGTCAACCCACACGTGAAGCCTTTCTTCGAGTGAGAACACCGCAATAAACTTTTCTCCCTTTTTGGGGTAGAGAAGAACCCAAACTCTCTTCTTGTTGGTGTAGAGAAAACCAGGTGCCAAAAGTCTCCAAGCAATGATATATCAATAGGTACTTAGAATAAACTAAATAAATGGGTGTGTATGTAATTTTTGATGAGTTAAATCCATAAAAATCAAACACAAAACATGGAACTTTTTCTTAAAAGTTTTGCTCTCAAAAGACTCTTAGAATGTGAAAAAGTTTTTGAAGACAACTTTTTCACATTCTAAGAGTCTTTTGAGAGCAAAACTTTTAAGAAAAAGTTCCATGTTTTGTGTTTGATTTTTATGGATTAAACTCATCAAAAATTACATACACACCCATTTATTTAGTTTATTCCAATTACCTATTGATATATCGTTGCTTGGAGACTTTTGGCACCTGGTTTTCTCTATACCAACAAGAAGAGATTTTGGGTTCTTCTCTACCCCAAAAAGGGAGAAATGTTTATTGCGGTGTTCTCACTCGAAGAAAGGCTTCGCGTGTGGGTTGACGGTGACCATAGCCCCATCGATGGAGTTCGAGACTGTGGAGGAGTCCACGGTTATACACTAGGCGGAGGTTGAAGACCGAAGGAGCGCGTCAAGGCTTGGACGGACTCAAGTCAGTTTTTGTAAGTCCTCTTGTGTCGAGTCTTTGTAAAAACTACCATACTTAGTGAATTCGTGGCTAGGGCCGTCCGAGGTTTTTCCCATTTGGGTTTTCCTCGTACATCCGACGTAGTGTGATTGATATTTATTTTATCTTGCTATATCACTTAGATGCATGCTTAGGACTAAAAGATAAAATTAGTTCAAAATCAAAATCTATTTAATTTGGTGCAAATTTAATGTTTGGGTATGTTCAATTTAATTCAAGTGTAAAATTACTTTATCTTGATAGCATGCAAGTTTAACTTGAATTGGATTAATGTGTGTTTAAGTCGAAATAAAAATTGTGTGTGTAGTTTAATTTCACTTTTCGTTTAGTTTTAATTTTTTCATAAGTTGGTTTGTTCTCTTTAAGAAAAGAAAATTTTAAATAACTTTTGAAAAATTAAAATTTGAACCATTTCATTATATTTGAATTTAAAAATTGGGGGCTTCCGCACTTTCACCAACAAATACTAGAACTTGATTACTTAGATTTCACAGAAACATTATTCTATTATGATTGGGTAAAGGTGGAGGATACTACAAATGCTTGCAAAGTTGATACTGACTCCAAACCTATTATGGTAGATTTATCAAAGCTGAAGACTAAAGATCGCATAGCCGACGAGCCTTTTATTTGTGCCTTTCATAACTGAAGAAGGTATTCTACTCGAAGTGCTTGGACGATGGCAATTGGTATATTATTGTGCATGCACCAAAGGGTATGACTGTTGAAGTGGATGTATTAAAGGCTCCAAATGAGTTCCAGGCAGCTCTTGATGACAACCCTAATTTAAAGGATCTTTTAGTTGATTTAGAGGAAGATTGAATATCAAAATATTATGTTATCCTTGTCAATCTTATTTGTATCCTATTGTGATATTGACACTGTATTAGTGCTTTACTTTGATGTATGAATGTTTAACTACTTTTACTAATATTTAATATGATTTTCTTTGGTGTATGAATGTTTAGTTACTTTTACGAATGATTAATATGATTTGTGTAATTTAACTTTCGATAATATGTTATGCTCAGTCGAATGTTTAATTACTTTCACAAGACGCTCGGTTTGAGAATCGAGTCCTTTGAGTTTGTGATTGGATAAAATTGACCCAACTCAATTTCCACGCGTTCCTGTACATATACATTTCTTGATCAGTTTCATTAATGCAGTGTTCATAAAATGAAGTTAAATTAGCTTGATTTTATGAAAATTGTATTAAAAAACCTAATCAACAAATGTACATGTAAAAGAATACGCTAGGGGTTCCAGGATCAATTTGGTTTAATCACACATTCAGAAGACTCTATTTAATGGCCTTCTTAGATCGCAGGAATCGGGTACTCTTTACTCTAACTGAAGTAGTTATACAATTGATATTCATTATCTTTTAAATATTTTAGCTGTTGGATAATTATTGGTTATTGGCTTGTTGTTGGATTGTATGTTAGAAGCAGTATGGGATAATAATTGGTTTTGTTTGGTTTAGATGTTGGATAATTATTGGTTGTTGTCTTGTTATTGGATAGTATGTTAGAAGGAGTACGAGATAATTAGTTTTTTTTGGTTTGGCTGTTAGATAATTATTGGTTATTAGCTTGTTGTTGGATAGTATGTTAGAAGGAGTACGGGATAATTATTGGTAGTTGGCTTGTTGTTGTGTTTGGCTGTTGGATAATCGGGAGGGTCTCGTGACCACACGATCGGTTCCTGCGAGTTACATTGGTCCTGTGGGAGGTGTTTGCGCCTCTTATGGCCCCGTAAGCGATGCCAACACCTCCCATGGGACCAATGTAGCTCGTAGTAACCGATCGCGTGGCCACGAGACCCACGGTTTGAGAGCACGGACAAATTTTCAGAATGTCCACACTTGGGCTTGAAAACGTGCCGTGAGAGGGCGAAACCATGAATCACCCCCCAAACGGCCCCGTGGGCAGCGCCAACACCTCCCATGGGACCTGTGTAGGTCGTATAACCGACCGCGTGGGCACGAAACCCACGGTTTGAGAGCACGGGCCAAATTTTAGAATATCCACACTTAGGGTTGAAAACGTACCGTGAGAGGGCAAAATCATAAACAACCCCCAAACGGCCCCATGGGTGGTGCCAACACCCCCCATGGGACAAAAGTAGCTCGTAGTAATTGAGCGTATGGCCACGGGACCCACGGTTTGAGAGCACGAGCCAAATTTCAAAATATCCACACTTAGGCCTGAAAACGTGTCGTTAGAGGGAAAAACGACCAACCACCCCCAAACGGCCCCGTGGGAGGCACCAACACCTCCGACAGGATCAGCATACCTCGTAGTAACTGACCGCATCGACATGGGACCCACGGTTTGAGAGCACGGGACAAATTTCAGAATATCCACACTTAGGCCTGAAAACATGCCGTGAGAGGGCGAAACCACGAACTACCCCCCAAACGCCCCGTGAGTGGTGCCAACACCTCCCACGGGACCAATATAGCTCTTAGTAACTGACCGCGTGGCTACTGGACCCATGGTTTGAAAGCACGGTCCAAATTTTAGAATATCCATACTTAGGCCTGAAAACATACCGTGAGAGGGCAAAACCACGAACCACCCCTCAAATGGCCATATGAGCTGCACCAACACCTTTCACGGGACCAACGTAGCTTGTAGTAATCGATCGCGTGGCCATAGGACCCGCGGTTTAAGAGCACTGTCTAAATTTCAAAATGCCTACATAGGTCCCGTGATCGCGTGGTCAGGGGACCGCTAATTTGAGAGCACGGGACCCCCGTGTGGTCACCCATGGAACACTCGCAGCAATTGACCAATTAGTCTCCCGATTCGAGGATTTTTTTAATTATTACACCTGATCACGACCCAAAGCTGTGACCATGTTTTTCTATAGAAGTAAACGTGGTCACGGCTTTTAGCCGTGACCAGGTTTAATTCTACAGAAATATAGTCACGGCTCAAAGTCGTGACAAGGTTTATTAATACAGAAAAATGGTCATAACTTTGGGCTGTGACTATTTCATTTTTAAAATAAAAGCTGGTCACAGCTTTGGGCCGTGACCATGCTTGTATATGGGATCAGGGATATTGTCCGTGACTATGTCCATGACTAGAGCCAGTCCGTGACCAAGGCATCGGGTCAGGGACTTTGGCCGTGACCATCGAAATTGGTCACGCCCAATTTGGTCACGGACCAAATCCATGACCCACAGCCGATGGTCAGGGATAAAGTCCGTGACCAATCGCCCAATTTTGTGTAGTGTGGGGAACACTAACGAATGATTAATGTGCCGAATATTCCCCTCCAGTCTTGGAGACACTATCCAGATGTGGTTCGAAAAGTTGTCACACCGATAGATAGCCTCCTTCAAGCAACCAGTTGAATCCTTCACCTTAGACACCCCATCCTAGGTTCCCCTTAAGAACCTCCTAGGTGCTTAGCACTAACTTGTTCACCATAAATCCTAGGTCATTGTTGATGTCTAAAAATGGACTTATTCCCGATTTATAATCACAGATAAATAAAAGATAAATAACCCAAATCACACACACAAAGATAAGGGTTTTTAAAGTGGTTCGGCTGTGGAGGAAATCCTACATCCACTGTTATTTTATTCAAGGGTTTACAATAGCTCAGAAATGCACTACACCAAAAACAACAATTTGGCACACCCTGATATTAAAAATCTGGCACAGTTTAAAACTGTGCCATATTTTGGCATGGTTTAATAGCAATTTGGCACACTTTAAAACAGTGCCAAAATTTGGCACCATTTTAAAGTGTGCCAAAATTGAGTACACTTACTAAAATATATAATACCCCCCAAAAACACTTTTTTAGATCATTTTTCATTCCCGCTCTCTTCGGTCGCCCGCTTCCCGCTCACTCCCTCCTCGTTCTAGCTCACTCTCACAACGGTCGTAGCTCACTCTGTCTCTCTCTAGGTCGGCGATCGGCGCTAACTCTTTCTCTCTACGGTCGACGCTAACTCTTTCACTCTCACGGTGGTCAATCTCTCTCTAGATCGTCGATTGGTGCACTTTCTCTCTACGGACGACGCTTTCTCTCTCCGTCCCACTCTCTTTTTCTCCAATCACTGCATTGTTCTCTCACTCCACTCATCCCAATCATGTATTATTTTTTTTAACCTAAGTTAGGTATAAGATTTTATCCTAGAGTTTATGATATGCGTGATTTGATTCGTGTTTGCTTTTTAGGGTTTTATATATACATTTTTAAATGTATATATTTTAATGTGTGAGTTTTTGGTGATTTGATAATGAAAAAAAATAAATCATTGGTTTTTGGATGGACCTTGGAATCTTTTAGTGGTAATCTATGTTTTTTTGTTCTTACCCTTCTATTTAAAATTTATATTTGATATGATTCATATAGGTTACGGAGTTTTAAGAAAATTTAAGTGCTAAATATTCCATAATAATATAAAAATAACAAATTGAAAAGTAGACACCTCACTAATTAAATGGATAAATGAGATTATGTGTTGAAAATTTAAGAAAAATATAAAAAAACTATTTAAATAGTAAGTAGACATTAATATGAAACATTCAATAATGATGTTACACATGTAGGAAAACCTTAGACCCGTTCAAGAGGTCTCACGATGACTGTGGTGAGAACTATTGAATTGTCCCATTTTTGGACAGTTTGGAAATGCAAAAGTTTGTATTGTACATAATGTTTATGCATGTCCTATTTTGAAAAATTCGGTGGTATCTCTTTATGTTCTTTGGGTGCATACTAGATTTATGTAGTGTTTTGTGTTTTCTTGGTTGAAAAACTTAAGTAACACATGAACACTCCTAATTTAAGTTGTGTACTTGAAGAACTGTAAGGAGATGCTGGTGAAAATTTTCAGATTAGGACATGGCATGAGACATTATGAACAATATAAAATGTGCATTTTCGAATGGGATAGGACCCTTACCCTGTAGAGGAGATGGAGGAAATATAGGAGCTCAAATATATACATATTTACACTTGAATAAACTAAAATATATTTACAGTAAGCGTTTATATTATAATGTGTGCTCTTTAAACTTATCAGGATGTCGTCGAGGAATCAATAAAGAGTGGATAAATGAGAAAAATATCGAGACTGATACATATAGAGATGGAGTGCTACAGTTTCTACAGTGTGCATAGTAATAGTTCGAATGCTAAACATTCATGTCCCTGTAGAAATGGGAAAGGACATGTTGTTATAGATGATATATTCGTTCATTTAATGACATATGGTATGGACATTAACTATACCTTATGTAATTTTCATGGTGAGACATTAGTTGTTGATCAAGTCCAATAACCACCGCAATCTGTGACACTGACAGAACATGCTGATGTTCACAATATTCCAATTTTGAATGATCTTGTGAATGATGCTTGTGAGATGTTTATGGGTGAAGCAGAACCTAATGAACCTAATTGTATAGGCAGTGATGAAGCCCCCTCCCCAACTTTTGAGGTTCCCAATGATTCGTACACACATAAATACAAAGGCAAGAAGTATGATCGCTTACATCAACTCGCACAAGAGCCATTGCACCCAGCTACTAGTTCTTCGCGTCATACCACAATGTATGCTCTTATAAAGTTGAATGATTTGAAAACACAATTCAATTTATCGAATGGTGCTACAGGTGGAATTCTTAGATTGTTAAATGAACTACTTCCTGAAGAGAACAACTTGACAACTAGTTATACAGAAATGAAAAACACCATTAGAGATCTCTATATGGATTATATTAAGTATAACGTATGCATTAACAGCTGTATGCTATTTTGGAAAGAGCATGAAAAATCTACTAGATGTATAAAATGTGGTTCTTTACGCTACAAGTTTACTTGTATAGACGAGGACGGGGTAGAAATTCAGAATACTAATGGAATAAAAAAGTACTCTAGGGATCCTAAGAAGGTAATGCGACATTTACCTCTAATCCCTAGGCTAAAACGGTTGTATACCATAAAATGGACAGCAGAAAAAATAACTTGGCATGCTCGTGCAAGCTCTTGTATGGAATTCTTGCGTCATCCCCGAGATTTAGCAGAATGGGTAAATTCAAACATTATGTGGAGAGATTTTGTAAAAGATCCGCGGAATATTCGACTTGCAATAACAACTGATGGTTTCATCCCGAATAACATGTTTGGTTGTAAGTATAGTTGTTGGCCAATGATAATTCAACCTCTCAACCCTCCTCCATCAATGTGTATGAAAAGTGAGTTTTCAATGTTGTCTGTATTGATTCCTGAACCAAAGTCACCATCAAGTAATATTGATGTCTTCCTCCAACCGTTGGTCAATGATTTAAAGATCTTATGGTCTGGAGTTGAGTCTTGGGATGCGTACAAAAATGAGAAATTTCAGTTAAAAGCCATGTTGATATGGGGTATACATGATTTTCCAGCTTATGGGATGTTAACAGGTTGTTCAACTCAAGGTTACAATGGGTGTCCTATTTATTCTACAAATACACCTTCTCAATATCTTCCTAAGTCAACGAAATGTTATTACCAACGATCTCATATGTTCCTTACTAAAGACCATCCTTACAGGTTTGACACATCAAAGCAAAAATTTAATGGTAAAATAGAGGATGCTATGGCTCCAAGAAAGTTAACAAGTGTAGAAGTTGAGCAGATAGTGTCACTTATCGCTCACGAAGGTGTTCAAAGAGAGGGAGAGGGAGACAAAAAGGGGAAGGGGAAGGGGAAGGAGAGGGAGGATGTCGTAATGGAAGAAGATGATTATCCAAGTGAGGGTGGCGATGAGAATCTAGCGGGTACCGAGGGTTTTTCAAGGAGGTCAATTTTCTTTGACTTAGAGTACTAGAAGGATCATGATATTAGACATAATTTAGATGTTATGCATGTTGAAAATAATGTCACAGAGACTCTTTTAGGTACAATACTCTCGGTGAAAGTTTCATCAAATAAAAATACGGTCAAAGCTCGTGAAGACTTGAAAGTTCATTTGAATCTTAAAAGGAAATTATAGATGAAAGATGTTGAAGGAAGTAACAAAAGGCTGATGCCAAATGCACCTTTCGCATTAGGAGAGGAAGAGAAAGAAGCATTTTTTCGTACACAAAAAACATTAAAGGTATCAATTGGATTTTCATCAAATTTCAGCAACAATGTTAACCTCGATCCACCTGGATTTACCAATCTCAAGTCCCACGATTATCACGTCATTATGCAACGGTTGCTTCCTGCATTGCTTATGCATTCATTTTCAGATCATAAGCCTTTGTTTAAAGCTATACAACGGATAAGCATATTCTTTAATGTGTTGTGTGCCAAACTGATATTTAGGGAACATCTTTTGAAGGATAAAAACGCATTGGTAGAGGCACTTTGTGTCTTTGAAATTTATTTTCCACCACTATTTTTTATGGTGATGATCCACCTCATACACTATTTAGCCGATGAAGCTTTGACATCTGGGCCACCAAGATATCGGGCGATGTGGTTGTTTGAGAGAGAAATGGGAAGATATAAAAAGTGGTCACGAAACAAGAGGTATATTGAAGGGAGCATTGCTAATGCATATTTGTTACATGAAGTTTCTTTGTATGCCATGAAGTACATATCGAAAAGAGGTGAAGGAGCTCATAAGAGTAATCTTGAGGATTTTCTTGATGATGAGTTTGATGACTCGTAATGCCAACGAGCATTGGGTAAAAGTAAAAAATTGATCTTAAATAATGTACAATATGAGCAAGTGAGAAGATGGGTTTTATCTTAATGCGACGGTGTTGATGAATGGAGAAGGTACACACTTAGTTCTATGTTAATTCATATTAATTGATTGTAATGTGATATTTCTTAATTTTAAAACTAATTTCTTGTAGAAAATTTGTGGTAACTGAGACTCAATCGAGGCATAAAATTGATGATTTCATCCCTTAGCTAAGGAACGAGGCAAGTCTTTATTTATACATGTACTTCTTTATCAACCGTAATTATTTTTAGTGAAACTCTAAAAAATTATCATTTCCTTACAGGCCTCAACATTTAATGATACTAGAATTTTTCCATATGCC
This sequence comes from Sambucus nigra, assembly GCA_949130495.1. Taxonomy (NCBI): domain Eukaryota; kingdom Viridiplantae; phylum Streptophyta; class Magnoliopsida; order Dipsacales; family Adoxaceae; genus Sambucus; species Sambucus nigra. The sequence goes on along the minus strand of OX422210.1, from coordinate 681,534,506 downwards.
GATGGTCCGCTCCATAGGGTTACCAATTATGAGAAATTTCAATGCAATGGGTACACCTTTTGTACTTCTGGACATGAAGAGAATCATAACTTTCAGAGTAGTGGTGTATCCACTAAGGCCTTTAATAAGAAGGGGATTATGACATCTTTTATGGAGTTATTAGACAAATACTCGACCTCAATTACATTGAGTTCACACATACTGTCTTTTATTATGATTGGGTGGATGTTGTTGATAAGAATGCTTGCAAAGTTGAACCGACCTCAAAATTGATGATGGTGAATCTTAGTAAGCTCGTGAGTAAAAATACCATTCACGATGATCCGTTCATCCTTGCATCTTAAGCCAGTCAAGTATTTTATTGTCAATATGTAAAGCTAAAGGGGTGGTCAGTTGATTTACACTCTCCTAAGAGACTGACAAAAGAAATAGATGCGATTGATATTGATCATACGATGTATGACTCCATTCTCGAGGAAAATGATAAATTACTGGAGCTTTTGGACACGGATATCTAGTGCGATGATTTAGTTCTGAACTTGTTTTTGAATATGCCATATTATATTTTTTGTTATTTTGAACGGGTAATATTCTATTTATTCCGTTTGTTGTTGTTGTTGTAAACATTTAATAGTTTATTGTTGTTTGAAGATTTAATACATGTATGACTGTTTGAACTTGTAATTCTATGTTTACTGATGTTTGAACATGTAATATACCGGTGTCTATTTGAACATGATATCTTCTTTATATTGCTATTTGAACATGTAATATTCTTGTAAATGTTTATTATGATTATTTTGGTGTCCAATAGTCACTTTTTTCCAGATAAATGTCTCATATTGGTGATACTTCGCAGCTGCCAATAAATGGGGAGACACCTATATCAACCTCCCATTCTAAGGTTGCTTCGGGTGCTTCAAGAGTAGGTGATGACTCTTCCACTAAGAAATTAAAATTTAATGAGCACGACCTTCCAGTTGGCGAAGATTCATATACACTCTCAACCAGGTTGGGAGACTTAGCATGGATACATGTTCCCATTTCTTATACGAGTTGGAAACAAGTGGATGTGCGATATAAGAACTCAGTTTGGTCATCATTAATGGTATACTATTCCTTTATATTCCAAATAATGTAATAGTTAGTAAATTCAATTATGTGATGTTTTAATTTTATTTCTTCATATATTGTAGAAAGAGTTCCCAGATGTGCGCAAAAGTCAGAAGCAAATTTTTATGAAAAAAGCGAACGATGCTTGGAAAAAGTACAAGTCAAAGCTAAGGGTTAATTTGAAGGATGGTTATGTTGGGAAGTGGAAGGAGAAAGTGCTACGAAATGTCAAATCTGAGGACTGTGAGGTGTTTTGCAATAATGAAGCTTTAAAGGTTCAAAAAACTTTGCGAAGAAAGAACAAAGAGACTAAACAAAATTGTGTGAGAAAGAAAACTCATAACACAGGTCGTCATGGTTATGCCCGAGCTTCAGAGAATTGGAGAAAGAAGCATGCGAGTGCACCCACTAGTGCTAAATTATCGTTGGCAACTCGTATAGTCAAAGGAGGTGGTTATGCCCCTCATGATAAAATATTTGAGGTAATTTAAATTTTTTAATGTTCGTTTTGTCTAAAAAAAGTATCATATCATCAAACCCAATGTTAATATATTTTTGTACAAGACCTAATTCAATTGCTTCTGGATGTATACAAAGCGAGTGGTCAGGAGGAGACCTTGGATGTCGGGCCTATTTTTTAGGTTTTCAAAAAAGATGCGCGTGGACGTGTTCGTTGTGTTGGGTCTACAATTTCGAGAACCACTATATTAGGGTCGACATTTGATAGAGAAATGCTTGAAGAGGTTAAAGAGGACACCAAAAATTAGAAGGATCATGTTTATCACCTTAGGAGTGACATAGAGGGGATAAAGTCCTCATTATCAGAATTCATTACTGACTTCAAAATCGAGAAATTTTCATGTATTGGACACAACGTTCAGGAGTTACCTACTTTAGGCACTGCGGTTCCTTCGTGTTCTCTTTTCTCCCCTGCATTTGAGGTTCCAAATTTCACCTCTCTAATTGAATGCAAAATACTATCCCATATACGTGAACTTGTTAGTTATGGGAGGAAAATGCAACCAGGCGCCGTCTCGATCGTTCACTTCCATACGTTGAGAAAGAATGAAGTGTGAGTTTTACTCGATGACATCAAAGTGCCCGAGTATCCACTTTGGGGTGGAAAACAATCTCATTGCGAGAACTTGGAAGATGTTGGTAAAAATGGAATTATGTATTGGCTCGACGACTTTTGTCCTCCCATTGGTGACACCGACGAATGATGTAATTGAGTCAACTTTTGTAACTTTTGTGGTATTGTGTTTGATGAACATGGAGATCTTACATCGTTAAAATAGTTGTCTTGGTGCTAATTAGGTATTTCATCCACTTTTGTAGTCGCAAGTGTAAAAGTAACTATCACTTCTGACAATATAACTGCTATCTTTATTTTTTGTTTATTTGCATATTATATTTGCTTTTGTGGTGTTGCGATAAAATATTATTATCACATCCTTTGTTTCATTGCATCAAATATTTTTGTCATCGATAATGATTATAGCTTCAGTAAAATGAGCATCCGGGACTCGATTATGGATCACTTAAAGAAAGGTTAGTTTAATTTATGTTGGGCATTAACATTTATATTTTTCAATTTGACATTTAGTTATTAATTTTTAATTTTATTTCTTGTGAGGTACACATATACGATTAGGAAGGATGAGGACAAGAGGATTCTCCACAATACCTCTTCCACCTACGCCACCTTGCTTCGAAGTACTTCCCTCTAAGGTATAAATCTGCAAAATCTCTAGTTATATTCCTAATTTATGCTTCTATAATCCTGCTCCGCCACCAACTATCTCGTTTGGCATATTTGAGGTGATTTGAATTTGTTAGATGGATAAAATTACTCAATATGCATACTACAAAATCTCAATACGGTGTATCTAAATTCAGAATCAGAACAGTTATATATAACAACTGTTATATATAACAGTTATTATATATAACAACAGTTATATATAACACCTGTTATGAGTCAGTGCATCAAATCTCAAAGTCTAGACATAATATGCATTTTTGGAAATATCTAGCTTTGAATATCTTGTTGTCTATAATTAAGTGTGTCCACTAATACTGACCAATTTGAACGACTAATAAGAAGAGATTAGTTCCTGCTCAACAACTACAAGCCAATTTGAATGACTAAAAATATCCAGCTTTGAATATCTTGTTGGTCATGACTTTGGGGGGAAATGTCCGGGGCGTAAGAATTGTCTAGGCACAAAGCCTTTCTTGAATTTTTTAGTAATCATTTGGCTTTTATCCTTCAAACAGATCAGTGGTTCAGAAGTCTAAAGTAGTTGATTTTCACATGCATTTTCAACATCACTGCCGCTAGTATGGGGGTTTGTTTTGTAACTGGTATAGTCGATAAAGAATGTTTTTACAGGGACAAGGTGATTCACCCGTGGGTATTTGTGAACCCTGTAAGAAACTGGAAGAAGCAACGCGTTTTAAGTTGCGACATGGGCATAAGAACAAAGCTGGAAGAGGTATGATTTTAAATTTCAGTTGTCGTTCCAAGCATGAGTGCCTATTGGAGTTCACACTTCAAACAAAATAAAATAATTTTGGGTAATAATTGTGTCAGTCAACCATTCTCAAACCCCTATATCTCTCTTATGGTGAAAAAGCATAGTTAAAAGATGATCGAAAATACCGTGGATGCCTAAACATAATAAACTCTTATGGTGCGTGTAGCAGCAAGCTGTTCGTAGCAACAAGCTGCATTCTGAAAATACTCTCGATTTCATCATCATCATTAGCAGTGATTTGCATCACCATGACTTATATCAGTTCCCCGGCCCCCTCACCCCCTACTACTACCACCACCATCAGTAGTAACAGAGATTTTAGGGAAGTTTCGTTACAAAAGTAAGATTTAATTGGGGCAGAGATATGAACTCGAATGCATTACTCAATTCACATCTCGATGTCTAACTTGCACATTTCCTAAAGACTTAAAGTTGACACATTCACTTTCTTGACTTCATCTAACTCATTGGATTTCATGATATCTTTAATATGAAAAGCATGATATCAACCATTCTGTATTATCTTATCTGCTATTTACTTCAACAATTACCATATGCTATTAGATGCCCAACTCTCCATCTTTTTGGGCATCTTAACACATCTTGTTAATATTTAGTTTTGCTTCTCATCTTACTTTTCAAGTGTGTGTGTGTATTGTTTTAGGTACGAAAATGATATAAGAGATTCCAGTCTACCATATTTGTTGCAATCTCGAACTATCTAATGCATCTTCCATTTTTGTCTATTCCCTCTGCTTCGCATAATTTTTATGTTGGTGAAATTTGGGTTTTCTTCTAAGGAAAGGAACCTCTAATCGAGCATTATGACTTTGTTATGTGTAGCTTGCAAGGGCCTTTGGTAAAAAAGGACTTCGGGAGTTGACGACGGCAACCCCAGTTGTTGAGTATTTTCATGTGCTACTATATGCGGGGATTATGTCTGATTTGTTTTCTAGGTACTGTCAAAGTTATCTCTTATGTGAGTCTATTAAAAAATTGTTGAACATTAGTGAATGCAAGTCTATTAAAAAATTGTTGTATCTGTCAATTTTTATTCAAATAGATGAGAAAAAAAACCTTTCTAGGGAATAATATCTCGAACTAATGCATTTTCCTTTGTTTTCAGATTAACACATATGCACCACACGGTTACCAGAACCTCTGTTGGGGAAAGACTGGAATTCAATGGAGATACACGGAATTGAATAAGGATGCGGAGCATTTAACAACTACACCCCCAAGTCAACTCTAATTAATAGAAAGTCTTAGTGAAATGTTGGGGACAAGAAGAAGAAAAGGTATCACATCTCTTTTTTGGTTAGTACTTATGTTGGGATGAGATACATCTTTATTTTCTCTTTTTTGGTAACGTCGGGGGGGTGGGGAATTGTTTTGGGTTCGGGCGGGTGGTAAAGAGTCTAGGCTATTTTCGATTTGGGAAGGTGGGGGGTGGAGGATGTTTTTGGATGTGGGGCCGTTGAGGGTGAAAACCCAAACCAGCCCCGTAAGAGGCACGAACACCTCGCACGAGACCAATGTAACTTGTATGAACTAACCGTGTAGTCGCGGGCCTCTCGGTTTGAGAATATGACGATAATTTCAAAATATATAGATTAAGCTTGAAAACAAGCCCTTAGAGGGTGAAAACCCAAACCAGCCCCCAAACGGCCCCGTAAGAGGCACGAACACCTCGCACGGGACCAATGTAACTTGTACGAACTGATCGCGTAGTCGCGGGTCTCTCGGTTTGAGAATATGATGATAATTTCAAAATATAAAGATTAGGCTCGAAAATAAGCCCTTAGAGGGTGAAAACCCAAACCAGTCCCCAAACGGCCCCGTAAGACGCACGAACACCTCGCACGGGACCAATGTGAGTTGTACGAACTAACCGCGTAGTAACGGGTCTCCCGATTTGAGAATATGATGATAATTTCAAAATATGTAGATTTGGATTGAAAACAAGCCGTTGAAGGGTGAAAACCCAAACGGCCCCGTAAGTGGCACGGACACTTCGCTCGAGACCAATGTAATTTGTATGAACTGACCGCGTAGTTGCGGGTCTCCCGATTTGAGAATATGATAATAATTTGAAAATATGTAGATTAGGCTTGAAAACAAGCCCTTAAAGGGTGAAAACCCAAACCAGCCCCCAAACGGCCCCGTAAGAGGCACGAACACCTCTCACGGGACCAATGTAACTTGTACGAACTGACGCGTAGTCGCGGGCCTCCTAGTTTGAGAATATGATGATAATTTGAAAATATGTAAATTAGGATTGAAAATAAGCCCTTAAAGGGTGAAAACCCAAACCAGCCCCCAAACGACCCCGTAGATGCACGAACACCTCGCACGGGACCAATGTAACTTGTATAAACTGACCGCATAGTCGCGGGTCTCTCAGTTTGAGAATATAACGTTAATTTAAAAATATACCGATTAAGCTTTAAAAAAGCCCTTAAGGAGTGAAAACCCAAACCAACCTCCAAACGGCCCCGTTAGAGGCACGAACACCTCACACGGGACCAATGTAACTTGTACGAACTGACCGCGTAGTCGCGGGTCTCCGGATTTGAGAATATGATGATAATTTCAAAATATGTAGATTAGGCTTGAAAATAAGTCATTGAAGGGTGAAAACCCAAACCAGCCCCCAAATGGCCCCGTAAGAGGCACGAACACCTCGTACGGGACCAATGTAACTTGTACAAATTGACCGCGTAGTCGCGGATCTTTCGATTCGAGAATATGACGATAATTTCAAAATATGTAAATTTGGATTGAAAACAAGCCGTTGAAGGGTGAAAACCCAAACCAACCCCCAAACGGTCCTGTGAGAGGCACGGACACCTCGCACGAGACCAATGTTACTTGTACAAACTAATCGCGTAGTCGTGGGCCTCTCGATTTGAGATAATGACAATAATTTCAAAATATGTAGATTAGGCTTGAAAATAAGCCGTTTGAGGGTGAAAACCCAAACCAGCCCCCAAACGTCCCCGTAAGAGGCACGAACACCTCGCACCGGACCAATGTAACTTATACGAACTGATCGTGTAGTGGCGGGTCTTCTAATTTGAGAATATGACGATAATTTCAAAATATGTATATTTGGGTAGAAAACAAGCCCTTAGAGGGTGAAAACCCAAACCATCCCCCAAACGGCCCTATAAGGGGCACGAACACCTCGCACAGGACCAATGTAACTTGTATGAACTGATCGCGTAGTCGCGGGTCTCCTGGTTTGAGAATATGACGATAATTTGAAAATATATCGATTAAGCTTAAAAAAAATCCCTTAAAGGGTGAAAACCCAAACCAACCCCAAAACAGCCTTATAAGAGGCACGAATACCTCGCACGAGACCAATGTAACTTGTACGAACTGACCGCGTAGTCACGGGTCTCCCAGTTTGAGAATATGACGATAATTTCAAAATATGAAGATTAGGCTTGAAAACAATCCCTTAAAGGGTGAAGACCCAAAGTAGCCCCCAAACGGCCCCATAAGAGGCATGAACACCTTGCACGGGACCAATGTAACTTGTACGAACTGACCGCGTAGTCGCGGGTCTCCCGATTTGAGATAATGACGATAATTTCAAAATATATTGATTAGGCTTGAAAATAAGCCGTTTAAGGGTGAAAACCCAAACCAACCCCCAAACGGCCCACAAAGAGGCATGAACACCTCGCACGAGACCAATGTAATTTATACGAACTGACCGCATAGTCACGGGTCTCCCGGTTTGAGAATATGACGATAATTTCTAAATATGTAGATTTGGCTTGAAAATAAGCCGTTGAAGGGTGAAAACACAAATCAGCCCCCAAACGGCCCGTAAGAGGCACGGACATCTCGCATGGGACTAATGTAACTCGTAGGAACTGATCAGGTAGTCATAACTTGCATAAGATTTTCAATTTTAGAATATAATAATAATTGCAACTCCTATATGTGATTTTTTAGCTTGAGTAAGCTTTTTATATAAATTACTTGGTTACTAATATCGTATCTTTTTTTTATCCTATTTTTTTTTGCAGGATAACATTTTATCGTTAGCATTTATTCACGTGGAACACACGAAGAACTCAATGGTTTACAACAAGGGGTTTATTCACGATTCTATTTTTTTATGTTATGGCTGTGCGGGCTTTTGTAGTTTTATTGTTAACTTTTATGGCCTGCGGGCTTTTGTAAGTTTGTTTTTATATTTTGTGGACGTGCGGGCTTTATGTTACGCAGGTTTTATATTAACATGTTTTAGAATGTCCAGAAAATAGAGAAAACTCTGCCCAATTTTTTTTGGTCTGTGAACTACTAAAGATTTGTAATATTTTGAAGTTTGTATGTACATTAGTTTATCAACAACGTGCAAGATTTAGAATTTGTGAACTTTCAGGTTTTTAAATAATTAATTTTTTTTCTTTTATCCAAAAATTTGTCACAGTTCAAAACTGTGCCAAAAGTGTATCAAATTTTGGCACGGTTTTGAACTGTGCCAAAAGTTTATCAAAATGTGCTCAATCTTCACAGTTCAAAACTATGCCAATAGTGTGCCAGAAATATCAAATTCTGCCACGATTTAAAAGTGTGCCAGAAGTGTTCCTGTTTGGTCAAATCTGACACACTTTTAAACCGTACTAGAAAAAATGGCCATTTTGGAATACCTGATTCTGGCACAGTTCAAAACCGTGCCAGATTCCTATTTTTGGTGTAGTGATAAGCGACTTGAGTTGTAGAGAATTAGCTTGTTCCCCCTAGTTGGGGGAGGATATGTATTTATAAGGGTCCAAAACCCTAAAGATGGAACGCTTTTATATTCCTAGGCATTTACATTTGTATATAGTGACTAAGATATTAGTTGTTCCAAGTTGGTTGGCATTCTCATCCGAGTAACGATTGGTATTCCGGTTGATTGGCCTTTTGATGTTGGTTAGCAATATAACCAAATAAGTGTCTCTAAATCCAATCAAGTCAGTTGGTCGGTCATGCTGGATAACAGGTGGACACTCATCATTGGTCCACGTGGGAGTATAATTTCTACATACAACAGAAGCCCCCAATGCTTCATGCTTGATGCTTGAATGAAAGTATGGAGTATTTTCTTCAGGAAGTTTCTTGGCAGGCTATTAAGGTGTTTAGTCGGAAGTCGACCTCTCATACTTGTAAAAATTTCTGCTGGTGCTGTTTGAGAGTGTCATTTTTGTAAATAATTCAAAAATTAGCGAACTGCCAAAGGGCACATTAGAATTTTTCCCATCTTAAGTTGTGACGCTGTAAGGATGTCAATCGTGTAATCATTGCTTTCACCATTTTTGAGGTAAGCTATAAAAGGTACGAAGCTTTCCCTGTTCTCACTTTACCTCAAAATTCCTGAACCATCACCATTTCTTTGTCTTCAAACTATTTCTTGCACGACTATTTGCTGCTTTTTTCTTTAGTTCTTGTTGAATCCTTAAATCTCTGTAAGATCCCTTTCTTTATTTCTATTTATTTTCTTAATTATGATGCACGTTGTTGATGAGGATTCCGTAGAGGGGCTTAGGGAGAAACATAAAATCCCTCTTTTCCTATATTTTGTCAATATTTTGATATAGTCCCTGCGAGAGTAGCCCTCAATCCCCGAAGGGTTATGAATGGTGTAAATAGGTTGAATGAACTCTATGGGAACTATATTGGGATTCCAGAGTTAATGTATTGCTATAAGTGGGTTACTGTTGGTGGGGAACTTATTATTTGAAAACTAGGCAAGCAAATAGGGCTTTATTTTTAAGCTTGCCAGATTCAAATAAAGACTACTGTGATCATGCTTTATTAGTCAATAACTGGCAATATGTTCCCCTTCCTACTGGAATGGCCTATGATGGTCCCAGATGTCCCCAATCAGGGCATGGGATAGGTTATTATTTCATTACTTGCTATTTCTTTTTAGAATTTCATTTCTGATGCCTTCTAATTCACATTGTTGGTGCTTTTAATACAGAGGATAGTAATAGGAGGTATCCCAAAGAAGGGGAGATTAATATTGTAAAACTCAAGTTATTATGGGGACTTAACTAGAGAGTAGGAGGTGAACACCCCCGATTATCTTTTGTGATGTTGCAGTATAAGAGCTCCATAACCTCATTTATTGCTCGACCCACCACTGCTCTGCCTTCGATTGTGATAGACTTGGAGAAAGAGTCAATTTCCACTTCTTTGGTTGAAGAGTCCGTTGGAGTTGAGAAAGATCTTAGAGCCTCTTTTTTATTTAAAACCTTAGATACTTCTACCATCCCTTCTTACCCAATAACAATCATGGGTAAGAGGAAGATTCCCAACCAGACGGATGAGCCCTCATCTCCCACTAATAAGACTATCAAAGCGGTTGACCCCATGAAGTCTAAGGTGACTGAGAAAGTGCCTAAGGTTACTGAAAAAGTGCCCCAGGTTATTGAAGAGGTTAACATTGTTTCTTGTGAATATAAGAGGTTAAAGAAAGGTCTGCGCTTTATCCAACCGACTCAGGCTAAGAAATCAATAAAAATGGCCAATATTGCTGAGTTGGCCAAAAAGTCTTTACCGAACTAGGAGGAATTGATAAATCACTGTTGCCCTCAACCCTGGTTTGGTCAGGAAATTAATAAAGTCTGGGACCTTACCTACGGATAGGTTAGCCACAGTTTCATTGACAAGAGCTCGACTGACTAAAAGGCTGATAAGAACTTCACATTGGTAAGACTTCATATTTTATGTTGATAGGATATAACTTATGTTTTTATATGCTGACAGTTCATTTTTCTTGCAGTTCTTGGTTGACTTTAACCAGATGATGGAGAAGGATAACAAAATAAGAACATCCTCTTCTTATGATGTGTAGGAAGCCTTAGAAGGTTAGCGAAGATCTCTCAAAGCATCTAAAGAGGCATTAGAGCGAGATAAATAGTCATGGTAGACCAAGATCATAGATGCCTAAAATGCTCGTAAGAAGGCTGAGGAATCACTATATGTGGCTGAGTTGGTTACTCTGAAGCTGAATGTAAGGCAAAGGCTGTAGAGAACAAGTTGACCTCAAATCAAACCTCTCTTCAGATTAGAGAAGAGAAAATTTATGGTTTGATGGTTAATTTGGTTGCCGAGAAAACCAAGAGGAAGAAAGCTAAGAAAAGTTCTTTGACAAGGGATGGGAGAGGGCCATTTTAGTAACTTCTGCCCAGATTATATCAAGAAAAAGTATTTTAAGAAGGGCTGGTAGGAGGCTTTGAAGGAGGTCGGTACAACTGAATATGTTGAGATGTTCCAAAGACATGACCTAGGACCCCCTCCAAATTTGGATGATTAAGTTGATGATGAAGAGGATTAAGGGACTTTTTCTTTGGCCCTTGTTGAATCTGCCATAGACCTAAATGTTTTGGCCGACCCACCTCATGCTCAAATTAATCATCAGGATAAGAAGACGGTCTAGCTTTCTTAGTCTGTCTTTCTTTATTCTTGTAGTATTCCTATGTCTATCTTTTCTATTCTGTAATATGTATATCTCATTGTAACACCCTTTAGTTATCAATAAAAGGACTTAGTGTTTGCTTAATTCATTCTACTTAGTGTGCTTGTTGTTCTTTGCTGGGTTGCCCTTAATATAATTATTCCTGGTTATGTTCTTGTGCCCTCATACTTATCCTTTTCAGTTTGATGCAAGGGTGGAAAGGATTGCTTCTGCTAAATCAGATCTACTCAGATGTTGCAACAGGGTGTTTCAGGATGGTCATATGGATTTTATTGATGAAGAGTTGTTAGACTTGCTCGGTGTTGATGTTTCTGATTAAGTTAAGGAAGCCTACTCCTACTTGCGAAGTCTCCTTGATCGGGCGGTGGCCAATAATGTTGCCTATTATGAGATGATTGGACGATTAAAATAAGACCATAAAAAATCCAAGGCTAAGTACAAAGCTTTAAGTGAAGGGCGGGGCTTTGATGATAAACTTTAAAAGATTACCTCTGTATTAAATAATAGAGAGATTATGCTACAATAATATGTTAAATCAGCTCAGGAGATAGCTGCCCTATTAGAGAAATAAAACAGTGCCCTAAGGAATGAACTTAACAGCCTGAAGAAATCAATTTCTACGAATCCGAATGAAGGTTCTTCCTTTTTAAAAGAGGAGAATGCAAGACTTCTAGAGGAGCTGGAGTCCTTGCAGAAGGATAAGCCTAAGTCGGTATAATATTTAAGAAGAGTAGTGGTTGTTCGACTTAATGTTGAGGAGAAAAGAACTGAAAAACTTTCTAATTTTACAAACAACCTAGGGAAGTTTGGATGGAAGGTTACAATGAGGCGTTATCCTATATAAATGATCACTTGGATCAAAACAATCGTGAAGGCTATAAATGGGAATGGACCAACCTTTTAATTTTGCTGAAGTATGACCAAAATAGTAACCTATGGTACTGGAATGACCCAGGTTTTCTTAACTGTGATAAGCCTCCATTAACACTGGACAATAATTGGATTCCTCCTAATGTCCTTCCCCAATGTTTAATAACCAAATATTTAGGGGACGGTGGACTTCATGATGAACTTGAGATAGTTCATCCTGTATATTTGATTAACCAGCCGAGCAGTTGAAAAAGGCGGATGCTGAGGGTTTATAACTACATAAATTCTCCATATACTTTAGATGACCCTCCTTCCGGCATGGATAAGGCTCAAAGAAAGCTTCCAGTCGAATAATTTTTATATTTCTTCTTTCATTGTAGTCTGTTGTATATTGATGAAATGAAGTTGAAGGTTTCTCTTTGTCATCTTTGTATTTCTTTTTTGGCCGACTAGATAATTTACTATGACTAGTTAGTCGGCTTTATAAATTGAGCTGTTATTTCTTCATTATTTAAGCTTACTGTTGCTACTAATCTTATCCTCAACTAGATAGTTTGTATAAAGACTAGTTAGTTGATTTAAAGACTATTGAACTTGATTAAATGTGAAGAATGCAAATGTAAATCCATAGATTCTACTAATGTTATTTTTTGGATAAAACTGTAATGAGTTTTGTTAACATTAGTTATCAGCGACGACCAAGTGTATTAGGAATGTATGTGTGCATTCCTTTATTTAGGATTGTGTCCAAGTATTCCTATTTTAACCCAGTCAAGTAAAACTTATTTTTAACTTTTTAAGTTGTACACAAAGTTTTACGAGCTTCTTGTTCTTAAGTTGTCAAAGATGAAGTTATACATGTAGCACTTTTCTGGAGTTGGAAAAGTTTGAAAAGCTAAGGCGTAAACTTCTTTAGAGTTGGAAAAGTTTGAAAAGCTGAGGCATAAACTTTTCTAGAGTTGGAAAAGTTTGAAAATCTAAGGCGTAAACTTTTCAAGAGTTAGAAAAGTTTGAAAAGTTGAGGTTTAGCTTTTTATTGATAGTGTCACATACTCCGAAAAACAAAACATAAAATAGGATCATGATTGAAATATCTTCTTTTCATTAACTGGTTGAGTTTGAACAGAACTGATTACATGGTCATAATAAAAATTACTGATAGTACTTGTGAAGATGACCAACATTCTAGGAATTCTTGAATTCTTCTCCTTCTAAAGTCTCCAGTCAATAAGTTCCTGGTCAGACCTCTGCCGAGATACGATAAGGACCATGCCAGTTGGGTTCCAACATATTATTCTTCTGAATGACCTTTTTAAGAATCATATATCCTTATTTCAGGTTGGTCGGCTTGACTCTCTTATTATAGAACCTTGTTATCCATTATTGGTAAGAAGCCATTCGAATAACATCATCTTCTCTGACTTCTTAGATTATATCCTGATCTATTCATCTCATCAGATCACTTTTGGGTGAATCAAAATTGAGCACTTTATGAGTTGGCAAACCTATCTCTACTGGTATCACTGCCTTAGTGCTAAAAATGAGAATATAAGGTGGCTCTCCCGTTACTGTTCTCGGTGTGGTCCTGTAAGCCCAAAGGACACTATAAAGCTCATTGATCCAGTTACCTTTAGCATCGTCTAGTCGTTTATTTATACCATCTAGCAGAGTTTTGTTAGTGATTTCTGTTTGACTATTACATTAAGGGTGGCCAGGAGCTGAGTGAAGTTTTTGGATTCCTGATCTCAAATAGTATTCTTCAAACTCATCATTATCAAACTATGTACCATGGTCTATGATGAAAATATATGTAATTCCATAACGGCATATGATTTGATTCTATATGAATTTAAACACCTTTTGATAATGCATATCCACTAGAGGTTCAGCCTCAATCCATTTTGTAAAGTAATACACTGTGACGACCAAGTATTTGAATCTCTATTTTGTGGTTGGCAAGGGTCCGACCAAATCTATCCCCCAATTCGAAAATGGACAAGGTGAAGTGATAGGGGTGAGGGAATCACCTGACTTTCTATGAACTACAGCAAACCTCTGGAATTTATCACACTTTTTTGCGAATGAAATATAACCAGTTTTCATCGTAAGCCAATAGCAACCCGGCATAGCTATTCATTGTACCAAAGATCTGCCAGCCGAATGGGCGCCACACGAACCTTGATGTACTTCTTTGATTAAGTCCTCCACCTCTATTGGATGGACACGTCGCTACAAAGATACTGTACACCCTTCATATACAGCACACCTTTTTCCATTACATAGCAAGTTGCTTTGTATCTTAACTTCCTGTCTTCTTTGTGATCGACAGGCAAGATTCCTATCTCAATATAATTTCTGATAGGATCCATCCATAAAGGACCCAACTCGATGGACATTATGTTGACTGCCTCCATGTCAATGCTCCTACTAGTGAGGATCTCTACTAGGATTGTTCTTATAAGTTCCATGGGAGTGGCTGAAGCTAGCTGAGCAAGTGCGTCTACTCGGTCATTATCCAGTCTTGGGATTCTTACTATTTTCACCACTGGGAATGAATAAATTACCTCAATGGTCTTTTTCTAGTACCTTGTCAGTATCTCTTCTTTAACCCCATAGATTTGAAACAACTAATGAGCAATGAGTTGTGAATCACTGTGTGCCACCACCTGCTCGATGCCCAATGATGTTGCTAATTCCAGCCCTATAATAAAGGCTTCGTATTCTGCTTAATTGTTAGATGGCTGAAATTGAAATCTCAGGGCATACTCAGCATCTAAATCATTGAGGGTGTTTAGTATGAGCCCTGCTCCACTTTTAGTAGTGCAATAAGAACCATCTACGAACAATCTCCAAATTGGAATTTCATTGTCGAACTCTTCATTTACTAGTTCTCCATGCTTGAATATTTTTTGGCTTTGCTCTGCTAGACGTTGAGCTTTTTCCTGGGAAGCTGAGGATTTTGGTTGGTCAGTGACTGCATCAGTTTTCTTTTGAGCTGAGCTTTCTTCCGAAGAAGTCTGCTCGATAGGAAAACTTGGTTGGTTTGATGCCCCCGTATAAGTGAATTCTACAATAAAATTTGCTACTGCTTGCCCCTGCATTAAAGTCCGAGGTTCATATACAATATCATATTCTCCAAGCTACATCACTTAAGACATTGATCTTCCCAACTTCTCATGTTTGTGTAGGTCTTGTCTTAAAGGAAAGTCAGTTTATAGTACAATAGTGTGCGCTTGAAAGTATGGCCTCATTCTCCTAAAAGATTCTATAAGTGAAAGTGCCAACTTTTCCAAGCGTAGGTATCTGATTTCAGCTACTTGGAACATTTTACTTGTGTAATACACAGGTTTTTGGACTCCTTCTTATAGTCGGATGAGTGTCGATCTAATAGCGAATTCTAAAATAGCCAGGTATAAATATAATTTCTCTCCCATTATTGGTCGAAAGAGCAATGGTCGAGACCCCATATATCTCTTAAGTTCAATAAAGCTCTTCCTCATTAATCATAACACTCAAAGGTCTTTCTAAGCACTCTGAAGAATGGAAGGCACTTGTCAGTTGCCCTGGAAACGAAGAAATTTAAGGCTGCTATCCTTCCTGTGAGCTTTTGTACCTCCTTTTTGCTAGTCGGTGACTGCATCTCCAGCAAAGCTTTGATTTTATCGGGATTAGTATCTATCCCTCTTTGATTGAAAATATACCCCCAAAACATTCCTTCCTATACCCCAAAAGTATACTTCGTTGGGTTAAGTTTCATTTGATGTTTCTCTGGATGGTCGAACGTCTAGGTTAAGTCGGCGATGTAGTTGGCGACCATTTGTTATTGGTGTGCCTATCATCAACATAAACCTTTATATTTTTGCCGATTTGTTCTTTAAAAACTTTGTTTACTAACCTCTGATACCTTGCTTCAACATTTTTCACCCCATATGGCATGACTTTATAGCAATATGTTCCTTGCTAGTAATGCAGGAGGTGCTTTCTCTATCTTCAGGCTTCATTTTTATTTAGTTATAACCAGAATAGGCGTCCATAAAGCTAAGGAACTCGTGACCAGCAGTTGCATCTACTAATTGATCAATCCTTGGAAAAGGAAAATGATCTTTTGGGTAAGCTTTGTTGAGATCGACAAAATCAATGCACATGTACCACTTATTATTCTTCTTCTTAACCATCACCACAATAGACAGCCAGGTCGGGTACTTAACAACATCGATGAACTTTTCTTTCTATAATTTTCCACCTCCTGGTGGATTGCCTCATTTTGCTTAGGACTAAAAAATCTTCGCCTCTGTTTGACTGGTTTGGAGTCTTTGACTATATTAAGCTCATGGTAGAAGAAATTAGGGTCGATCCCCGACACATCTTCATTGCTCCAGACGAAAATGCTATTTTTCTCTCTAAGAAATTTAATTGATTCCTGTTTGAGAGAAGGGGTCAACCTTGAACCAATCTGGGTAGTTATTTCTGGCTTCTCATCATCCAAGATAATGGATTATGTCTCCTCCATGTCTTGTCCCT
Organism: Sambucus nigra; assembly: GCA_949130495.1. NCBI lineage: Eukaryota > Viridiplantae > Streptophyta > Magnoliopsida > Dipsacales > Adoxaceae > Sambucus > Sambucus nigra. Next base: position 681,517,976 of record OX422210.1, on the reverse strand, counting down.
TAACCAGATCCTTTTCTTCTCTAGGGTCTAATGTGTCAATGTGATAAGTGGTGGTGATCTTCTTGACCTCTTGCTGGTCGGCTAAGGTGTGGTAGCACTCCCTAGCATCTTTTTGGTTGCCATTGACCATGACAACTCCATAGTTAGTCAGGAACTTCATACATTTAGGAATCGCGGATGGGACGGCCTCGATCTATTTTATTCCCACCCTACCAAGAATGATATTGTAGGTAGATGAAACATTCTTGTCTAATATGAAGAAACGAATCTGCTCTTCCCTACCCTCCAGCTAAGTGTCGACTAGGATGTCTAACTTGACGGTACCCAAGGGGTATACTCTTTTTCCAGCAAATCCTATGAGTGGTCTATGATATGGCTCCAACATGCTATCTTTCAGCCCAAGCTTACGAAAGCACTCATAGAATATTACGTCTGCTGAGCTACCATTATCGACCAGTATCCTTACAACCATGCCTTTATGAACTCGGCACGTGATAACTAACGAATCGTCATAAGGATAAAGTACCCCATTCAGATCGTTCTTGGAGAAGCTAATTACTAGCTGATCTTTGTTAACCTTTCTTCATCGCCCATCATCAGAGTCTATCTTATCAATTTGTCTGATGGTTGGGCAATCATTGTCTTCATTCATGTAGGCCTTCCTTTCTTCTATTACATCTCCTCCTTCATCATCACCTCCTGCAATAAAATTACATTCGAAAGAGATCATGACGACATCCATCTCTAGCTCCTCAGGTCTATTGGGTAGGTCGGGATCATCTTCAGCCTCTTGGCTGTGTGATCTTTTGTTGTCATCTGTTCCTCGGTAAGGTGAGTTAGATCTCCTCTTGTTGTTCTGACCACACTCTTGGCCGATAAATTTGGACAACTTTCCTCTCCTAATCAGAGTTTTAATTTCATTTTTCAAAGCAATGCACTTGTCAGTGGTATCCCCATGATATTTATGAAATTCACAAAACTTTGATGTGTCCCTTTGATTGGGGGGTGCCTTTAACTTTCAAGGCCATTGCAGCTCCTTGTTATTCCTAATTTCTTCAAAGATATGATGTACACCTTTAGTGAGGGGAGTGTACTCATCATATTTCTTTATTATATCCAACTTGCTTACTTTTTTTTCTTTGATACGTTTTGAAAAAATTGTTCTTCTACTCGTCGACTTTGGAATCTGTACCCCCTTGGCGATCATAGCTTCTTCGGCATTCATTATTTTGGCAGCTTTAGCCATCAATTTCGCTATTGTTTTTAGTGGTTTCTTTAATAGGGAGTAATAGAGGTCTTTAGCGAGTAGCCCGCTCATAAGTGCTGCAATTGCGTTCTTTTCTTCATAATCAACAACTTCTAACTTTTTATTATCAAATAAGGTGATGTAGTCCTGGGTACTTTCTCGAAATTTCGACACACAGTCAATAGATTAGTAACATCCTTGATTGGTTTAGCCCCAAAGAAAAAAGTAACAATAAATTGCTCGGTGAGTTAATTGAAGCAAGAAATCTTACCTCTAGGGAGGCTATTATACCAAATTTGGGTTGGTCCTGTGATAGATCTAGATAAAGCCCTGTATCTCATTTCGTCGGGGACTAGGTAGATGTCGACAATGTCTTGGTATTGTTTTATATATAGGACTAATTTCGTTTTCCCATCGTACTTAGGAGTGATCACTGGTGTTTTAAATTTTATCGGTGTAGGGTAATCCACGATGGCCTGAACAAAGGGTGATCCTTTGACGATACTCCTTTGTAATGGGTTTTTGGCTTTAGCCATTTCACCCAGATGATCATCTAGACGCTGCACGGATCCCTTCCAGGATTGTTCTTCCGATTTTGTTGGACTATCTTTTGTGGTTCTGCTATGCCTATTTATTGAGCTCTCTTTCGAAGAAGCTTGCTCGGCGTGCATAAAATCGCTAATACCATCTCTTGATCTATGGGGGCCTTCACGATGATATTATCATTCCCTCCAATTGCCCATGATTACTTGGGGACCTAGCCGATCAAAAGTAGACTCCCTACTAAGCCTTTCCAAATCACTTTGCCTTTCGTGAGAAAAAGATCTCTCATTATAGAAGTCTGTTGAACGGAACGAGGAGGTTTCCCCTAGATGATAGGAACGATCATAAGAAGCACTGTAATTATGACCTCTTCCAATTCTGTCAGGTACTAGTGGCATATGTCTCTTTAAATTGGAAGATTTATCTTGTATTGTACGGGCCAATTGTCGGATTGACTCCTGCATCGCTTCCTGTCCTTTTGCCAAATTGAATAGATTTTTTTGGAGATTTTCATCATCAGGAGGGGCAAATGACTCTAGGACATTAGTCGCAGTAGCAAGACTGCTTTCTGGATATTAGTCATCCTTCAAATCAAGGGATAAACTATGGAGCAAAATGAGATATCGAATGATGGCTATCCAATTGTTCCCACAGATGGCACCAATCTGTTGATGTCTAAAAATGGACTGATTCCATATTTATAATCACAAATAAATAAAAGAGAAATAACCCAAATCACACACACAAAGACAAGAGTTTTTTAAGTGGTTCAGCTGTGGAAGAAAGCGTACGTCCACTGTTATTTTATTCAAGAGTTTATAATAACTCAGGAATGAGTGACTTGGGTTGTAGTGAATTGACTTGTTCCCCCTAGCGCGGGGGGGGGGGGGGGGGGGATATGTATTTATAAGGGTTCAAAACCCTAAAGATGTAACGCCTTTATATTGCTAGGCATTTACATTTGTATACATTGACTAAGATATTAGTTGTTCCAAGTTGGTTGGCATTCTCGTCCGAGTAACGATTGGTATTTCGGTTAGTTGACCTTCTAATGTTGGTCGTCAATATAGCCGACTAAGTGTCTCTGAAGCCGATCAAGTCAGTTGGTCGGTCATGCTGGATAACAGGTGGACACTCATCATTGGTCCATGTGGGAGCATAATTTACATACAACAGTCATACTCTAATACCGATATAGAGGCCATTGATCACTCACGTGCCCCGTTTGACTCTGTTCAACCCTCCAGCTTGAGAGAATCTCAATGAATCTTCAAAGGGCACTAAATTTCGTTTCCAATGGTCCATCCCATGCATGAATCATCCTTACGATCCGCAAGAACGATCCATTTTACTCAGAACACCAATCTAGAGGCCACCGGACGCTCTCGATCCCTGTTTGACTCCGGTAAACTTTCTATCTTGATAAAATATCAATAAATATTTAAAGGGCATTGAATATTCTTTCAATTGGTCCACCCCATGCATGAATCAGTCTTATAGTTCGAATGAACGATTCGTTTTACTTCAAAGGGTCATCAGGAGATTTTAAGTCCCGTTTGACGTTGGTCAACTCTCCGAACTGAGAAAAGCTCAATGAAATATAAAAGTGAACTGAATTTATTTTCTAATGGTCCACCCTATGCGAGGATCGACCTTACGCTTCGGACGAACGATCCATTTTCCTTCGAAAACCTCTCGTTCAGAGACCATCAGGTGCTTTCGAGCCCCGTTTGACTTCGGTCAATTCCCAGACCTAGGAGTGACTCCATGGATTCTTAAAGGGCATTGAATACCCTTTCTAACAATCCACCCTGTGCACAATTTGAACTTATGAATTTTTTTTTATGCCCATTTTTTTGAAAAAAACTGTCCCGGACTGCCTATTGGCACCTCAGGAACCCTGCCTATCGACAAGGTGTCCTTTTCCTTATCCGGCAAGGCAAGCACACTAGTGATTGGAAGGCCAATCCCTATGCCGACCGGCACCCCCTTAACCCTGTAAATAGGGTCCATGACCTCACATTGAAGGAGACACTTGATACCCCTCTCATAAAGTCAAAGAATATTCCCCTCGAATTCAGAGTCATTCCCTTTCCCCCAAAGCCCATTTTTCCGTATTTCCTTCCATCACTTGTAAGGACAATTTGTCCATCTTTATGTATATGTTATGTCATACGCCGTTACAAGATTGTTGGTTGAAAAGATCACATCGTCATCAACAAAATCCGAAGATCAAAAGAAGAAAGAATTTGGGAATCAGACCTAGCCGGACCGATCCGGTCCAGAAAAAGAACCGATCCGGTTTACCGGACCGATCCGACCATCTACCGGACTGATCCGTTTTGTCAGACTCCAGTAGCCACCGGATCCATAGCGAACCGATGAAGGCAAAAGTCCCGGACCGATCCGATGCCAACCAGACCGATCCGGTTTCAGAAAAAGAACCGATCCGACTTACCCGGACCGATCCGCCTAATCGACCGGACCGATCCGGCGAGGATAATCACTGCCAGATCGTGCAGCCGATTTTGAAGGGTTTCGATCCCTTATTTAATCCACGATCAGCAGTTGGTTTTCAAAAGACTTATACACGATTTTCAGAGCATATCAACCCAAAAGTCTTCACCTATTGAGTCCTATGATTCTAGGTTTTTAGATTCACACATCTTCCGTATCTTTGTGAATCAAATTTGGTAACCCAAAGAACACCATTGATGTTGTTCAACCCTTTGTGAAGTGGACCGTTTCTTCCTCTTCATTGCAACCCTACTGGACAGGGATAGTTCCAGCCGCAAGCCCTTCTGGAAAGGGATTTTCTTCCAGCCGCGACTACAGAATCCGATACCCGAGGGTAATTCTTAGTCAATCTGTATTTCATTGTAATCCGATTGTAAACCGTATTTTACAAATTATAGTGATATACAAATGGTTTTTCCCCTGTGGGGGATTTTTCCTTAAACTTTGTGTGTTGAATATCTTGTGCATGATTTCATATTGTTTCAATCACACCTAGTTGCATGCTTAGGGTTAATTTGGGTTAAAATTGGTGTTTATTATATTATTTCTTATTTGAACGCAAGCGCCAACTCTTTCAAATTGGTATCAGAGCAGGTTACGCTAATCTATCGCGTATTCCTTTTTCCGCAAAATTTTTCTAAAGATATCAATTTTTGAAATAAATTGATTTTTGAAAAGAGCGTGTTCAAATGGAGAAGTCATATTATAAAATGCCTATTTTTGACGGGTCGAATTATGCCTATTGGAAAGCCCGTATGAGGTCGGCTTTAAAAGCCATTGATGAACGTGTCTGGATTTTGGTTGAACGAGGATGGACTCCTCCAACCGTGACTGTTGATAATGTGACCAACTTGAAACCTGACATCACTTGGACTGATGATGAATTTAAATGGTCGTCTTTTAACTCTAAGGGTCTAAGTGCTATTTCTGGGTCTGTCACTCCTGATGAGTTCAAACGCATAATGACGTGCACCACGTCAAAAGAAGCATGGGATATTTTGCAACTTACCCATGAAGGAACAAATGCTGTTAAAGAGTCAAAATTGCAAAATTTAACAACTCAATTTGAAACCATCACCATGCATGAAAATGAATGTTTTGATGAATTTTATGCTAGACTTTCTGACATTGTTAATACTAGCTATAATCTTGGTGAACATATTCCAAATGCTAGGGTTGTTAAAAAGATTCTTCATTCCCTTCCTAAGCGTTTTATACCTAAAGTCACTGTGCTAAATTCATTGGGTAATTTAAATACTCTAAAATTGGAAGAACTGGTAGGAGATTTACAAACTTATGAAATAGACATGTTTCCCAAATCTGCCAAGCCAAAAGATAAGGGAATTGCCCTTAAAGCCCAAGAGAGAAAAAGTGAGGGGTCGGCAAGAAAGAGAGTCGAGTCATCTAGAAAGATAGAAACTTCTGATTCTGAATGTGAGTTTGACTTAGATGATTTGGCATTATTTGCTAAAAACTTCAAGAAAATTCTGAAATTTAAAAAAGGTGGAAATTTCAAAGATAAAAAGAATTTTCAGAAAAATAAGTTTGAAAAGAAAGATTTCAAAGAACCCCCTAAAGACAGTGAGAGGTGTTTTGAGTGCGACGGTAAGGGACACAGAGCGTTTGAGTGTGCCACTCGTCTGAATAGGGAAAAGGGTAAAGCTGTCCTAAACGCTACCCTTAGTGACGACAGTGAGGTCGAGTCGGTGGACTCGGGCGATGAGTCACCGCATGAGCGTAACTTCACCGCGTTCATGGCTAGTCATGTGAGTACTCCTAGTGCATCTCACGACGATGAGGATGCTACTTCACAGGGACACCTCGACAGCGAGAGCGAAGAGAGTGAGGAAGGTAGTGAGGACGAGAGTAGCCTTCAACGCGCCTACGCCGAGTTATATGATGAGTCTTTCAAAACTAAAAAACGTAACAAGGCGTTAGTTCTTAGGATCACCGCGTTAGAAGAAGAGTTAGGAAAGATGAGAGAGAGAGAGTCCTCCACCTGCACCGCCATGAGAGAGAGAGAGTCTGCCTGGGTTAGTAAAGAGAATTTGCTTAAAGAGAGAGAGAGCAGTTTTGAGAAAGAGAAAGCGGACTTGACTAAACAAGTGGCTAGTCTTACGAGTGAGCTCCATTCCTCCCTGGAGACTCGAAAGAAACTTGAATCCCTTGTTGCTCAGCTTACTCATGACGTTGAGAGAGCTAGGAAAGTCAAGGTACAAATCGAGGACAGATCTGGGAAGATGGGAAAGATGCTCCTCGGTCCCGCTTTAGGTTTTGGTGACCGGCAAGGAATAGGTTTGGATGGTGCCTCCACGTCCCAAATTGCACCCGGACCAATTCCTGAGTTTATTACGACTCCTTATGGCCATCATAAAAAACCAAGAAAGAGAGTTCGACCAAGAAAAGCAAACCAAGGTTCTCCTAATATTGTGCCTTTTTGCTCCCATTGCAAAAGAAATGGACACCTTTGGGTTGATTGCTATAAGTTGGGTCGGACACGACGTACGGTTGCTCCACCACTTCAGACTGATGAGTTTGCCAGTCTGAGAGAGCGTGTTGAGTTTCTAACCGCCACATCACAGAGCTTGATGGAGGAATTCCGACGGATGACCTTACCATCAATGAATGCGCCCCGCATTCCGGCTAAAACCAACAACAACAAGGGAATACTAAAAGGTACCTTCTCTTGGGTTCCTAAGAAAGAGAAAAAGGCCCTTGTTGTCCATGTCGCTCTCAAAGCCCATAATACCTCACAGTGGTATTTTGACAGTGGTTGCTCCAGACATATGACAGGTGATACCTCATATTTTACCCATCTTGAGGATTATAATGATGGGAGAGTCACCTTTGGAGATGGTAGCAAATCTAGCATAGTAGGAAGAGGTACAGTAGAGTTACCAGGATTTCCAAAGCTAGAGAACGTGCTGTACGTCAAAGGTTTGAAAGCAAACCTTATTAGCATCAGCCAGCTGTGCGACGATGACTTTGCAGTGAAGTTTGACCGGAAAACTTGTAAGGTCTATGATCAAGCCGGTAAACTATTAGTGCAAGGGGTGAGGACAGAAGATAACTGTTATGGGACTGAGCCTAAATCCTCACTTGTCTGCAACAGCGCCACGATCACTCATATGGATCTGTGGCACCAACGTCTAGGTCACATGAACGTTAGAGACTTATCTCGTTTAGTCAAAAAGGACCTAGTACGTGGCTTACCATCACTTGGAAAGCCAACTTCCACGATCTGTGGACCCTGTCAGTTGGGAAAGCAAATCCGTAGCCCACATAGGAAGTTGAATTCCATTACCACCTCACGTGCTCTTGAGTTAATTCACATGGATCTTATGGGTCCTACTCGCACAGAGAGTCTAGGTGGTAAGAGATACATTCTCGTGATGGTGGACGATTTCTCTAGATACTCTATTGTCGGTTTTCTAAGAGAGAAATCAGATGCTGTTGAATTTCTAACGACCAAGTGCCGTGTCCTGCAAAATCAACACGGGGTCACTATTAACAGAATACGTAGTGACAACGGCACTGAATTTAAGGAAGCAAAGGTGGATTTGTACTGTGATAGCCTTGGGATCAAACATGAGTTCTCTGCTGTGAGAACTCCTCAGCAAAATGGGATTGTTGAGAGGAAAAATAGAACGATCCAAGAGATGGCTAGATCTATGCTTCTAGGTCGTAAAGTTTCTAGGAGATTTTGGGCAGAGGCAGTGTCTACTGCATGCCACACGGTGAATAGGGTCTATCTGCGTCCACACACACTTAAGACGCTTTATGAATTGTGGACAGGCAAGAAACCCAACCTAGCATATTTCCGTGTTTTTGGGAGTAAATGCTACATCCTACGGGATAGAGAGCAATTAGGAAAGTTCGACTCCCGGAGCGACGAGGGAATACTGCTAGGATATTCATCGGACAGTAGAGCGTACCGGGTTTTTAACCTGAAGAGCTCTAAGGTTATGGAATCAATAAACGTCACTGTGCAAGATGACGAACCTCCGACGATTATTGATCCCAACCTTCAGTGTGAGGATGAGGACTGTTCTGACAGTGATTTACCTGTTCCTCTCTCACACTCTGTGGACCCTACTCCTGTGTTAGGGGACACACCTGCTTGGGTTCGCAAGAGTCATGACCCCTCTGCCATTGTTGGTGATCCCACTCTAGGGGTCAAGACTCGTGCTCAGCTAGAGAACGTTGTTAGCCATCTTTGCTACACGTCCAAAGTCGAGCCCAAGAATCACAAGGAAGCACTCAAAGATGAACACTGGATATCTGCTATGCAGGATGAGTTGCTTCAGTTTAAGAAGAACAATGTCTGGGAACTTGTCCCCCGACCTAGTGATACTAATGTTATTGGTACCCGGTGGATTTTCAAGAATAAAATGGATGAAAATGGTACCATAATCAGAAATAAGGCTAGGTTGGTCGCTCAAGGCTACACACAGATAGAGGGTGTAGACTTTGGAGAGACATTTGCTCCTGTTGCGAGGCTTGAGTCCGTCCGCTTACTACTCGCCATCGCATGTCATCTGCACTTCAAGGTATATCAGATGGATGTCAAGAGTGCCTTTCTGAATGGCATTCTACAGGAAGAGGTTTATGTGGAACAACCAAAAGGGTTTGAAGACCCTAAGCACCCTGAACACGTCTACTATCTGAGGAAAGCCTTGTATGGTTTGAAGCAAGCACCCCGTGCTTGGTACGAGAGGCTTACTTCCTATCTCTTAGCCCGTGGCTTCAAGAGAGGGGGAGTTGATATGACGTTGTTCGTCAGGAGAGATGACGGTGCTATTTTGGTTGCCCAAGTCTATGTGGACGACATAGTCTTTGGATCCACATGCTCCCAGCATGCTCATCACTTTGAGGAGGAGATGAAAAGTGAGTTTGAGATGAGCATGGTAGGTGAGCTTACATTCTTCCTTGGTCTCCAGGTTCGTCAGCTAGAGGATGGGATGTTCATCTCCCAATCCAAGTATGCTAGAGACCTAGTAAAGAAATTTGGTTTAGACTCCGCTAAGCATGCTCGTACACCTATGAGTACCACTACCAAGCTTAGTAAGGACACTTCAGGCAAGGATGTAGAGCAAACCTTGTATCGGAGTATGATAGGCAGTCTTCTCTACTTGACTGCTAGTCGTCCCGACATTGCCTTTAGTGTTGGAGTCTGTGCGCGTTATCAGGCGTCTCCCAAAGAGTCACACTTACTCGCTCTAAAACGTATTATCAAATACGTGAGTGGGACTCTCTCATACGGTATTTGGTATTCCTTTGATATCGATGACCGTTTGTCCGCCTATTCGGATGCCGATTGGGCTGGGGACGTAGATGGTTGTAGGAGCACTTCTGGTGGGTGTTTCTACTTTGGTTCTGCTCTTGTCTCTTGGTTGAGAAAGAAGCAAAACTCCATCTCTTTGTCCACTGCGGAGGCTGAGTACATCGCCGCCAGGAGTTGTTGCACGCAACTCATGTGGATGAAGCAAATGTTGGAGGATTATGGGATTTCACAGGACACCATGACCATTTCCTGTGATAACACGAGCGCGATACACATATCCCGCAATCCTGTCCAACATTCGCGCACAAAGCACATCAGGTTACGCGAGCACTTTATACGTCAGTTAGTTGAAGAGAAAGTCGTAACCCTGAGTTTTGTTCCTACCGACCGTCAGTTAGCCGATATTTTCACGAAACCTTTAGATGCCCTTAGATTTGAGAGTCTTAGGAAGTCTTTGGGGATTTGCACTGTTGACTGAGGGGTTGGTCTATGTCTAGAATAGGATGCTTCTTCATGGTCATATCATATGCTTCCTATTGCTAGTCTGTTTATATGTACCATAGCTTTGTTGTACAGCTTTTATGTATTTGTTTCTTATTCTTAGAAAAATACAAAAAAAAAAAAAAAAAAAAAAATTGAAAAATTTTGAGAAAAGCACAAAAAGATTTTATTTTGATAAAATTCTTTGAAAAAATTCAAAAAGAGATTTGCCTTTTATGGATGAGCATTTAAGATAGCCAAGTCACAACTTCATTCCATATATCCATGTGACTGTTTGATAGAGATTTGAGAGGCTACATCATTTCATCCATGTGCTTAACATTGATTGGAGTCCTTGAGATGTAATTAGTGATATTTCCTACATGCTTGACTCCTATATCATTTCTTGCACACATGCACGGCTATATTTGATTGTTGCACTTGTCAATCTCATGTTGGCTTGAGTGTTTCCATCTCAATCCTGTCTATACAATGTATAAAATGCGATAAAACTTGACAAGATTGGATTGCATGTAAAAACCGTTTGGTGAGACTGTGCGCATATTTTCATAACGGGGAGGGGCTGTGAAAGTTGATTCTTATCCTTTGCGCAAAAGCCACCGTTAAAAAGGACCTAAAAATGGAGGAATTGTAATATCCGAGGTCCTAAGAGGTTAAAAGAGCCCAAAAAAAAATGAAAGGCAATAAAAAGCAATACATGCCAAATATGGGCCATTTAGGTTTTCACCACCAATTCTCCAAAGTTTGAGAATTTAGTATACCTCTATTCATAATATAAATCTGAGGGAGTTTGGTTGGAGATTGAAAAACGGGTTTGCACTTCCTTGAAAGTCCTGAAAAAGCATAAATCATTTTGGACGTTATTGGTGTAGAAATCACTTTGAGCTTTGATTTGATGATTTGATTGAGTCAATATCTTATACTGTCACTCGTTTACACCAAAGGAGGCATTTGAGTTCATTCGTTAGGAATATCCAATATTCATCGTGCACATATGTCATGTTTGTATGCTTTGATTTTCCTATCGAATTTTGATCACACCCATTCTTTTACGCTATCACCGACTTGGTTGTTTTATGTTCATTCATGGTGTGATTTTATGCCTTGTGACATCCCGGTACTTGATTGCTTGATTTATTTCTCTCATTTGTCTATTTGGGGACATCATAAAAAGGGGGAGAATGAATTATCTGATTATGGGGGAGTTTTGAAATTCTGAAAATATCATCTTACATATATATGCTTATGTTTATCTCATTTCAAAACTCGATACGTCACTTGGTATTTTGCTTTATCTCATGTGTGTAGGCACTATCTTGATGATCTCTGAATTGCACACCCTGATGAGAAAAGCTTTGAGATTCCTGAAGAATTGAAGAACAAACGATGCAGTCTTATTCACTTGTACTCTTTCAGTTTTGGGTTCATGGAAGGGTAGATTTGTATAGGAAATTTCATATTTGATAATTCGGATTTTTTATGTTTGTTCCGGCATAGACATAGGGGGAGATTTGTAAGGACAATTTGTCCATCTTTATGTATATGTTATGTCATACGCCGTTACAAGATTGTTGGTTGAAAAGATCACATCGTCATCAACAAAATCCGAAGATCAAAAGAAGAAAGAATTTGGGAATCAGACCTGGCCGGACCGATCCGGTCCAGAAAAAGAATCGATCCGGTTTACCGGACCGATCCGACCATCTACCGGACCGATCCGTTTTGTCAGACTCCAGTAGCCACCGGATCCATAGCGAACCGATGAAGGCAAAAGTCCCGGACCGATCCGATGCCAACCAGACCGATCCGGTTTCAGAAAAAGAACCGATCCGACTTACCCGGACCGATCCGCCTAATCGACCGGACCGATCCGGCGAGGATAATCACTGCCAGATCGTGCAGCCGATTTTGAAGGGTTTCGATCCCTTATTTAATCCACGATCAGCAGTTGGTTTTCAAAAGACTTATACACGATTTTCAGAGCATATCAACCCAAAAGTCTTCACCTATTGAGTCCTATGATTTTAGGTTTTTAGATTCACACATCTTCCGTATCTTTGTGAATCAAATTTGGTAACCCAAAGAACACCATTGATGTTGTTCAACCCTTTGTGAAGTGGACCGTTTCTTCCTCTTCATTGCAGCCCTACTGGACAGGGATAGTTCCAGCCGCAAGCCCTTCTGGAAAGGGATTTTCTTCCAGCCGCGACTACAGAATCCGATACCCGAGGGTAATTCTTAGTCAATCTGTATTTAATTGTAATCCGATTGTAAACCGTATTTTACAAATTATAGTGATATACAAATGGTTTTGCCCCTGTGGGGGATTTTTCCTTAAACTTTGTGTGTTGAATATCTTGTGCATGATTTCATATTGTTTCAATCACACCTAGTTGCATGCTTAGGGTTAATTTGGGTTAAAATTGGTGTTTATTATATTATTTCTTATTTGAACGCAAGCGCCAACTCTTTCATCACTTTCTCACCTCACATGGTAATCCACCCCACCTATTCATACCACTTCCACGCCATTTCAATATCATCATATTAGCATCTCAATATCAACAATAAGCATTCACAAGGAGGCCAACTTCTCTATCCATTTCTCCAGTTTTTCCTTTTTAGTGTTATTTATCTTATTTCTACTTTTATTCTTTTATTCTTTTGTTCCATTACATCACATCCATTAATCTCTACTCTTTATTAGTAGTATTTCACATAATCTATTTTCATAAAAAAAAGAAAAAAAGAAAAAAAGGTTCATCCGTGAATTCCAAAAACGGGATTTCCATTTCACAGTCTCACTCTTAAAACATATTTTCTTTATACACACATACGAGAAATCTCACATTTAGATTTATGGGTTAAACCCCACTCCTATGTTATTTTCGAACTATGTGGACTTTGATGCCCCTTGGGCTACGTAGGTATCTTGGATCAATCCCGAGATTTGAGTCCTTCATTTTTCATGTTTATATATTTCTCTCTCTCTCTCTCTCTCTCTCTCTCTCTCTATATATATATATATATATATATATATATATATATATATATATATATATATATATATATATAGTGAGTTTTATACTCCTACATTCTTGTTGTAAGGACATAAATTTTCAATTGAGTCCCTGTATTATTTTGACTTAATTCCGTGAGCAAAATTGTGTTTGTAATATGTCATAGGGAGAATTTTATTTTGTCACAATCCCACTTGGTCTATGACGTATTGAAGAAAATTGAAGACGTCGCGGCAAAGCTTCAAAGAATTAAATCATACCGATGTTTAATTGGTGCAAGTTTATTCGTCTTCAAAAGTTAATTGCCTTCTAAGATCACTCAGGTATGAATGGGTATAATTAATGGTGCTCGGAATTATTTTTATAAAAGATAAGGATGTATGTTTATAATGAAAAATATTTTAAAATGTTTTTAAAGTGTTTACGCTACGTTTTAATTCTGATAAGCTCGAAAAAGGAGTTTGACTTTACTTGGTCTCTTTGAAGAAACGTTTTAATTGAAAAGTCAAAAAGTCAAACTTCACGCTCGAATGACATTAGATATCGCGCGAACGAGATATCTATGCCGTTCGAATGAGAGCCTTAAGTCGTTCGAATGACACGTCTTTCGAGCGTGTTTCTATCAGAATTTCGTAAGTGTGCATTCTGGAAAATAGTTTTACGAACCAGAACCTTGTTTCCACATATTTTCTTAGGTTTAAAAGTCTTAAACACATCCTAAGAGTTTGCAAAGACTCGAGTTATCATTCTTATATGTTTACGTGATCTTGCTTCACCAAATTTGTTTGTTTTACACATTGAACATTAAAGGGTTTTGCGGTGAAGAAAAGAGAAGGACTTCTTGTTCGACATCGTAGACGAATCAAAGCCATTCGGTGGACACCGAGACATACGTGGACACGTGTGTTGTGGACAGGTATCGTGGAAGATGGAATTTTTGCATGGGCACTATTAAAGAACGGTAGAAGAACAGAAAGAGCATCAAGACCCATGGGGATCGAGTCTTAGTGTAAGGCTAATATGTCTTTGTAAAACCATTGTTCATAGTGATTGTCTGGCTTGGGCCGTTCGAGGTTGTTTTCCCATTTTGAGTTTTTTTCCTCGTACATCCGGCGTTTTGAGTATTCTTTACTTTATTTTACTTGCTTTAATCACTAGATGCATGTTTAGGATTAATCAAGATAAAATTGGTTTAAAGTAAGAGTTGGGTTTTCACAACTTGGTTTGGTGCATAATTAAAAGTTGGATAATTTTTGGAGAAAATTTGGTTTTGTTTAAAACACACATTCGGGCACACCCACATTTAACACTTGTGTCTCGACCAACGTGCACATTCTCTCTTTCGTAGAAATTTGCGGTTCGATGATCACTTACATTATATTTTTGCTATAATTATTTTTGGGAACACTCCTATGGACGAATCCACTCCATCCCTTCCATAATGCGAGTTTGATGATTCCATGCTCCCACCATTTATATTATAGACATGTACATACACGTCACACATTCTAAAAGGAGAATATTAACATTAGCCTACAGGATAATGAAAGGGAAAAATGGGCGGCTAACACTTTCCCATTTCGTAACTTAGTCCCCAAACCATTGAACTATTTGGTTTCACAAGCATTAGTTTGACTTTGATGTCGTTCTCCCATGACGACGACATTTTTTTGTCTATTTTTAGCAAAATAGGCTGGTGACTCTATCTCTTTATATTATCCCCCACATGACGAAGACTGACCCCCGATATTTCGTGAGCACCGAAGGGAATTCGATCCCCCGGGATGGCCACAGTGGTGACTCCGCTAGGGACTATTTTTTAAAGGACTAGACTCTATTTTTACATGGGTGTTATTCTTTTCTCTCATACCTTTTTACATGTGTGCATATGCTCCCACTTATTTTTCTCTTTACTCATTTACTTACTACTTGTATGCCTACCTCTTGCTTATCTCTACCATGCTCTCTCCTCATGTATATATCACCTTCCACTCACTTGTACATGCTCACTTCACGCACTTACACTTGTATATTATTTCACCTTTATTTACATGGTCCACACACCACTTGTAGACTATCCATGCTTAGTTTCACTAGCACACTCCCACACTTTTCTCACTTGTATATATCTCTATGCTCATTTACACATCTCACAAACCACTTGTAGATGATCCATGTATAGGCTCACTAGCACACACATTCACTTGTATATATTCACATTATCATTCATACTACTCCCATGTCACCCTCTCACCTTACACGTCTCACTCATTTGTATATATTCATATGTTTTCCTATCACCGTGCTTAATATATTCTTCATGCTCCATGATAGATTTACTTTTCATAGTGCTTGTATATTCTCCCACATTAGTATAATACTCCACTTGCTTAGCATTAATATAAAAAAATAAAAAAATATCTCTCCCTAATATACTAATGAAGACTCATGCATTTGTGCACACTACATCACCATAGCATGGCAATATTGACCAAAATTTTGTCCCGTACTGGGAGGTCACTTTGTGATGGGTGTCGACTTTACGGAGGCACGGTTAACTTAAGCGATATGATTATCACCTTCCATTAGCCTTGTACCTTCAACATATATTGAACGGTTCCCCCCGTATCGTATCGCTTGACCAAACTCACGATGGGAGGTATATAATAGGGAACCCATTCATGTACATCGAGTATATAGAATTTGCTCTCACATGTACTATCCCCACGAGGTATATCATGAGGTAATTCAGGTACACTCAAGTATATCAAATGGCTTGTACATACATACCGATTAATGATTGCCTTTATAGGCAAGAGGTATATCGTGGAAGTCATGCCAAAGGGGGGAACCTTTCCACTAACCCAACAAGTGAATAAACCTCATGTAGGCGTCAACCTTAGGGCACTCATAATTAGTTTATAGGACACCATGCGAAACCTTACCGAAATTCCAGGTCGGTATACCTATTTTCCTAGGCTTGGGTCCTGTCTAACAGTTTTTCGCATTTAGACAAATATAATAGTGAAAACCTAAATAATAATAATAATAACCATGCTGAGATTTCTCCTTATTTCCCTCTTTTCAAAATTTAAAAACACCAAAAACATTTTCTAAAAAATCAAAAAATTCTCCATTTTTCTTCCAAAAATAAACCTAAATCATTTTCCCTCTCAATTCGATCGCATACCCGACTTTGGCCTGGCTCCCTATTGGCTTCGATCCTTCGTCAAACTGCCTCGAAGATCCACTGCTTCTTTTGCTACTTTAACTGAATTTTGGATCTACCTCTATAAGCTCTTCATGGAGAATACCGACCAAGCACCGAATGTTCAGCCATATCTGATGGTTATCCCAGCCCAACTTAGTGCCAAGACTAACAACTTTCAAATCGATGTCCAAGAGATGAAGCGACATCGAGCCCAAACACTTGAAGCTCATGAACTTGAGATAATTTTTCCTCGTGTTATGGGTCCACCTATCCCCGAGACTATTTGGGTACCAAAAGAATACCATTATGTTCCATGTGCCCCATGTGGGTCGCCACCTGCTCAGCTCCCGATTGTGAACCTTACCCAACTAGGGGCTAACCTGCCAGTACTCATGGATCCCAAAGAAGAGGAACTGAACAAGGTCAAGTAAGACCTCAAACTGGTGTCAAAGAAGTTCGACCAAGTCCAAATATCTTGGAAATACATGGATTACACCCATATGTCTCCTCATCCCAAAGCTAGACTACCAAAGAAGTTCAAGATGCTGATATATTCCCACATAAATGTCAATTAACTACCAGAGATCTAGTGGATTGTTTATGGAAGCCCAAAAGTGGGCTCGAGAATTAGATAAGTTGGCGGTACCCGTTAAAAAAGTCAATCTAGATGAAGTTGTACAGATCATGGTTGATGTGTTTCTCCAGAGAGGAGAAATCTGTGACATCTCTGAGTTGCTCACTGCTTTGAAACTTTAAGGACAGTTGGCCCCTTTATTTCTGCATTTCCTCATTAAATGGGAAAATTTATATGATGAGTCCATTAAGGTTGTTGAATGCATTGCTTACTCTTGGCATGAAGAAATCATCATCATCGGATAGGGGATGACTTTGATAGATCAAATAATGAACCGAATCATAAAGAAACTAATTTAAATTGCCAGTTTGTGTGGAATGATCTCCTTCGAAGACATGTTGGGAAAAATCAACTAAGTATCCATCCAGCACGAAATTAATGAATCCATGGGGTTCTTATTCTTCCCCTCATCTGTAAATCACATGACTAGCCAATGGCGATACTACAAAGATATGATTCCCCATTCAATCAGAGTAGACAAAGGAAAGCAAATTGCCAAAGAACTTCCAGTGACATAAATGATCGTCGAAGAAAGAAAAGTTCTCGACCAGCTTAATAAAACCCAAGATAACATAACCCCGTGGTGACTCTTTATGTCCTCTCAGCTGCAATAGAATGCCTTGATAAGGCTCCTCACTGGACCCACAATTTCTACTTCTACTACTCCCAAGAAGTCGTGAATATGGTTGGCTCCTTAACCTCTACCAGACTAATCTTTTTTCCCGAAGAAGATATCTTAAAATTTGGTCCTGATCACAACTATGCTCTCAACATCTCCATTAACGTCTTTGGAAAGACAATTCCACTATCACTTGTCGATAATGGATCGCTCTTAATGTCAATCCACTCAAAACCTTCAATTGCTTCGGATTAAAATTCAGTGATCTCACTCCTACATTTGTTGTTGTGCATGCCTAAGATAACACTCGTCGAGATGTAATGGAATATATAAAACTCACACTAATGGTTAGACCTATCAAACCTCTGATAGAATTCCAATTCATTGACATACCTACTTGCTTCAAACTACTCCTTATTCTCCCTTGGCTCAACAACATCCGAGGAGTATCAACTTTTCTCTAACAGAAACTAAAGTTCTTTACCAAAGGTTAAGTCATCACCATTTTGGGGGATGATGACAGTTGAAACAATTCTAATACTAGTAATCCAGGGTTGGAGATTCAACATGGGACCCATGACGTGCTCCTCTTCGGTTTCAGAATTAATCCACTCCCCATCCCAACCAGGGATAACTTCAAACACTGAGTCTGTCCAGAGCACAACCCTCACAAAAATGTCAATGTAATTCAGATGTTTAAGAATATGCACTACATGCCCGAAATGGGGCAAGGGCGATGCCAGTAAGGAATCCTCGAGACCATAATCCTAAAAGACTCCTTTCCCCCATATGGACTAGGCTATTGACTTTCACCAGTCAAACTCAAATCACTTCATCGACCGTGACCGAAAAGAAGCCTAGAGGATAAAAAGACTATTTTGGGGGACTCTCGAAATGGAAAATTCGTTAAGGAGGGTGAAGACTTCCCTTTTTGTGGATTGTCTGAACTGTGGTATGGCCACATTAACAAGAAGATTAAACTCGGGTTAGAAATCTTCTTTCAAGACAACAATACTTATGATGAAGACTAGAAACATGAAGTGAAACCTCTAACCTAGAAAACCATGGCAATTATTGAGAACACTTAAGGAAGTGACTCCTAAGAATCCTTTGACCTGTAGACACTGGGGCTAAGTCTTTGTATGATCTACTAAGATGCTTCACCATCAGACCCGTCCGCGCCCAAATTACAACTGCTAATATGCCTCTCCTAAACTGGCATGCCATCCCAGTCTAGCCTGGTCAAGCTTAGACAAACCCTGTTGTTTATCCTATTCAAATCTCTACACCTGTTTTTATTTCTACTTTTCCTGATGTAAATATAACTGAGACATCTTTTGATGAGATTCTCAACGCTGTTTTCCCTAAAAATGAAATAAATAAGGATTTTGAGTATCTTGTCGTTCCTTACATTAATTACATTGATCTAATCAAACTTTTAATGATGATGATTTTAAAGATGAACAATTCTTAATTGACCTTTATAAGGAAAATAATAAATAACATAACCGTATTCAAACTAATGATGATGAGATTATTGTTATTAATCTTGGTTCTAGTAGCCATTAGCGCGAGATTAGGATATGGTTCACCCTTAATGAGTATGAGAATGCGCAATTCGAAGAGCTGTTAAAAGAATTTGTAGATGTCTTTCCATGGTCTTACGCCGTTAAGCCTAACATTGACCCAGAGATAGCTAAGCATGAGATCCCAATATTTTCGGAATGTAAATCAGTTAAACAGAAGTTATGGAAACTCCGAACCGAATTGTCACTCAAAGTCAAAGAGGAAGTTGTCAAATAACTGAACACGGGCTTCATTTGTTTCATGGTCGAATACCCTACATGGCTTGCCAACATCGTCCCTGTGCCAAAATTAAGAGGAAAAGTATACATGTTTGTCGACTATCGAGATTTGAATAAGTCATTCTCGAGAGATGATTATCCATTGCCAAACATAGACATGATCGTGGACAATACGACCAACCACATCCTTAAATCATTTGTCGACGAATTTTTCGATTATAACCAGATCAATATGCAACCTGACCATTAAGAGAAAACTATCTTCATCACCCCATAGGGAACTTTCTACTACACCGTCATACCATTTGGGATAAAAAATGCCGAGTCTACCTACCAAAGGGTTGTCACAACCATCTTGTATGACTTCATTTACAAAGAGGTCGAGGTCTATGTTAACGACATGATCATCATGTCCAAGACTCGGGAAGGTCACATTCCCACCCTCTAGAAGTTCTTCGAGTGTTTGCGATAGTAACAAATGCGACTCAACCCATAAAGTGTGTTTACAACGTCACTAAAGGGAAATTCTTGGGGTTTATAGTCGGCAAGAAAATAATTGAAGCGGACCCCGTCAGACTAAAATCCATACTCAATATGCCACCCCCATACGGAGAAGGAAGTCCGGGGATTCCTATGTCAAATGCAATACATCAATTGCTTCATCAGCTAACTGACCTCCATTTGTGAACCCATCTTCAAAATTATCTATAAGGATTCAACCAAAGTCTCGAATGAGGCCTTCCAAGAAGCCTTTGACCAAAACAAGTGATATCTTACCCGACCTCCGGTGTTTATACCTTCGCAGCCAGGTCTTCCCTTCCTCCTGTACTTAAATGTCACCGATACCACAACATGGGCTTTACTGGACCAATACATTACAGAATCCCATTAGGAAATATCCATCACTATGCTAGTCGAAAGCTAGCCGGGTACAAAGTCAATTACACTTTTTTGGATAAAGTGTGTATCACTTTAATTTGGGTCACACAGAAGTTACGACACTAAATGCTTGATTTTCCTATCAGAGTAGTAACCCAAATGGATCTCATCAAAAACCTGCATGAGAAACCCGCTCTTTCATCCTGAATGGCTTGATGGTTTATGTTGTTAGTTGAGTTCGACAATGAATACGTCATGCAGAAAGTCATGAAGGGGAGGGCCATCTCCACCTACCTTATCGATTATCCTATGGAAGGAACCAATGTTTGGATCTCTGAATTCCCACATAAAGACATTATCTTCACCTCTCAGGAGGATCTCAGAAGGTTATGTTCTTTGGCAGAGCTACGAATAAGAAAGGGTACAACATCATAATACACCTAATCGCCCCTGATGACTTCCACACCCCCGTTGCCATTAAGTTGGACTTCCCTTGAACCAAAAATATGACTGAGGAGGAGGTATGAACCATAGGCCTCAAGACCACCCTAAAAAAAGGAATCAAATACCTAAACATCTATGGAGACTCTGCCCTCATTATCGAACAAATCCTCAGAAAATAGAAAGTTAAATACGAGAAGAGCCTACCTTTTCACACCCACCTAGAAGAGATTGCCTCCCAGTTCTAAGATCTCACCTTTAATTAACTTCCTCATTTAAAGAACAGTCTAGATGAGGCTTTAGGAGCTGTGGACTCAATGGTCGATATGCCCGGGTGGATAATAATGGCCCTTTTTCTTAGTTTAGAATAAGTTACGCCCACTCACTGCTACTGTATTGAGCT
The DNA here is from genome assembly GCA_949130495.1 of Sambucus nigra. Classification (NCBI taxonomy): domain Eukaryota; kingdom Viridiplantae; phylum Streptophyta; class Magnoliopsida; order Dipsacales; family Adoxaceae; genus Sambucus; species Sambucus nigra. The sequence goes on along the minus strand of OX422210.1, from coordinate 681,496,873 downwards.
CATTACTGAAGAAGACTCTGACATGGAAGAATTATGGTACTATGATATTTAAGCCCTCCTCAAACATGGTAGGTATCCTCAAGATAAAGATAAGAAAGGTCGTGCAACCCCTCGCAAATTGGTTGCCCAGTACATCATCTGTGATAAAGACCTTTTCAAGAGAAACTTTGAAGAAACCCATTTGCATTGCATAACAGGGGTTGATATTGAAGGAATAATGCAGAAGATCCATAGTAGGGAATGTGGGCTCCGCATGAATGGTCACATTCTTGCTATGAAGATTATCCATTAAGGCTACTATTGGACTACTATGGTTCAAAACTGCACTTCCTATATTTGAAGATGCTTCAAGTGCCAACAGTTTGATAATCTCCAACACTTACCTCCCCAGGAATCGTATAACATGACCTATCCCTATCCCTTCTCCACCTGTGGCATAAACATCATAGGGAAGGTCACTTTTAAAGCTTCAAACGGTTACGAGTTCATCTTAGTGGCCATTGACGACTTCACAAAATGGGTTGAAGCCGAATCATATGCAATTCTGAATTCCAAGAAAGTGGCTAAGTTTATCAAGAAGAATATCATTTATGGTTATGGGGTTCCCTCTGAATTAGCATTTGATAATAGGATCCACTTAGAAGTCGAAGTCACATAACTAGTCGGCGAGTATGGAATTTAGAGGCACAAGTCTTCTCCTTACCGACCCCAAACCAATGATGCCATTGAAGCCGTCAACAAAATCCTCAAAACTATTACCAACAAGATGACCGAAAGTTGTAGATACTGAGTTAATTGGATCTCATATGCCCTCTAGGGCTACCCCTTATTCTCTGGGTATACGGCATGGAAGCAGTTCTCCTCGTTGTGCTAGAAGTACCTTCCTTACGTGTCATTCTTGAAAGAAGAGTCAGCGAAGAAGACCGGCATCGAAGCCGGTATGGAGAACTCTCACTTTTGGAGGAAAAGATACTTAAGGCTCTATACCACATACAAGGGTACCATCGCCTGATAGCGCGATTATTTAATAGGAAATTTAAGGGCCACAATGTCCACAAAGGAGACCTTGCTCTCAAAGAAATCATAGAACCTATCTGGGACCCCGGAGGGAAATTCATACCTACTTGTAATGACCCCTAGATCATGAAGAAAATTTTGTTAGGTCGCGCCGCTATGCTCAAAGATCTCGACGGATAAGAGATAGGGCATCCAGTCAATCTGGACCGTCTCAAGAAATTTTACCCTCAATCCGAACTCTCGGTACGTCATGACTCTTCTCATACTCCTTATCACTACACCAAAATGACAAAATTGTCACCTTTCAGCCGGCCACCCTTGTCAAAGTCATTGACCGTGACAAAAAAACACCCATTTTGTGTCACGGTCATTGACCTTGACACGACCGTGACAAAGAATTGTCACGGTCAAGGACCTTGACACGACCGTGATAACTTCTGCAGCAAAAACCCTTACCCCTTCTTTCCCCCCCCCCCTCCCCCGTCGTTCCCTCCCTCCTTTTTCCACATCTCTCTCTCTACGCTGCTCTCTCTCCCCCTTTACTTTCAGGTTTATCTCTCTCTCTCTCTCTCTCTCTCTCTCTCTCTCTCTCTCTCTTCCATTTATATATATATATGTTTGTGTGTATATATGTGTGTGTGTGTGTGTATATATGTGCGTGTGTGTGTGTGCGCGTGTGTGGGGGGTGGGGTAGGGTGGGGGTGGGGGTGGGTAAGGGGGCAGGGTGGGGGTAGGGGGTATATTCACGAGTTATTTGTATATGTGTGGTGTTTTTTTATCTTTATATGATGTTTATATGTTGGAAATAACTCATAAATTTGTCAATTTATTTTTGTATTTGAATTAACCCATGAATTTGTATTTTTGTATTTGAATTAACCCATGAATTTGTCAAACAAATTGACAAATTCATGAGTTATTTATTTTTGTATTTGTATATATATGGGTTCTTGAATTTTTTGCACCTTTTTTTAAACTAACTCGTGAATATATGTATGTGTATGTTTGTTAGGTGTATTTGATGTTTATATGTTGGAAATAACCCATGAATTTGTCAATTTGTTCGTGTGTGTGTGGGGGGGTGGGGTGGGGGGGGGGGGGGGGGTAAGGCAAGGTACCATTGTAATTCCCTTAATATCGTGTTTTGATGATTCTATGAGATAATATATATTGTTTCAAGGTTAACTCATTGTAGATAAAAACATTCACATAGTAAGATTAAATTGAATCCATCCATAGATTCTATAATTACATCCACTAAAATATAATTAATAAATGAAACAGTTTTAGATGAAAGTAAATTAACAATTAGTGCCCATTTCATATGAAAGTAGGATTGCCCCTTAGTTTAAATTAGTAAATCAATAATTGTATACGTTAATTGTTCGTTTAATTGATGAAATGAATTAATTGAGTAGATGAATTTGAAGGAGTACGGGATACATATTTGTTGTTGACATTACTGTTGGATTATTTTGTTTGGTAAATGTTTGGTTGGTTAGTTTTAAAAGTGGCATGACCACTGGATTATTGTCCATATGGGGGTGGGATTTTTCAACTTTTTTTGAAAATTACTTTGTATATCGAACAATATATATATAGTATGATAATTAAATGAAACATACTTGAAATTAAATATAGTGCACATAGATACTAGCCTTCTAGTTCTTATGCGTACACATTAAATAGCCCTTAGACCCGTTCGAGAGTCATTACCCTTGTATTGAGATCTCTCGAATTGTCCCGTTTGGACAGTTTGAGACTGTATAATTTCTGTATAATATTCTTATTGGCTGTGAGTTGTTACTTTTGGAGGAAGTTTTGCAGTCGTATCTTAATGTTCTCTAGGTACATACTAGATTGACAAGTGTGACTGTTATTTCAATTGATCAATTGAAATAACACTCACACCTGTCAATCTACGTCATGTACTTGGGGAACTACGGGGATATGCTGTCGATTTTTTTTCAAATCGTAACAATGTGCATGAGTTGTTAAGTATATTACAGAAAAATGCAGTCTTGAATGGGATAGGACCACTCACCCTTTAATAGGATAATTAAATGATGGGATAATTAAATAAAACATACTATAAATCTAAGTTTTGTTTACCTTTAATAGGTGTTTAGTTGTGGTAGCTGTGATGTGATATCCAAAATACAAAAAGTGGATGGGTGAGACTAATAGAATGGGGGATGTGTTTCGCAGAGGTGCTAACGAATTTGTGAAATATGCAAAGAGATGTCATAATGATGAAGAGTTTTCGTGTTCGTGTGCTAGGTGTAAGAATGGTAAGGCGTTTGAGTGGAAAACAGTTGAACTACATTTGTTAAGATCGGGTATGAAAGATAGTTATCGATTTTGGAGTTTTCACGGTGAATTGAAAGTTCCTTTTGTCCCCGACCAACCTTCACAACAACCTTAAACAAGTAGAATAGATGTAGAAGGGGGCGACGTAGATCATAATATGTTAGACGATTTAGTTGATGATTGGTACGGAGTTTATGAAGCAGAGGAGAATGAGGTTACTGATGATGTAGACGATTCAAGTGCTCGTGAAGATAACACGATAAAACTTGACGATGACTACCAAAGTTTAAAATTTAAGGCGACCCAACCGTTATACTCTAGCTGTGAGAAAGATCAAACAAATTTACATGACATAGTTGGTTTGCACAGTTTGAAGATGCAGTACAGTTTTTCTGGCAATAGCGTGACGGGAATTCTGAAATGGGTGAAGGGCTTATTACCCAAGGTGAATACACTTCCAAATAGCTATCCTGTTATGAACAACAGTTTGAAAGGTTTGGGAATGAAGTATAAATCGATTCATGCTTTTGTGTATGACTGCATACTATACCGAAAGGAGTATGAAAATCTCGATCGTTGTCCGGTATGCGATCTAATAGTAAGGAAGGCACAAGCTCAAAAGTGCCTCAAAAAGTATTAAAATATTTTCATGTTGGGCCTAGATTAAACGATTTTTCACAGTACCATGGATTGCAGAGGTAATGACTTGGCATGCTAGGGCAGAAGTAGGGGTAATATCATGCGTCATCCTATTGATTCTACTGCCTGGTAGAGGATGAATTTTGAGTATCCCGATTTTGCTCGAGAACAACGAAACATTCATTTAATTATATCAATAGATGGTTTCAATCCATTTGGAAATCTAAGCACCAATCAGAGTGTATGGCCAGTGATCCTAGCCCAACTCAACCTCCCTCCTTCACAGTGTGTGAGACCTGAATTTTTGATGATGGCTTTGTTGATACCTGGGCCAAAGGCACCAAGTGATGACATTGACATCTACCTGGCTCCTTTAGTAGAAGAATTAAATGAGTTGTGGGAAGAGGGTGTGCAATCATTTGACTCTTTTAGAAAATAAGAGTTTACGCTGAAAGCTATGTTGATGTGGGCAATTCATGATCTTCCAGCCTATGGGACATTATCCGGTTGTGTAGTACATGGTTATTTGGGGTGTCCTATTTGTGGAGAGGATATTGAATCTCTTCGTCTATCGTCTAGCTTAAAAAATGTATACCATCGCCACAGGAGGTTTTTAGCCCCAGCTCATAGTTTCAGATCTGAGAAAGGTTCCAATTTTTTATTGGGCGGAGTTGAACATAGGCTACCGCCGAGACAACTTTCGGCTTCAGAAATTGAAAGTAAATCTTCTGAATGTGGCCCTAATATGCCAGGTAAGAATCCCAAATTTAAGAATGTCAAGCATAAGAAGACCCCAACTGGAAATGAAACTGAGATAAGAAAGGCATGGTCTCGGAGGTCAATTTTATTTGACATGCCTTATTGGAAGAATAACCCGATGCGCCATGTATTGGATGTGATGCATGCAGAGAAGAACTTCGCTGAATATATTGTGGGTACTTGCCTTGGGGGGAGTCATTCGAAGGATGGAGAAAATGCACAAAAAGACCTTAAATCGTTAAAACTTAAGCCACAACTATGGTTGAAAGAAGATAGTAGGGGAAGGACAATAATCCCCCCTGGTGCGTTTACTTTGACGGGTGGGGAAAGGAAGGTGCTTCTAGACACAATATTTAATTTGAAGGGCCCATCTACTTTTTCATCCAACTTGCAAAGGATTGTGAATTATGCTACTCATGATTTACATAAGTGTAAGTCCCACGATTGACATGTGATCATGCAATTGGTTCCTCTATTGTTTAAGCACTGTTTCTCCAAGCACAAGGATTTGCGTAGGGCTATTATGAAAATTAGTATTACCTTCTTCCTCTTGTGTGAGAAGGTAGTGAATCGAGAACACATAGTGGCTGCAAAATTGGCTGTGATCGAAGCGATTTGTGTATTGGAGAAGTACTTTCCCCAGCATTCTTTGACTTAAGTGTTCACTTGTTAGTGCACCTATGTGATGAGGCACTTCTTTGTGGTCCAGTTAGATATTGGTGGATGTATCCGTTTGAAAGATTGATGAAAGTTTTTAAAGATTACATCAAGAATACGCGATACATTGCAGGATCAATTGCAGAGGAATACATCACCGTGGATTCATCAATATATACTCGGGAATATATGCCTGACTCGACTAGCGTTGATGACACTGATGAATTCGTCGATTATGGTGGTCATGTGATGGGAAAACGAGTGAAATTAACGAGTTTGCAACATGAACAAGTAGCTCGTTATCTATTTGACACACATGAAGATGTCGAAGAATGGAAAAAGTAAGTTTCGATTATTATAATGTTTAACATTATTTTAGATTATTTTATACATGATTAATTTTGTAATATGCAGAAACTATGAAGCCTGTGAGAATAATAAAAGATGAAAAATAATGGTACAATCAAACAGCGAATTTAGGCTGTGGTTGACATAAGAGGTAATTATAATGAAAATAGTCGTTATATAAAGTTACATTACACTCAAATTTTTCCTCTAATATAATTAATTTATCTATATTCTCAGCTCCTAAAGACGGGTGATACAACATCAAGGCTTGCTCGTCTAGCCACTAGACCCTTGTTCGTGGTACAAGAGTACAAAAAGTATCGATTCAATGGTTACATTTTCGGCGCTAAAGTGTATGAGGAAAGTACAAATGTACAGAACTCGGAAATTTCATACAAAGCTCCTATTATCTTTCGAGCGAGCACAAAAGATAAAAACCTCGTTGAAGCTGAAATGACTTACTATGGTGTAATCCAAAATATATTTGAATTGGATTATATAAGCTTCAAAGAGGTTGCATTTTACTGTGACTGGGTAAGAGTTGAGGATAAAAATGCTTGTAAAGTTGATCCTGTCACCAATTTGATCATGGTTGACTTGTCCAAGTTGAAGAGCAATGACCACGTGAGCGATGAGCCGTTTGTTTGTGCGTTTCAAAAGGTTAAGCAAGTGTTTTATTCGGAGTATATCAATAACGAGCCGTGGTCAATTGTCCAACACGCTCCAAGGTGTCTAAATAATAGTGTGGATGACTTGGCTGCTCCTACCGAATATCAATCCATTTTTTATGATAACCCGAATTTGAAATAATTTTTCAATTTATAATAAATATTTCAATTTGTACCGAAACATCCATTTTTAATGCTTTTAATTGATTTGCACTTTATCATTTTCACTCTTCTGTAGTGTGCATGTGTGGAGAGGAGATTATTACATAAATATATATTCCAAATACATCTAAGTTTTTTTTATACTAATCCATGAATATACGCTTCTTACCTTTAATAGGTGATTAGTACATAGTTATTTGGGGTGTCCTATTTGTGGAGAGGAGACTGAATCTCTTCGTCTATCCTAACACTAAGAAATGCCATAATCCTAGGGAGTGATGTTATGCAAATTCCTCCCAACCGTTATGTAGCCAAACATCACCAGTTGAAGTTGTCAATTCCATTTTCCATAGCCCACCACTTGGAACCTCTGGCAAAACATGGGAGACCATTGGAAGGTGGAATTGACAACTTCAACTGCTTATTTTTGGCTACACAATGGTTGGAAGGAATTTGCAGAGCATAACTCCATAGGATTACGGCATTTCTTAGTGTTCAGATATGAAGGGAATTATATTTGACACGATTTCCCGGGGTACATTAGTTGGAAGGAGGTGCCATATGAGCTCAAGTTAGTTGTTTGGGTGACACTACAGGTAATGTATTTATATTTATATGTCAATTTCGATTTCGATTTATATTTATCTTTATTTGCGGAGCGATTACTAATTTTACTTTATTTTATTTTAGGGGACAGGGAGTGGCCCTGAGGGTAGGCCACATATGCTCGATACTTATGTGGCTATTCGGACGAGAAGGGAAGGATAAGGAGGTGTCCCCGAGTGTCGCGGTATAAAATCTCTTTTCCAGCTAAATAGTTTGTAGATTTGAGATGATTGATGGTGATGTTGTTTCTTCTTAAATAGTTTCTATTTTGAATGTATCTTTGCGTTATCTCTAGGTACAACGTTGATATAATAGCTACAAATATACTGCTGGGCAGTGGCAGTGGCCATACTGCCCAACAGATTTTTTTTCAATTCTGCCCAGAATTGTCACAGTCATTGACCGTGACAATTTTTTTAAAAGGGGTCAAGGCTTTGTCACGGTTATTAATCGTGACTAAACTTATCACGGTCATGGCCCGTAACACGACCGTGACAATTCTAACGAACTTATCAAGGTCAATGACCATGACACGTCTGTGACAAAAAAAGTTGTCTCGCCCGAAATTGTCACGGTCATTGACCTTGACAAGTCCAACTTTTCAAGGTCAATGACCGTGACAATAGTACAGATTTGGTGTAGTGTATATTCTAAAAAAATTCTTCGTTTTGCCTACCCAGAACTACGTGGGACTTGATGCTCTCAAAATAATTCTTTTTAAAATGAAACCCATAAAATTTTCAAACCCCCCATAGATACTTAGGCAACCCATATAACACACATGGGCATTGTCCTTTCTTTTTCACAAAATGTTATTTTTTTCTAACCCCCAGTAATGACGGTTCATTTATCATTTACGTGAACAAAAAGGATTATCTATGCCTTAGTGATTGTTATAGATAGTTCAAAAACAAAACTCATCAAAGACACGATAAAATATGTCAAAATTATTTCTATTTGAAGTCGAGGAATATAGTTGTTACAAGAAATATCAGTGGAGGGAGTTAAAAGTACCATGCCCCTTCCAGTAAAAAAACCATCATATAATCAACCTACCCGGTCCCTACTAAATAACCAACTTCACAGCAAAACCCTAAACATGTCAGGTACCAACACAATTCACTCCAAATCTCACATTGGAAAGATATGCATATCTCAGAAAAGAAATTTAGAATATATTAAAATTTTACAATATACATTTGAAATTGACCAAAATCTCACATACTGCAATGAGTTAAATTTCAGTGATGAAAGGCAGAGATATGTACCTCCTTTACTATCTCCAAAGGTCTTAGTCTCTTCAGCACATGTTCTGAATCTACAGTTTGGTAGTCCATGGTCATATTGTTAGCGTGAGGGGTCTTAGGATGCTTTGTAAATGATGATATCACAACATATATATGGCATCTTTTAAGGGAAAAAAATCTAAGAGGGAAAAGAAAGAACTCTCTTAAGGACAAAAAAACAAAACAAAAAAAACACATTTTTTAGTAGCATGTATATGGCATCTGCCTCTCCCTCTATTTTCTATTTTTGCAACCCACTTTTTTTATTTACAAAAATATCTAAATAGATCTTGGTTGACATGGGCATATAATTCATGTTATGTCATTGAATAACAAGCCTCTCGAATTTTCGATATTCCTTTTTATTTCTCATCAAACGAATGGCGCCTTTATCTGAAAAACCTAGCTATTCTTAGCATAACATCGGGGAATCTCATTATTATTACTCAAATAAGCATGAAATGTATGCTTGCATATTCGTCCATAAGTCAAATTGGATATATAATTATTAGAATAATTGTTGGAGACGCAAATGATATACAAGCATGATAACTTATATGCTGTTCTATATCACCATGAATCTAGGAACTTTTGCTTGCATTGTATTATTTGGTCTACGCACCAGAACTGATAATATTCGAGATTATGCAGGATTATACATGAAAGATCCACGGGAGCCTTGTGCAATGGGTACGACCTTTTATGTAAATTCTATGGCAATGTTCATCAATAATAAGAATTACAGAAATATTGGTGAAGAGTAAAAAATGGCACTACTGGACCACTACTAAAAAGGTTAACATCTCTCAATTGAGTACGCTTCTTTGCCAATATCCCTGTATATTCCACTCAGTAACTACTACTAAAATAGCAAAAGTAAAGATAAAAGAATTAAATATGACAAATATGATTCATGTAGCTGACCCCAAATAATGGGAAGAAGCTTTGTTGAGCTGATTGAATTGAGTAGATGATTATGCCCGTCCGATTTATACGAATTATTTTGAGCCAAAAACTTTAAAAAATGTCTCCGTAACATTAATTTATGTGTCTCACTATCGAGACTCCCCCAATTTCTCATTACTCAAAAGTCCCATTAGTCTGTTCTTACCCTAGCTACACACATCATATGTGCGCTGCTCAGTACAACTTTTGCGAAGATCCAAGGTGGAACACTTCTGTAGAAGATACAACTGCCCTGTAGATATGCCCATTACAACTTGCAAACCTAAGTTCTCTTGAAATTGGTAATTATTTTAGACTCAACACACAAGTCAAAGAAATCATGTAGTTGCATTGGATCATTTATATTCATCGACTTGGTGAAGGATTTCAATCTAACCCCTTTGAAAATCTGTTACTAAAGCCGTTTAATATAAAATTAAACTATTTAAGTAACTCCGAACAGTTTTTTGAAGAAACTATTTTCTTTAAAATCAAAACTAATTAATCACAAGATGTGTTAAAAAAAATATGTATGAGATCTGTTTAAGATTTGATTAACAGGTTTAATAAATCAGTTTAAAAAACTTTAAACTCAGCACAACCAAGAATTAGATGAGGAGATGTAGAAAGATTAAGAACAAGGATTTTTTAAGTGGTAAAACCTCACCCAACTGAGGAAACATCCACGACTCCCTCTACGGAGTAACAAAAAATTCCACTAAAACAAATTTTAAACACTTACAAACTATATAACAAACATGCATACAACTCAGACCTATATAAGTTTAGGAATGTACCCTCTGGTGTCCTTATAACTTCTCTGCAGTTCTGATTGTTGATGTTGTTCTCCCAGTTTGCTAACTTCCAATTTGTTCAAGTTCTTTATGTCGACTCTTATTCTCAAGATCTTATTACCAACACTTTTAGTGTGCTAGGGTGATAGTGTTTGTGTAGGTACTTTCTAACACATGCATGCACACACACACTTATTTTATACAATCAGTCCCAACAAATTACATATAAGAACTATATGCTGTGATTTTTCTGTTTCTCTCTTCTCACAAAACTTAACCTTATTTGACCTTTACAATAATCCCAGAATCCACGGCTATCTTGCTCAGAAGACGTATCAAGATCTTAATCAATCTCGGGTTTTGAAAATATTTTTGAGATTGAAAATCACCAAGTGCGATTCCAAACTAGGTCAAAGGTTTTGTTTTACAAGAACTAGAAACAGAAAACATTATTGTTGATTTCAAAGTTAAACACATTTACAGGAAATAATCAACAATAGATTTCTCAAGATGAGAAACAAAATATGTAAATCTAAGTGAAATGTAACATAAAGTACTCGGATTTAAAATTTCTATAAAGCAGAAACTTAGATCTAAGAAAAATGCTTAGGTTGGACACAAGATCTAAGAACGAAGAGGTTATAGTATCAAACCAACTCTCAACCTCTCAAAACACTCAAACACTCAAGGTTGTGTTTGATATATACAGGACTTGAAAAGTGGTTTAGGTTTGAAAAGGTTTGGACGATTTAGGGTTAGGGTTAGGGTTAGGGTTTCTAACTCTTTCTCTCTCTTTTCTCTAAAAGGACAAAAATGGCAAAAATCACAGATGGCTGAGGATAGAGGTCCTTTTATAAGGGGATGAGAAGATTCGAGAATAAGGTTAAAAAACAATAGCTCAGATTGAGTCAAGGTTTATTGACTTTGATCCAAGGGTTCACGATATGCGGTGATTAAAACTCTCCTGATTGGTTCATTTGAGGTTCACAGGGATGATGTAAGAGCGCATGCAGATCGTTGATAAAAATGATCCAAGGGTTGTAAACAATCGCTGGTTTACTCTCTATAAAGAAACACAAACTCAACCAATCAGAATGCAACAGATGTTGGGCAAACAGAAGATAACAAACGTGCGTCCAAAAATAAATACAAACGCACCCTGAAGTCTCTGTCGCTTTCGGATTCTACCCAAGCAAACATTCATCCAATATAACCACCAAAACATAATTGCAGATTAACCCCAAAAACTTTTAAAAACAAATTTTAATTAATAAAAACCTTATTTTAAAAGTTTATAAAATCACAAAAAAATATTAAAAGCAATTTTAGGGATTTAAACACACTCAACATATATACACATAATTATATGCAATATGAAATGTATGAGATCAATTCTACTATGTGTGAGTGTTGCTAATATTGTCTAGATTAATCAAGCAAGAGGAATGAAATAGCAAATCAAACTCTGAGGTTCTTTGGTTTCTAAGTTAGACACAATTTTGTCACTATTTCCAAACTAGATAAACACTTATACAATATAGACTCAAGTGAGTCAAGAGTATAAGATGCTTCATTCTCCCCCTTTGGAAATATGATACAAAATCTCCTTTGAGTCATCTAGGACTCATAGGGCAACAAGATAAAGGAAACTAATTCCAAAAAAATTCTATCCACCCAATTCCTAGAAAGCAAAAGTACATAACTCAACTATTTACAATTGAATACCCTATTACAACTATTGAGAATAACTGTACAGAATCCTACAATGAATCACTAAGATCAAGCTGTTTAGCATATGTGAAATTCACTAGACTCAAATTTCTCCCCCATTTTGTCTCAAATAGACAAAGGGAAAAAATAGAGAGATCAAAGATATTAATCAACACACACCATACCTATAGATTTACGCAAATAAATAAATCGATTGTAATCTAAAGGTCTGGTAAACATATCTGCGAGTTGCAAATCAGTAGGAAGATAATTGATTTCTAATTCCTTAGTTTCAACCAATTCGCATATAAAGTGATGTCTTATTTTTATGTGTTTTGTTCGCGAGTGTTGAACAAGATTTTTAGAGATATTGATCACGCTTTGATTATCACAATAGATATGCAATTGGTTTTCTTGAATACCATAATCACTTAGCATTTGTTTAAGCCAAAGTAATTAGGCACAGCAGCTTCCAGCGGCTATGTATTCAAATTCAGTTGTTGAGAGTGATGTGCAGTTTTGTTTCTTACTACTCCATCCTACCAAATTATTACCTATATAATAACATGCTACTGATGTGCTTTTACTATCATCAGTACATCCAGTCCAGTCAGCATCAGTGTATCCAATTATAGTGCTTGGTGTGTCACTAGTGTACCAAAGTCCTAGATTCAGAGTGCCTTTTACATATTTAATGATTCTTTTAACAGAAGATAGATGGCTCTCTTTAGGGTTATTTTGATAACGAGCACATACACACACATCATACATTATATCCGGACGCGAGGCAGTAAGGTATAGCAAGGTTCCTATCATACTACGATATAGAGTTGGATCTATAGATTTTCCAGTTTCGTCTTTAGATAGTTTTACCGTAGTACTCATGGGTGTTTTAGCATCTTTAACACTCTCAAGGCCAAATTTTTTTACTATCTCTAAAGCGTACTTAGATTGTGAGACAAATAATCCTTTTGAATTTTGTTTGACTTGAAGACCTAAGAAAAATTGCAACTCCCCCATAAGAGACATTTGTAACTCTTTATGCATAATCTCAGAGAAGGATTTTACTTCTGAGGGAGAAGTTGATCCAAAGATAATATCATCAACATAAACTTGAGCAATAATGACGTGTTTGCCAAAATGTTTGACAAATTGGGTTTGATCATTTCCACATCTTTTAAAACCTTTATCTAAGAGGAAGCTGGAAAGACGCTCATACCAGGATCTAGGCGCTTGTTTAAGGCCATACAAAGGCTTTTTAAGACAAAATACATGATTTGGATATTGAGGGTCAATGAACCCTTTTGGTTGTTCTACATAGGTCTCTTCAGTCAATATGCCATTAAGGAATGCACATTTGACATCCATTTGGTAGAGTGTAAAATGCAAGTGGAAAGCTATGGCAAAGGGAAGGAGAACAGATTCTAAATGAGTAACAGGAGCGAATGTTTCGTTAAAATCTATTCCTTTAATTTGAGAATATCCTTGAGCAACTAATCTAGCTTTGTTTCTAATAATTATCCCACTTTCATCAGACTTATTTTTAAAAATCCAACGTGCGCCAATAACCTTTTTGTGATTAGGCCTAGGTATAAGATACCAAACATCATGAATGACAAATTGAAGAAGTTCTTCCTGCATAGCAAAAATCCAGTGAGAGTCATTCAAAGCCTCATTAACATTCTTTGGTTCCACTAGGGAAACAAAACATGCATAATGTGCATAATTTCTTAATTGAGATCTTGTATGCACGGGCTCACTAGGATTACCAACAACATTATTCATGGGATGGTCTTTAAGCACCCAATTAGGTACTTCAAGTATCTCAATTGGTAATGAGTCATCTATTTATGGAGAGTCCTTTTCTAAAACATTTGTAGGCTCCTCCTCAATAGTTGATTCACCAGTCTTACTCTCTATAGTAGTGTCACTTACAATTACACTTATGGATTCCATCAAGGTTTTAGTGCAAAGATTATAAACACTATAGGCTCTATTGTTAGGCGAGTATCCTAGAAAAATAGCTTTATCTCCCCTACTCTCAAATTTGGACAAGTGTTCTCTATCTTTGCAGACATAACAAGTACTACCAAAGGTTCTAAGGTACTTAAGATTGGGCTTTTTCTTATACCAAAGTTCGTAAGGGGTTTGCTTAGAATTCTTTCAAAGATAGACCCTATTGATAATGTGACACGCAGTACGAATAGATTCTACCCAAAAATATTTAGGAAAATTCTTGGCATGTAACATTACACGTGCCATCTCTTGAAGAGTACGATTCTTTCTCTCGACGATACCATTTTGTTAAGGAGTCTTAGGATCACTAAACTCATGTTTGTAACCATTATAGTCATAGTACTCTATTATACCGGTGTCTTTGAATTCACCACCTCTATCACTACGAATTCTATTTACTTGAGTGTCCTTCTCATTTTCAATCCGAAAAAGTATTTTTAAGAAAGTTTGAAAAGTGTCAGACTTATGTTTTAAGAAGGCTACCCATGTAAATCTAGTGAAGTCATCAACCATAACAAGAATGTAACTGTGTCCACATAGACTAACAGTTTGAGAGGGACCCATTAGGTCCATATGGATGAGCTCCAAAGGATTAGAGGTAAGGATATCTTTAACTTTCTTATGAGGTGCCTTAACAATTTTACCTTCCTGACAGGAATCACAGGCAATGTTAGAAATGGATTTGATTTTTGGAACTCCTCTAACAATTTCTTGAGAAGTCAATCTACTAAGATTATCGTAATTTATGTGACCCATCCTGTTATGCCATATCTCATTGTCGTCCATTCTGGAAACATTACAGATTTCAAAATAATTCATGACAGTATAACAATTGTCAAGAGTTTTGAATCCTATAATTATACATTCACCTTTTTCATTTAAAATTTTGCAATTGTTCTTTGAAAAGGTAACAGTATGATCTGAGTCACAAAATTGAGATATACTAAGTAGATTGGCTTTAAGACCTTTAACGAAAAGAACATTTTCAAGAACAGGAAGTCCTTCTTGGAGAGTTCCTTTTCCTATGATCTGAGATGATACTCCATCACCAAAAATAACTTTTCCTCCAGCAAAGCTGGTTTTGTTCAAGAGTTTTGTATCATCCCTAGTCATGTGTTTAGAATATCCAGAGTCTAAATACCAACCAGACGATGTGTGTTCAGCTTTTAAAGCAGTAATAACAATGTTACACTTCATCTGGGGTAATAGATCATCTTTTCTAACCCAAATTGCTCTAGTTTTCATTTTGCGTTTATTACCTCTCAATTGATAAAATTTGCAAGCATTCGATTTTTGTTGAAAAATGTTTAGCGCATGATTTTGAGTTTTATAAAAGACATGAGCATTTGGTTTAGGAAAGTGTTTAGGAATCCTTCTAGGGAATGTTCTTTTAGGTTTGGTCTTTCTCTTCCTATAGTTAGAGTTTTTATCTGGTTGTCTAGGAAGTACATAATTGTTACGGCTTCTCCTAGAATAGTTAAAATTATGATAGATAGGAGGATTACAGACAAGTTTAACTAGTCTTCTATCATAGTAACTGTGGTGACAATTATTATGCAACACAAATAAATATGAAAGAGGTAACAACCAAGAAAAGATAAATAAAAAGCCAATCACACAACAACGGGTATACGTGGTTCAGCAAAGATGTGCCTACGTCCACGGTGGTTCAGTCGGTGTTATTTCTCTATGTTCTGAAGAATAAGTACAGAGAATACAACTTGTCCTTTGCCCCGGACTTAGGGTTTAATTTATACATGTATATGTTGGAGTAGTGGGGGTGATGGGTTCCTCCTTGTTAGCCATCTCCCCTACATGGGATCGCGTTCCCCCACAACTTCTCTTCATGGGATCGTGGGGTAATCGGATTAATACAAAAGGTGATGGGCCTGGGCTTTGGGCCGCTAAGGAGAGGATACTCGTCCAGGCCTATGATACTAAATTCAGGGTACCCACAATTACCCCTAAATTTGTTGGGCCATTTTTACAGGTCCAATGAATTTAAATAATCAGCTATTATGGTCGATTTCTTTGAAAACTGTGAAGTTGCTTTGGCGGCACCCGCTTCGCTATCCGTGCGTTATGATTAGATTTGAAGGCTCGTTGGAATAAGGCACATTTATTTTCGTCGCTTCAGTCTTTTCCAGCGATCTTCTATCTTCTGAGAACTCTTTGCGCTTTTTACCTTCTGTTTTCGATCTTTACTTTCGTTGCTTCTTCGCCATTTGACCTGATCTTCTGTCTTGTAAGTCTCTCGTGCTCTTTGCATTTTCTCTTTGGTTTGTAGTTTTTCTTGTATTTTTCCAATGGCGAAGATTGGAAATAGGTCAGTAACTGAGTTTAGAAAATTCTATAGTATTCCTGAGTGGGTAGAGATTGAGTGTTGTGCCTCACCTCCTAGGAATGTTAGGGATATAGAAGATGCACATTGGATTCACATCCTGTTGCTTTCCCAGGGGGGACTTACCTTCCCCCCTAATGATCTGTTTCTGCACTTCTTTAGCTATTTTCAGTATTGTGCCTGCACAATGTTCGCCCAACGTATGGAAAATAGTGAACGATGTGCATAGGATAAATCAATTGTATGGCACAAAGTTAGGGCTTGCCGAGGTCTGCTTTTGTTACTCCTTTTCTTGAACGAGTTCAGGTATTCTGTACCTTAAGGCTAGGAGCCCTGATAGGGTATTGGTAGTAAATCTACCTAATTCCCATAAGGACTACAGGCAAGAAGGTTTTCTTGTCAGGAATTGGCAACTTTCCCCCCAATTTGAAGGGTCGAGGTCTGAGAGGTTCACTGTTCCTTTTTATGGGGAAGAATATATAGGTAGATGTCAGATTATTGTTTCAACCTTTGCCGACTTTGTGATTTTTCTAACCTCTTCTTGCTTTCTCTTTCACAGCGAGGACAAAGAACTTGGAGCCTGCTCTCAGCGAGGTTCGTATCTCGGAACTAGTGAAAGCTTGGAACATCAGGGAACTTTTGGGTGACGGCGAGCATCCTAGGTCTGCTGCTTTTCTGCTTGAATATAAGAACACAGGCTCCAGCTTCATAGCCCGACCTGTGGATAGTGTTCTGGACTTTGACTCTTCCGAAGAGATTTTTGCTGAGCCCATCCAATTGGACGAGGAAGAGAGCAGCTCGGAGAGTGAGCCTGCAGGTGTTGTGAGTAATTTGGGTGCAGGCAGTGCTGACAGTAGCAGTTCTTTGAGCACTACCAGAAGTTCAGGTGAAGAGATGCCTCCCAGGAAGAATTTAATCAGAGATGATGATGATGATGATGTGTGCTTCTTGCACAGAGGTCCAAGAAATCGAAGACTGCCTCCGGGGCCATAGCTACTGGTTCTCGGCCTTCTTCTCAGGAGCAAGAGAAGAAGAAGAGAGAGGAGGAGCAGGCGAGAGAGAGAGAGAAGAAAAAGGAGGAGGAGAGGAAGAAGGTGGAAGAGAGAAAGAGAAGGGAGAGAGAGAAAGAGGAGGAGAGGAGGAAGATGGAACTGAGGACCAAAAATGGTCAAGCCCTGGTCCCAGTATCTGCCTTGCCTGAGGGGGCTTCGGTGGCCACCTCTCCTCAGCTTGCCCCTGCGCTGCTCGAGAGATCAGTCCTTCCTGCAGATCGTGAGAGGGCGTCGGGGTCCGATCAACTGGCTTTGTAAGCTAGCCAGAGGCTTTCCTTGGTAAGGTTCCCTTCAAACTCTCAATTTCTTTTGATAGATTTTGATGGTTTATTCTTCTTGATCCTTTCCTTGTTCTTTGCAGTTTGTAACCGACTTCGCTGTGCTCTATCGCTCTCGCGATGAGCTGATTAGAAGGAATGGCGAGCTGGAACAGCAAAAATCTATCCTGGTAGCCAGGGGGTCTCAGCTGGAGGCCGATCTGAAGGATGCTAACACAGCTCGAGCTACATCTGCCTTGGCCCTTGCTAATTCTGCTCACGAGAGAGATGATGCTGTCAGGGAGCTTGGCGAGCTGAGAAAGGCATACGACCTGGTGTGCTCGAGCAAGCTAGACCATGTAGAGAAGAACAGGGCTCTGTCCAAGCAGCTGGAGGCGAAGAAAGACCAGGCGGCCACTCTCAAGGAAGATTCGTACAACTGTGGCTGGGCTGCAGCATATGAGGACGCCTAGGTTCAGATAGGCTATATCAGCCGTCTGAACTTCAAGAAAGGGTGGAACAAGGACCTTGTGGCTGTTGGGGTGGACGTTGCATCCCCACTCTTTGACGAGCATGATCCAGGGCCAAAGACAGTCGTGGATGAGGACCCAGCCCCAACTGCTGAAGGCACCAATCCTGTTTCTCAAGCGACTCCTGTTGATGCTCCCTTGGTCGAGGGGGCAGTGGACACCCCTACAGAGGGTAATGTCCCTGCTGATGCTGATAAGGACAAGGGTCCATCCACCGAGGTTGCCAATTGATAGGGCTTCTTTGTAACTTTTTTCTTTTTTGATCGGATGTAACCTCGCTCATTATCAATGAAAAGACTTCATTTTTGTTTATGCCGATCTCTTTCTTTTCTCTTTCTTTTACTTGTAGTTGGTTGATGTGGATGACTATATTCCTGTTACCTCCCAACTAGGTAGGACTCTAGGTCCTAATGCAAGCCCTGCAGTTCGCCAGGCCTTTGCTAGGCTTTGCAGGTTTGCTAAGTCAAGAAACCAGAAATATAAGGATCAGTCCGAGCTGGTGGCCAAGTTGAAGGACAGGCTCCAGGAAATGGAAGAGATCGGTGCTTCAATGCAAGAAGAAGTTAGCGAGCTGAGAGCAAAGTTACTGGAGGCCATCGAGATTAACCAAGTCGTGGAGTTTCTTCAGCGGGAGAATGAAGACCTGAGGCGGGAGGTCTCAAAGCTTAAGGAGCATTCGCCGAGCACCGCTTCGGCAGTCCTACAAGGCTCTTCCTCGTCACGAGGTGCTCGGCCTCCCCTCCCGCGTGCTGGTAGGAGTACACGGGGTAGGAGTAGGGAAGTTGAGGAGCAGCATGAGAGGGAAATGGAGGAGCTGCGCGATGATGTTCAGCGCGCTTATGTGACTGCTGTTGGGCTCCAGAGGGACGTCACCCGACTGCGGCATCTATTCAAGAAGGGCCCTCGCCAAGTGTGGACTGATGACTATGATCAGGGCTGGCTGGATGCTCCCACAAGATTATCAGAGTTCGAGGAGCTTTCCTTCATCAGGGGGTGGTTGAGTGCTCTCAAAGAGCTGCAGGTCCCGAGGAACTCGATATTGTGGTATCGGCACGAGATGTCCCCCTCTACTCTGATGCCCAATCCATTCAGGCGAGATGATCGATGGATCCCCATCGATGCTATTCCCCGATGACTATTGGAGTTGGACGCAAATGAGGTCATGGAGGAGTTCGATCCTGCTCCTGATGATGGGAGGAGAGCTAAAGTTGCTGACTACCTTGCTCGGAGGCTTCCACCTTCTTGATATTTTGTTTTTTAATAATTGTAAATGCTTTGGGCGAGCTTTTCCGACTAAACATGTACTATTATTGTTTGTAAATATAAAAGATTAATGGAAAGTTTGAGTTTTGGGCGATTTTGCCGACTAAACGTGTTCATCCAATCTTTTTTATATTTTTGCAGCTTCACAATCTTTTTTATCTTGTCATGTGAGTGTCCGCCCAGCCCAGTATTAAGAATACCATTGTGCCCTTTCTTTACCTTTTAGGTCGTGTCGTCACACTCCCTTAGGCCTAAGTGGGGCAATTGGCGAGGACACACCTGTTATTAGATGTCTTCATCCGGTCAGGATTTTGTTTAACCAAAGTAGGTTTGATGCCTAAGAATGCTCTGTAGGGCTTCATATATTGCCATGGGCAATGCTAAGAGGTCTGTCGTGCTTCATGACGATCACCTGAGGAGGGGTGTTCCCCTGCTATGTCAACCATTATACCTGTGATTTGAAAAGGATGTGCAATAAGATATAATTGTTACTTTTTAGAGAGTGATCAACTGAGAGATTTTCATTGGTGAATTGAGAAATAAACTGTCTTTTCCCATAATGAGTACAATAAAAGATCTAACAATAGAACTCCTAAAAGTAGAATTTCTTGAGATTAGCTGCGTTCCATGCTCGTGGTATCTCTCTGCCCTCCATCATTTTCAAATGATAGGCACCTTGCAGATCGTCTCTAATTATCTCATAAGGTCCTTCCCAGTTCGGGCCCACTTTACCGTCTGATGGCTTCACTGTGTTGCCCAGGACCTTTCTTAGAACATAGTCCCTAACTTCGAATTTCCTCGGATTGACCCTTTTGCTGTAGTGCTTCTCGAGCTGTTGCTGATAGCTCGCTAGTTTTACTAGGGCAAGTTCCCTGCGCTCGTCGGCCAAGTCGAGTTCAGCGAGCAAAGCCTGATCGTTCTGACCCTGCTCGACAAGGTCGGATCTCATTGTAGGCAATCCTGCTTCTAGTGGGATGACCGCTTCCATACCATATGCTAGTGAGAATGGCGTTTCCCCTGTGGCTCGCCTAGGAGTCGTTCTGTACGCCCATAGGACATGTGGTAGCTCGGTTGTCCACGAACCTTTTGCTCGCTCTAATCGCTTCTTCAACTCAGCGATCACTGTTTTGTTGGAAGCCTCAGCTTGTCCGTTGCTTTGAGGGTAAGCCACCGAGCTGAAGTGGTGCCTGATCCCGTGTTGGTCGCAGAAGTTCTGAAAAGGGCCACTCTCGAACTGTGTTCCATTGTCAGTGATGATGGTTCTGGGGATCCCGAATCGAGTGATTATATTTCTCCATATGAACTTCATCATGTCAGCATCTCGGATGTTCTCCAGTGGTTCTGCCTCGATCCACTTGGTAAAGTAATCAGTTACGACCAACAGGTATTTGCGATTACTGGCAGTGGTCCCACGATGTCCATTCCCCACTGGGCGAAAGGCCAGGGGCTAGTCAGGGATTTTAACTCGCTGGCGGGCTGGTGGACCATGGGGGCGTGAAGCTGGCATTTAAGGCATCTGCGGACATATACTGCGGAGTCCTTTTGCATATATGGCCACCAATAACCTTCCTTCATTGCTCGAAACGCTAGAGACCTTCCTCCGACGTGACTCCCGCAGATTCCTTCGTGAAGCTTATGAAGCACTGTCTTGACATCGCCTGGGTGGATGCATCTAAGGTAGGAGCCGAAGAAAGATCTTTTATACAAGTCACCTCCCGTGGATAAGTGAAAGCGAGCAACTTTGACTCTTATCTGGTGGGCAGTCCTCTTATCCTCTGGGAGCGTTCCGTTCTTCAAATAGTCTCTCAAGGGATCCATCCAGTTGGGGGCTGGTTCCAATTGGAGTATTGGTTTCGCTTTGGTCAGCTCGCAGTTGGGGTAAATGCTCGGGCAGCTGAGGAAATCGATAGGGATTATCCTTTTAAGGCTGGAATCAACTGCCGAGCTCAGGGCTGCCAAGGCGTTAGCGTGGCTGTTCTGCCCCCTCGAAAACTGTTGGATGTTGATTTCTTCAAAGTTCGTCATTAAGTTTTTTACCAAGGAGAGGTAGGCTGCCATCCTTTCATCCTTCGTGTTATAGTCTCCACTTATCTGATTGGAAACTAGTTGCGAGTCTCCGAATACCTGTAAATGCTTTGCTCCTAGAGTTTGCGCCCTTTGGAGACCCGCTATTAAGGCTTCGTATTCTGCTTCATTGTTGGAGGCTGCAAATCCCAGCCTGATTCCTTGCTCGAGGACTGTATTTTCTGGAGTGATGAGAACAATTCCTACTCCTGCCCCCTTTGAGTTGGAGGCTCCATCAATGAATAGTTTCCAGCTTCCCCCTGTAGCCTGGCTGTTTTGTTCTGTTGGCTTAGGCTGGTCGAAGGGTTCTTCGCCTGTGAATTCAGCTATGAAGTCAGCAAGGATTTGACCCTTGATAGCTATCCTTGGTTGAAATTGGATGTCAAACCGGCCGAGCTCGACTTACCATTTAGACAGTCTTCCCGATAAATCCGCCTTCCTTAGGACAGCCTTGAGGGGGTGTGATGTAAGGACAATGATCGTATGAGCTTCGAAGTAATGCTTCAGTTTCCTCAAGGACATTACTAGGGCGAGTGAAAGCTTTTCCAATGGCAGGTAGCGCTGCTCGGCGTCTAGTAAGGTTTTGCTCGCGTAATAGACTGGATGTTGGATCCCTGTAACTTCACACATTAGTGCTGAGCTGACAGTATGGCTGGATACAGAGAGGTAGAGGTACAAAGAGTCCATTTGCTGTGGTATGACAAGCAGTGGTGGGGAGCTTAGGTAGGACTTGAGCTCATCTAATGCTTGTGAGCAATCTGGGGTCCATTCTACCGTTTTGCTGCCTTTTAAGAGTTGGAAGAAGGGCTTGCATTTCTCGGAGGATTTAGAAATGAAACGATTTAGAGCAACGAGCATTCCAGTGAGCTTTTGTACATCGCGGATTGTGTGAGGAGGTTGCACTCTTTTGATTGCATCAATCTGGTCCGGATTAGCCTCTATGCCTCGCTCGTTGACCAAATACCCAAGAAACTTTCCTGACTGGACACCGAAGGAACACTTGCTCGCGTTGAGTTTCATTCGGTACTTCTTGAGGATTTCGAAGGTAATTGATAGGTCCGAGAGGTGATTTTCCTTCTCCTTGCTCTTGACGAGCATGTCGTCGATGTAGACCTCCATTGTGTCTCCCATTTGATTTTTGAACATTTTAGTAACCAGTCGCTGATAGGTTGCCCCTGCATTTTTTAGCCCAAAAGGCATGACCTTGTAACAGTATAAACCAACCGCCGTAATAAACGCCGTTTTGTCCTGATCTGGGGCATACAGGGGAATCTGGTGATAGCCTGAGTATGCATCCCGGAAACTCATTCGTTCGTGAGCTGTAGTGGCGTCTACTAGTTGGTCTATTTTTGGAAGAGGGAAGCTATCCTTGGGGCAGGCTTTGTTGAGGTCAGTGAAGTCTATGCAAACTCTCCACTTCCCGTTGCTTTTTGGAACTACCACTGGGTTGGATAACCATTTGGGGAATTGCACTTCCCGTATGGACCCTGCATCCAGCAGTTTTTCGACTTCTTGTTCTATTGCTTTGGCCTTCTCGGGAGCGGTTCGTCGTGCCTTCTGCGCTATCGGCTTGAATGTGGGATTGACGTGCAACCGATGGCAGACCATATTGGGATCGATTCCTGGCAGCTCATAGGGTTCCCAAGCGAAAACATCTATGTTGCTTCTGAGTAAGGTTAACAAATCCTTTTGCTCTTGGTCAGTGAGTGAGGTCCCGATCAGGAAGACTCTGCTGTTGTCGCCTTCTCTAGCAATTACTTCTACCAGGTTCTCTACAACACGCTCGGAGGGGAGGAGCCTGGTCTCTTCCACTCCGGGCCTTCCATATTTTAATTGTTATTTGGAAGGGATTGCACCTTCCTCCACTTTCTCGCTGGTTTGAACGGCTTTTTTCTCTGGCTTTGGTCGGATGGCCGCTATGAAGCACTTTCTCGCCATCGCCTGGTCGCCATGTATCTCCATCACTCCCCGCTCGGTGACATATTTGAGTTTCTGGTGGTAGGTCGAGGAGACTGCCTTCATTGCATGAAGCCATCCCCTACCGAGGATGGCTTGATACGGTGAATCGATGTCGACCACCAAGAATTCGATCATTTTTAAACATTTCCAGCGAGCACTGGTAGTACTATCTTGCCGAGAGGCATGGTCATTTTCCCAGCGAAGCCGACCAGAGGAACAATGGTTCCCTTTAGGTCGGCGATGTTCAACTTCAATTTTCTGAACAGGTCGATGTACGGTACTTCGGATGAGCTTCCTTGATCGACGAGCAGCCTGTCGATATCAAAGTTGGCTATCCTCAGTATAATGACTAAGGCATCGTGATGTGGGGTCCTCACTCCCATAAGATCTTCATCCGTGAAAATAATATTCTTATTGTAGTTGATGTCCTCTGCTCGCCGGCATTTTCCTGCCTGTGATTTCGCTGGATCAATTTGAAAAGCTTTCATTACCGCTGTCAGCTTCTTTACCTCCATCCGAGCTGAGTTACCCTGGATTTTCTTAACATTGGATACTCCATGGATTAATGCGAATTCGTGTCCGGCGTCGTCTTCCAATACGTTGTCGGGTTTTGCCTCCTTGTGGACAGTCACCCTCTCTACCTTCCTTTCGACAAAGTCATTCAAATGTCCGGATTGGGCTAACTCCTCGAGGTGGGACTTAAGAGCCTTGCAGTGCTCGGTCTTATGCCCTCCCTCTTTGTGGAAGGTGCATCTCAGTGCATTGTTTCTTTTCGATGGGTCTCCTCCCATTTTCCGGGGCCATTTGATGAACGGCTCATCCTTGATCTTCGCAAGAATTTTGTAAATTGGTTCTTTGAAGACGGTGTTGACCGCCTGGAACGACTTTGCAACGTCTGGGCTCCCTCCATTCTTGGAGCCATTATTGCTCCCATTCTTTGCTCCTTTTTTCTGGTTATCAACTTTCTCACTTCCCTTCGTAGCGAGCTTGGCTCGACCGTTTTCTCCTACGTTAAGGCGGGTGACATCTTCCACCTTTGCGTATTTATCAATCCGGGACATCAGGTCATCAATGGTGGTTGCTTCCTTCTTTGTCAAGGACTGGTAAAGGAGGGAAGAGCTAGGTAGCCCAATTTTGAATGAAGCCACTGCCACCTCTTCCACGCAGTCCTTCATCAGGGGGTGGTTGCTTCCTTCTTTGTTAAGGACTGGTAAAGGAGGGAAGAGCTAGGTAGCATAATTTTGAATGAAGCCACTGCCACCTCTTCCGCGCAGTCCTCGACTTCGTTGAATAACTCCCACTACCTCTTCGCATAGTCTCAGAGTGTCTCCTGAGGAGTTTTCTTCATTGTCAATAGAGCATCCATCCTTTTGGGATGGGAGCTGCTGGTGATGAACCGGGCCGTAAAGAGCTCGGCCAGGGATTTGAAATTTTTGATGGATCGGTGAGGGAGTTTCTCAAACCATTTCTGGGCCACGTCATGAAGGCTCGAGGAAAAAATACGGCACATCAGTGCATCTCGGTGATTCCAGAGGGTCATAGCCTGCCGGTACTGCCTGACATGATCAATGGGATAAGTCTTCCCGTCGTAAATCTTGAACCTTGGAATAACAAACTTTTTGGGAGCTTCTTCTTCTTCAATTTCCCTCGTGAAGGGCGATTTCATCTGGGTCTTGAGGGCTCTCCTGGCGAGTTCTCTGGTTGACCTGGTGCCGCGGTGAGCTGGATGTTGGTCCATTTCTCTGTGGACTAGGTTCCGTATGTTGTCGTCGCTGCGAGCGGGGCTCTGATAGCGGCGAGCTTTTCTCAGTTGCTCGCGGAGGTCGTCGTCTGAGTCGCCACCTTAGAACCCTTGATATTGCCTCCTAGGGCTCCTTCCTCGGCTGCGAGATTTGCTCGCCTGAGGGCTAGGAGTGTGATAGGGGCGTCTCCTGGTATCAGGACGTAGTTCTTTCTCCAGTTTTTCCAGTCTTCTTTTCAAGCGAGCATTCTTAGCCTCATAACTGCGAGAAGACTCCCTCTACTCGTGGATCCTTGCTTCGTATGCATCGATCAATATGGATATCTGAGTGGACCTTGCTGGTCCTTGACTTTCTTCTGAGTATGGCCTTTCTAAGCGAGCCCCTTGATCTGATCGTCGGACTTCAGACCTCATCCTGCGAGGAGCGGGTGGTTCCTGAATATCTCCTGCTTGAGGAGCGTTGTTGCTGTGATCAGACATCTTAGATTTTTTCTCGGCGTGGGCTCTTCTCAGGGAAAGATAAACATTTCCCACAGATGGCGCCAATTGTGGTGACAATTATTATGCAACACAAATAAATATGAAAGAGGTAACAACCAAGAAAAGATAAATAAAAAGCCAATCACACAACAACGGGTATACGTGGTTCAGCAAAGATGTGCCTACGTCCACGGTGGTTCAGTCGGTGTTATTTCTCTATGTTCTGAAGAATAAGTACAGAGAATACAACTTGTCCTTTGCCCCGGACTTAGGGTTTAATTTATACATGTATATGTTGGAGTAGTGGGGGTGATGGGTTTCTCCTTGTTAGCCATCTCCCCTACATGGGATTGCGTTCCCCCACAACTTCTCTTCATGGGATCGTGGGGTAATCGGATTAATACAAAAGGTGATGGGCCTGGGCTTTGGGCCGCTAAGGAGAGGCTACTCGTCCAGGCCTATGATACTAAATTCAGGGTACCCACAGTAACCACCAAAAGAATGACCGTATATATCGCAGTAGGAGCAATAAAGATTACTCAAAGTTGGGGTCTCCTTAGGAAAGTCTCTAAAGATAGGTTTTAAGGAATTTTGAGGTTGAAATCTATTCTTAGATAGTACAGTTTTGAATGTAGATTCACTCTTCCTAATTGAGGGGCAGACATATTTAGCCTTAGGTGAACTTTCATGCTTAGAGAAACTTGATTCCCCAATGTTAAAATTTTGATGTTTTGAGTCAAACTCAGTTTTTAGAGAATGAAAGTCTGGGCAGGTTTCAATTGGTCTTTTACCTCCTGACACAAACTTCATAGGTTCAAAAGATTTTGTTTGTGTCTTCAAATTAGGGCAAAACCCTATTCCAGTTCGATCATCAGAATTGGTTTTAGATTCAACAACAAATCCATCAAAGCAGTTTGAGTTATTTTTAAATTTTGTAATTTTTTTGAAAACAGTTGCTATCTTTTCTTTAGTTTGTTTCAATTATAACAATGTCCCTTTGTATTTTTCTTCAGAGTTTCATTTGTTTCAGTCAAATTTCTCAATTTTTGATCAAACATTTTGATTTCACTTTCATGAGTTAGACATTGGGTAGTATACTCTTCAGCATTAAGTTTGACCATCAGGCTTAGATCTTCTAACTTCTTGGTGAGATCTTTCAAAATCTTCTCTAGGCTAGTGCTTTTCTTGAGAGTTTTAGCATAAAGTGTGTGAATATCTGGGAGATCTTCATTGTCCAAGTCACTAAGTGTAGTGTGTGAAGTGACCCCTAAGGCTTCATTTCCTGGACTCACACACCCATTGACATCGTCATTATCACTTTTCCTTTGACTCACACACCCCGAGGTAGAAATAGCAATGTTCTCAGTAATTAAAGCATCTAAACCAGTAACAGCATGATTCGAAATAACAGAAGTAGAATTACTAGATTCATCCTCACTAACAAACACAAGCATATCATCATTATAGATAATATTGGCAAAAAAGGACATGCAAGGATCAAAAACATCAAATGACTCAAGTTCCTCATTTTCAGAGTCGCTTGAATCATCCCATGTCTTGCAAATGTTGGCTCTAGCATGTTTATTTTGGAGTGTTCAAGTTAACTCTACAATCTTGTGCAATGTGTCCTAGTTTACCACATCTAAAGCATCCAGTCTTCTTAAGGTCTCCGTTAGGTTTAGTATGCGAGTTCTTGTGATGTTTGTCATGAATTTTCTCATGAGGTTTATGATTAAAGTGAGCTGGATAATTGGACTTGCCTTGTTTGTTTGCCATGTTGTTTCTAAACTTAATAATTTTCTTAAATTGTTTTGACATTAAGTCAATCTGATTTTCCAAACTCTCTATATCGCATTCCTCATCAGAGTCATCATTGGGAGTGTTAAACTCAGGTTTAATCAACTTAGAAGAAAAGCTCAGATTGGAACTAGTCTGTTTCCTATGGGACTGGGTCAATTGTTTCCTAAATTCTAGTTCCATTTCCACAGTTCTTAGTTTACTACTGAGTAATTCAAGAGTGAGATTTATGTCACACATTTCCTCAACAGCATATCTTTTGTTGTCAAATTTCTGTGGTAATGATCTCAGAATTTTAGATACAACTTCATGTCTGTCATATGTTATCCCATTAGCATGCAGTTTTGTCACAATATCAGTCAAGTTCATATAGAAGTCATCAAATGACTCTGATTCAGACATAATTAAAGAGTTATCCTATTGAATGAGCATTTGTGTTTTAGTAGCCTTAACTCTAGTGTCACCTTCATGAGAAGTAATCAAAGTGTCCCAAGCTTCCTTAGAAGTGGTACAGGATGAGATTCTTTTGAACTCATGTTCATTTGTGGACATAAATATGGCATTCTTTCCTTTGTTATTGTTGCGAGAAATTTGTTTCTCTTCTTGTGTGAACTCACTTAATACTTTCTTAACCCTCTCATTACTTCCTTCAGTGGCTGCTTTAGTAGGAAAAATGTATCCATTTTCAACAATGTCCCAGACATCATCTCCCAAAGTTCCTTGAATGAAAGAAATCATCCTTACTTTCCAGGAACAAAATTGGTTCCATCAAATATAGGAGGTCTGGTCCAGTTACCAAATCTTTCATTTTTCTCGTCCATGTTTGATTTTCAGAAATGATTTCAGAAACACAGGATCTCTTTAAAAGAAGTTTACAAATCTTTGATACCAATTGAAAATCTTTTACTAAAGCCGTTTAATATAAAATTAAACTATTCAAGTAACTCCGAACAGTTTTTTGAAGAAACTCTTTTCTTTAAAATCAAAACTAATTAATCACAAGATGTGTTTAAAAAAATATGTATGAGATCTGTTCAAGATTTGATTAACAAGATTTGATTAACAGGTTTAATAAATCAGTTTAAATAACTTTAAACTCAGCACAACCAAGAATTAGATAAGGAGATGTAGAAAGATTAAGAACAAGTATTTTTTACATGGTAAAACCTCACCCAACTGAGGAAACATCCACGACTCCCTCTATGAAGTATCCAAAAATTCCACTAAAATAAATTTTAAAAATTTACAAACTATATAACAAACATGCATACAACTCATACCTATATAAGTTTAGGAATGTACCCTCTGGTGTCCTTATAACTTCTCTGCATTTCTGATTGTTGATGTTGTTCTCCCAGTTTGCTAACTTCCAATTTGTTCAAGTTCTTTACGTCGACTCTTGTTCTCAAGATCTTATTACCAACACTTTTAGTCTGGTAGGGTGATAGTGTTTGTGGAGGTGCTTTCTAACACATGCATGCACACACACACACACACATACACACTTATTTTATACAACAAGTCCTAACAAATTACATATAAGAACTATATGCTGTGATTTTTCTATTTCTCTCTTCTCACAAAACTTAACCTTATTTGACCTTTACAATAATCCCAGAATCAATGGCTATCTTACTCAGAAGACGTATCAAGATCTTAATCAATCTCGGGTTTTGAAAATATTTTTGAGATTGATAATCACCAAGTGCGATTCCAAACTAGGTCAAAGGTTTTGTTTTACAAGAACTAGAAACAGAAAATGTTATTGTTGATTTCAAAGTTAAAAACATTTACAGGAAAGAATCAACAATATATTTCTCAAGATGAGAAACAAAATATGTAAATCTAAGTGAAATATAACATAAATTACTCGGATCTAAAATTTCTATAAAGCAGAAACTTAGATCTAAGAAAAATGCTTAAGTTGGACACAAGATCTAAGAACGAAGAGGTTACAGCATCAAACCAACTAAACAAACCAACTCTCAACCTCTCAAAACACTCAAACACTCATGGTTGTGTTTGGTATATACAGGACTTAAAAAGAGGTTTAGGTTTGAAAAGGTTTTGACGATTTAGGGTTCGGGTTTCTAACTCTTTCTCTCTCTTTCTGGTTTCTAACTCTTTCTGGTTTCTCTCTTTCTCTCTCTTTCTGGTTTCTCTCTTTCTCTCTCTTTTCTCTAAAAGGACGAAAATGGCAAAAATCACAGAAGGCAAAGGATAAAGGTCCTTTTATAAGGGGCTGAGAAGATTCGAGAATAAGGTTAAAGAACAACGGCTCAGATTGAGTCAAGGTTTATTGACTTTGATCCAAGGTTTCACGATATGCGGTGATTAAAACTCTCCTGATTGGTTCATTTGAGGTTCATAGGGATGATGCAAGAGCGCACGCAGATCGTTGATAAAAATGATCCAAGGGTTGTAAACAATCGCTGGTTTACTCTCTATAAAGAAACACAAACTCAACCAATCAGAATGCAACAGATGTTGGGCAAACAGAAGATAACAAACGCGCGTCCAAAAATAAATACAAACGCACCCTGAAGTCTTTGCCGCTTTCGGATTCTACCCAAGCAAACATTCATCCAATATAACCACCAAAACATAATTGCAGATTGACCCCAAAAACTTTTAAAAACAAAATTTAATTAATAAAAATATTATTTTAAAAGTTTTTAAAATCCCAAAAAAATATTAAAAAGCAATTTTAGGGATTTAAACACACTCAACATATATACACACAATTATATGCAATATGAAATGTATGAGATCAATTCTACCGTGTGTGAGTGTTGCTAATATTGTCTAGATCAATCAAGCAAGAGGAATAAAATAGCAAATCAAACTCTGAGGTTCTTTGGTTTCTAGGTTAGACACAATTTTGTCACTATTTCCAAACTAGATGAACACTTATACAATATAGACTCAAGTGAGTCAAGAGTATATGGTGCTTCACCCTTCTCTAAGATGATTTTCTCTCTCCATCATTTGTCCTGAAAACATACAATGTATGTCTAGAGTGGAGCTAGATGGGTCCAGTACCTTTACTTTACTTCAATTAATCCCAACACTATCATTGAGATCAAACCAAAAAAAGTAAAACTGTAACCGATACTATACATCATGAACATCTCTTCAATTTTAACACCGCCACACTTGAAATGACTCCCTTGTTCCATAGTAGTGTCATCTCCCTAGACGTAGGCCTGATAGACTTACACCCTAATGATTAATCCGGATTTTTGACACAGCGTCATTCAAGCCAAATTAGGAACAACAATCAATTTGAAAGTTTGAAAGCATGGACATTCACTTCTAGTCAATATGGGACATAAAAACAACATATATCCACCTTCAACAAATGCTTTCAGCTTCTCATAAGAGCCCTTGCCACAATATTAAGTAATCACCCTCAAATCAACTATTAATTAATTAATTAATGATCAAGCTTTCGACTAAGACCTATGAGTATTTACCTATATTGTACTTTCTTCAATTAAATCATGGTGGTATATTGTTTATTCTTATGTAAATACAACTTTGGCTTTAATTACTTATAAAAATTAATTGACTAAGACTATATAACTTATGATGTTTTGAACAAGCAACAAATTTGAGCTTACCTACTAAACTAGCAGCTCTTGAGGAAAGAAAAAAGTAGGATGAACATAAGCATATAGTTTTCAGCACCAAGTATTTCTAACTTGAAAAGTGATGTTAGGTTACCTTTCCCGAGTACTTAGGATTATCCATCAATCCAGGCTTTCTCTTATATGAAATGAATGCAACAAAAGTAGTCTAATAACAAGTCTCTAAATTTTAAATAGCTCAGAGCATTGTTTACTAAGTATTTTGTTACAATAACTATACATGTAAACTACTATAATAAATCCCAAGGGCACGACTTCATTTTTTTCTTTTGTGAGACATTTCAGACATTCTTAAATAAGAAAAGAAAAGTGGTGTTTTTTCTTTAAATGAGGAATATGTCAATATATCTTGTATAATTTGATTTTTCTTTTCATTTACTAGTTACTTAAGGATACATTTCAATACACATCTATACTCATTAGATCCTCATCCCCCTTCCGACGGCATTTTTTTATTCCATTAGACACTTAAGATATTCTTAAGGAAGAAAAATAAAGTGGTGTATGTTCTTTAAATGAAGAGTATGTCAGTACATCTTTTACCATTCGATATTTCTTTTTATTTACTATTTTCTTAAGGAAACATTTAAATACATATCTAATTATAAGCCTATCAGAACTACCTATTAGTGAACTTACATGCATTGTTAGGAGCACCTAAGCCTAGAAGCCCTCCAGAAATAGCATGTCGTGACACAGAAGATGGGTTAGCCATCCATCCTCCAAGAGACGTTTTAAGAGGTGCCGGTGGAGTCTGAAATTGCTAAAAAAAGCAAAAAGGAAAAAGAAAAAAAAAAGATTGAATGACCATACCAAAATTCCTGCAATAACTTGTAAGTATAAGAGGAATTCTTGGTGACTTACGCCATGAGCACCTAGTGGTGAAAAACCACCTACTTTTGGCATGGAACCCAGTAGCTGATTAATGACAGGTGATGGAACCCGCGCGCCATTTGTCTTCCCACAAGCATGGTCCACAAATAAGGTTTTTATCTCAGGGTTAGATTGTGGATTCTTGAGAAAATGGTGCTGCCAATTTAAGTTGTAATCCCAAAAGAATTAATAAACAAATAAAGGTAACAAGATGTGTTACAGTTTCATCAACAAGAACCTGGTCATCTCTCACTCAAATTACCTCTGATTTATTAGTGTCCGTAGTCTTGAGTTCTTTAATGTGGGAAAGTAAATCTTATCAGGGATGAGAGGATTTGACTTAATCAACATTTGAAGCTCATTAAGCATTATAGTCCTTGTCGTCTTGATATCTCCATACTTAGAAAGCTATTTATTATCCTTGAAATAATTTTTTCGATTTAAAGTGTTCCCAGGACTCATTAGTTACTATAAATGATTTCTAAGAGGTTGTGAGGTAGTTAGCCGACCTTTAACCAACATGTTGAAGAAAAATCAATTCACTTAGACTCCTCTATCTTGGGAGGCTTTTGATTCACTCAAAGAAGCCCTTACCGACACATGTATTAGCTATACCCAACTTTAAAAAGACATTTGCACAATTGCACAGTTGCACAGTTGCACTAGAGATAAATGCTACTAATGAGGGAAAGGGAGTTGTTCCTATACAGGAATGGAGGCCTATTATTTTTCGAAGTAACAATTCTCGTTAGAAAAAAGGGGCATTCCACTTAGGATAAGGAATTATGGGCTATAGTCTATGCCATTAAGAAATGGAGAACCTACTATGAGCATCCATTTGATTTGTTCTTAGATATACTTGGCATAATCTGTTTTGATTTATAAACTGGGATAAATATAGTAACATACTCTGTTAAGGGAATGTATTTATTGTGTTCAATTACTTATACAATAATTTAGATATCCAAATCATTACACAGACACATACTGTAGAAACTATTGAATCTAAGTACACTATGTATCTAATACTATATAATATATAACCAATCATTACACAAACACACACTAACCGAAGTTTAGGATCAAATGTTGGCTGAACGACATGAGATTATTTATCAGATGTTGGCTGATCGACACGAGGCGTAGGTCAACCAACGTTTAGGATCAAATGTTGGTTGATCAACGTTTAGGATCAATAAACGTTTAGGATCAAATGTCGGTTGACCGATGCGTGATTCTTTATCAGATGTCGGCTGATCGACATTTAGGATCAATCGATGTTTTGGATCAAATGTCGTCTGACTAATGTGAGATTCTTTATCAAAGGTCGGTTGTCATACCCCGCAGAATCCGAAAGGTGGGGTGGCCAGCCACCGCCGCCAGACTATGCCAGGCGTGAGTAAATAAATACCATTCTTAGCATGAGACATACATGAGACATAATTAAATTAGCCCATAAGATAAATAATTGAATCAATCCCAAATGATAACAAACAACTGAGCGATAAAAGATCCATCACATGATAAAACTCCAAGTAAAACCAATCTCCAATAATGATTAAATAAAATCTGAATAATAAAGCAAATGTAAATAATCTAATGAAATCCTCTAATAACTTTGGAACCGAATGGTCCAATAAAACCCAAATGAAGTCTCATAATGAAATACGACTGAAAAGAAAGTCGAACTAAATAAAGTAATAAAATGAATAAACTCCAACTGCATCTCCGAACGATAAACTCCGATAATCCTATGTAGCTTCTCCAAAATTTATCCAGAAGAGTTAGTCCACGCACGAGGGCAGAGCCCCGAGCATGAATACACACCACTCCCTCCAAATAGGATCCGTGAATCTAAACAGTAGCATTATACGCAATAAATATCACAATAGAGTTTTTTATTAGACAAGTAATTTAAATGCGGGAAAGATAAATTACTAACTACCCCCATAGATTATTATAAAAATCACATCAATATATTTTAATTATCCCACTGCCCCAAAGTATTAATTGAATTCAATTAACCCAAAGTTATCATTTATCTCAATTTTATTATCCATTACGGTACTTCCGTAATAAATTCTACACCACCCACAATTCCCCTCGACATAGATTTCTAGCCATTTAAACTGTCAGCCTGCACGTTATGCACGAGGTTCCAGACATGACACGCCTTCATAGCTAGCCAACCCGTTTAAACTGTCAGCCCTGCACATTATTCAGACGTCACACACCCACACGTCGTAATAGCCAGCCAATCCGTTTAAACTGTCGGTCCTGCAAGTTATTAACGATGCCAATATATTTTAATACCTGTTTTTATTATCTTAGGTATTAAATTCTCATTTTCTCAATTTCACAATTTATAAATTATCCCACCCTTTTAAACGATGTGAGATCCTCAAAATACCCCTTAGTCCCATACCTAAGGGTCCCCAAGTACACATACGTCATATCCTACATATAGGATGAATCACCAATATAAAACACATCCTAGTCTCATGCCTAGGCTAACGAAATGATGATATAATGTAAAAATCTGCCCCACCTCAAAATATAAAATTCCCACGAATTTTCACTAACTAGTCCCATACCTATAAATTATAAAGTTTAACCAAGGCCTACCCACTAGTTCCATACCTAGTAAGCACCCTAAAATAGGGTTGAGCAAGATACTACCCAAAATCCCCTCGTCCTCGCGATGGAAAAAGTGACTAAAACAATTCACACAAAGCACAATTCAATATGCACAACATAGCAATTTACTCAAAAATGTCCCAATTTAATTTAAATCAATTAATAACACCGACGTTGATTTCAACATGATTAATTCCATCCAATAATGTTAAATTGATTAACATACAATAATCTTCAATAATACATAATCATTTTCTTTTATAAATCATCTGCTTTTTATAAGTGTGAGCGCGCCCCAATAACCATATAAATAATTCCATAAAAATTCTACATGAGAACCTACACCCAAAACCATAAAAATCCAAAAATCTAACCTACGCACCCAATGGTTTCAAAGATTAAATCATGTTTAAAATTTTCATTAAAACAGTCCCAAAATTTAAGTGCCCACTTTCTCTAATTAAGTTACTAATTAATTTTAATAAAAAACATGTGATTAAGGGTTTAAGCGTCACTTCAAACGCATAACACTAAAGAAAAGGAATAGAGTATTAATGCATGTGATTTAGATGAAAAAATCTCATTTGACGGTTGGATTCCTCTCAAAAAATTAGCAAAGAGTAGTTCTTGAACAATCTTGAGAAAACCCAGTTTAAAGCTTCAAAACTTGGATTGAAAATAACTCTCCAAAGGAGTTAAGGTTTTGAGGGAGGAAGAAGATGTAAAAGAGGAGATTGCTACTCTTAGGGTTTAGAAGAATGTGTTTTTAAAAGTACTAAAATCGTCACTCTATTTATATACTAAAAAGAATTTGAGTCCTAATCAAATACAAACATTCAAAAAATTATTACGGACGATCGGACCGTCAGAATAGCTTAAACTTTTAGTATGTTGTAGGGAACTACGAGACGGAGTTGCTCTGAAAAATTCAGCTCGATCAGACGGTCAAATTTTTCAAAATATTATTTTTATCCTCCTTAGCTCGGATCCTCCCCCTATTTTTATACGAAAAGTTATAATCTCCAATTTTTAATCCCGATTGAAATTCCACTTAAAACCTTTTTTTTTATATAAAAAAACTAACATATTTACATACTAAAATTAAATGGATCCCAAATTTTTTTCAAAATCCGAGATAATTTAATTAAAACCGATTTAAAAACCACGGGGTGTTACATCGGCTGATCGATGTTTAGGATCAAATGTCGTCTGAACGATGCAAGTTCTTTATCAGATGTTGGTTGACCAATGCGAGGCATTGGTCAACCAATTTTTTCATACATTTTAACCATTAGTAAACTACCATATCTCCTACGAGGAATGGGATAAATATACATATTTTGGTTCAGACCTGAATCGAATTACTAATACAAATGTAGTAGCCCAAACGAGGAAGGGGAGGAAGATATATATATATATATATATATATATAAAAGTGTGTGTGTGTGTGTGTGTGTGTGTGTGTGTGCGCGCAACAATACATGCGTGTTTGCACACACTGTTGGATATTATGTAATGTATTTAATACATATTGTTACTTTAACTTCATTGTTTTGTTCATTCCCGAAAATATTAGTATGTCTCGTTTCTCTATGACTTACACTAAACAAAAGTTTTAGATGTTCTCCTCGATTTTTAGTTCGTAATCTATATTTTTTGTTATATATTTCATAAGAACCAATATTAAAACACATATAATAAATCACAAGATTATTTGATTAAGATTTATCACAACAAAACTAGGAACAAATTCCATTCTAACCAATAAACAATCAAGGGGTTTACACACAACAAGTTGAGTTTTTATATATAGCACAAAATGGCCCAATACTCAATGGACTCATAAAATCTCATGAACATGTTATTTCGAATAAATGAGATTAACTATAATCAATTTTAAGAATACACTACAACCATAAGAATGAGGTTTGAACAAATTTGATTACAACCCTAAATATTTTATTGTTACATAGATCTAAGAAAATAATTTGGTAATAAGTATATATGCATAAATATATGAAATTCCAAACCTTTATTCGAACAAATATTATACATACAAATATCACATACATACATACAAATCAAACATACGAGGATCTAGATATAAAGTACGCAGTGTCAAACATATTACTATCCCTAGAACCAAATTTCGAGTACATATTGAAATCCAACAAACTAAAGATGATTTCTTGAGACCCTATTATATGTTGCGAAAAAACTCATGCCTTTATGTTTAACTAATACTTGAGTTGGCATGATGTCTGTGATCTCCAAATCAATCAAAACCTAGAAAAATGACCATACAATTTAATTATTCCTTCACTGTTTGGTTACTTCACTGTTTCCTTATTATGCAGAACAATGGGAAACCATTATTTCACACCTTAGTTTTGTAGATGATGTTATAATCTTTCTAAATGGGGAGAAAAGAATAATAAAGAACTTGACAACATTTTTAAAAGAGTGACATTTCTTCCTCGCTACTGTGAGTCCGAAATTCTTGAAAATGGCAGTAAAAGACGACACCGATAATCTTCATATTTTGTCAATGGGTGCAACGTTAAACATGCACTTTTATTTTTCGATAATATGTTGGACTAAGACTTCAAAATGAGAGAGGGCAATGAGATATATGAGACGAAATGTTATCATAAACCATTGAATTTTTTCAACGGTGATGCATGTTTGAATTAATTTGGGTCCAACACATATATTACAAAATAAAATTATAATTTAATAGTATATCAAATTAATGGCATGCAATACTTTCAAAGGACATGAATTAATTAACACAAACAAACATATAAATAATTGTAATTAAAATTCACGCAAACAAGTATACGACTATTTTCATAAATTAATATTAAAACTATATTACAATAACCAATTGACAATCCGAGTTTTCAATTAGCTCACCCTGAACCTCCTATCACCACTATAAATCAACAAAAATAATCACAAATTTCACCCAACACGGATCTATATGTAACTCGAGTAATAAAAAAACACATAAAGCAATATACGACTTACCTAGGGCGATGGCATTGGCTGGTGACTAGGGCGACGAGGCTAGGGCTAGAGCAGGGAGGCTGGGGCTAAAGGTTCAAACATAAATAAACACTCAAACAATAATAATTATTTATGGGGAGATTATATCCAAGAACATGAGATATATAGATTGATGTGAAACTACCTAATTACAATTCTTTAGAAATTAAACAAAAAAAATTCAGCATAAAACTCGCGAAAAATCTCTCGCTCACACACATATCAATTAAATAATGGTATATATCTTTTTTTCAAATTTAAATCAATAATGAACAAGTGACACCAAAACACACTGATAAACATGATATAGGTAAAATATCTAAAACTACATTCATAGAAACTCTTACTTAACAATAGCAACAACAACAACAACAACAACAACAACAATAAGAAAAATAATGGTACATATCAATTAAAGAATGGAAAAGCGGTCCTTATTTTACACAAACACACATTATAACGAAAGAAGGATTAGACAATAATAAATTACCTGGTATCAACATAGTCCGAGTAAGTCGACTGGGGATGACGGGGTTAGGTAAAAAACGTGTAAATTTAGGGAGAGAAAGGGGAGTGCGGAGGGGGTTACATTATGAAATTTAGGGTGATAAAAAGAAATGTGTATAACGTTCTTAGGAAAGAGGCGAATGAGGAGATGATAGAGGAGAGGTAGATTGCGATAAGGAAACGTGTTGCCAAAAATGAAGACCTGCAATTTTTTTTTTAAAAAAAAGAACTTCCACAAAAAATGAAGAGGTTACGCCATTTCCCCCTTTAATTTAATGGAATTAGTTACGAAACGCCTTAAAAATACAACATTTATTTTGGCATTAATTAAAAAACGCTCTATTTATGTGGCACGTCAACATAAATGTTGTGAATTTTCAATACTTATAAATAAATGTTGGGAAAAAGAAAATTCTCAGCATTTTAAAAAAATACTGAGAAACAAATGCCGAAAAAAATCAGTTTTCTTATAGTAAGCCTGAGGAGGTGCATGGGGTGGAGGAAGTTCATGATGAGGAGGAGGTTGAGGGTGAGGTTTAGGAAGAGGAGGAATTTCATGTAGAGGAGGAGGAAGAGGGTTATGAGGAGGAGGAAGGTTATGAGGTGGAGGAGGGTCATACCGAGCAGGAGGATACTGCTCCCACTGAGGGGGGTATATTACCCTTTTGGACGAATAAACCGTTTAGCATGTTACATAGGACCACTGCTGAGTACAATAACAAGAAGAAGGTTGCTGAGTCTATTGAAATATTTAAAGGATCACGTGAGTTATGACATTTGGACGGGTAATGTTGTAATTACATTCTCGAACTAAGTTATATCATTAATGTTATATATTATTCATTCGTTTGATAAATTTTGATAAAGTTTTCATTATGTTTGTAGGTGGAGTGGGTTCCTTTACTGTGTATCAATCATTGGATGAAGATCCGCAACTGAAAATTCAGTGATATTAGTCCTAGTGTACAGAAGAGGGTAAAAAGGACTAAATTTAATGGGATTATAAAACATAGCCACCATTACTATAGACACCCAATTATGTTACCCCCCAAACTCTCCTTAGGTCCCTAGCACCTCCCCTCATCACTACAAACCCAGGTCATACCCCGAGTACTGACCTAGAAGCCATCGGGCACTCCCAGGCTCTGTTTGACCAAAAGTCAATCTTCAACTCGACCGAGACTGAATGAATCTTTGAATGACATTGAAACCCCTTTCCAACGGTCCATCTCGTGCGCGATTCTGACTTACCATGCGGACAAACGACTTGTTTTCCCCTGAAATCTGATCTGAAGACCACCGGGCGCTCCCATGCTCCATTTGACCAAATTCAAAGTCTTCAGCTCGACCAAGACTGAATGAATCTTCAAAGGTCACTGAAACCCCTTTCCAATGGTCCATCTCGTGCGCGATTTTGACTTACGATACGGACGAACGATCCGTTTTACTCTGAGAGGTCACCGAACGCTTCTAGCCCAAAGTCAACTCCCCGAACCGGATCAAATTCTTTGGAATGTCATAGTACATCTCCTAACCTTTCTAACGGTATACCCTGTGTACGATTCTAACTTACCATGCGGACGAACGATTCATTTGCGTCCGACATCTCCCCGTTCAATGGACTGACGAATGCTTTTGAGCCATGTTTGACCCAAAGTCAACTCCCGAACCCGAGAGTTGTCCAAAGGACTTTTGAAGGTATTTAAATTTCCTTTCCAACGGTTTACCCCGTGCACAATTATGATCAATGGTTTGCGTTCTGTGGTCGATTTTTTGAAAAGGCCTGAAAGACACTGCCAAACCGCAGGTCCTAGACCTGCCTATCGGTAGTGTGCCTAAATGCACCTGTCGATTGGCAGGAATAGGGCTATGATGATCAGAAATGCCCCGGGCCTGTAAAAAGGAGGCCTGAACTCACTTTCAAAGGGATCCCAGATCTGATAGATATCAATCTCAGCAGATCCAGAAAACCTCTCTAAAAAAGTCAGCGTGATTTTTACACCCAAATCCCTTTCCAACCTTCACTTTTCATCATCCTTTTCATCAAACATGGTGAAATCAACACCCTCCATCATCATCCAAGTCTAAGGACTGCCCTCCAACATTCAAGATCAAGCTTAAAATCTTCAAGAAGGTCCAATTTTCTCAACTCTCTCCTTAAATTCTCATAAATTCACAATAACTTGTTTTATTACTTAGCTCTTTTACTATCTCATCTCACACATCCTAATATACTTTTCATTTAGTATTATTGCACATCTCTTATTTTCATATAAATAAAAAATCCAAAAAACAAGAAAAAGAGGGTTTGCTCATAAATTCCAAACGGGAATTCTCATACTTTTCTCACACTTTTCTTACAACTAAAACACTTTTTCTACACACACACACACATACATAAATAAATAAGAGAATCCCTCGGTTGGATTTATGGGATAAAACCCACCCCCCATTTTGTAGGCGAACTACGTGGACTTTGATGCCTCTATAGGCTACGTAGGTGTCTCGGGGTAACACCCAAGACTCGAGTCCTATTTTTACTTTTTCTCTCATTTTCTATCTTCTCTAAACTCCACAGTCTTATATCATATATATATATATATATATATGCATATATTTGTTCTTAGTAGCGTATTATTCCACATGTGTTATCGTTCTATCATAACGATCAATGTAAGGATAATCGCGTAAATCCTATTCTCTAATATTTTTATTCCTTCCTACGGATGACTCACTTTACCTGTTCCATGGTACAAGCCAAGGATTCCTATCTCCACTATATATACACATGCACACATATCACGGGGAAAATAAAGGAAAATAACAAAAATCCATGAGAGATCGAAAGGGAGGAATGGGTGCCTAACACCTTCCCATTTTCCGAATCATTTTGGTTCGTATGCATCAGTATGTCTTTGGATGCTGTCTTTCGGGATGGTTCCCTTTCTTTTGTCTGTTTTGAGTAAAATAGACTAGCGACTCTAATTTCTCTACATTTTTACACCTCACCCAAATGACGCCGGTCGAAGCGTTCCCAAGAGGGATGCGCGGGACCTAGGATCCATCCGTAGCGCACCCGCCCATCACGAGGTTCCCGGACCAGGGATGGACAAAGTGGAGACTCTGTTGGGGACTTTCTTTTGAGGTCTAGACTCTATTTACATGGATGTTATGTTTGCTTGTATTTTTCCCCAATTTTGCATGTTCCCCTTTACTACTCATGTGTACCTCATGCTTATGATTCTATTCACACACTTGTAGAAAATTCTCCATGTACACTTCGCACCACGTGCACTTAGGGTCACATATGTTCACATGTTGCATGCATCACCCATCCATACTTGGTGAACCATTGGTACTTGTACTTTGCTCCCTGTTGGCATAATCGAAAAAGACATTCTCATAAGATACTAATAAGAGGATCATGCATGATTCACACGACATCACCAAAGAGCATTGTTATTGACCAAATTTTTTACCCAGTAACTGGAGGGTCACTTCGTGATGGGTGCTAGTCCGACAGGGCGCAGTTTGACTAAGCGATATGACTCTCACCTTCCATTGGCCAAGTACCTTCGATCTATATCGAACGGTTCCCCCGCATCGTACTGCTTGATCGAAGTCATGACGGGAGGTATATCATAGGGAACTCATTCACGTACACCGAGTATATCGAATTCACTCTCACACGTATCGTCCCCACGAGGTATATGGTGAGGCAATTCACGTACACTCATGTATATCAAATGGCTTGTCCACACATACCGATTGCTCGAAAGAGCAAGACGTATATCGTAGAAGTCACGCCGAAGGGGGTAACCCTTTCCGATTCACCCAACCAACTGCATACCCGCATATAGGTGTCGAGCCTAGGACACATATGTTAGATTACAGGTTTTAACCCGAAACTCTGCCGAAATTTTGGGTTTACCTACCGCCCGAATTTTCGCGCATTTTTAAAACGGGACCCTGTTCATGAGCCTGGTCACAAGTCCAGCCATAGCTTTGCATATATTACAAACCCAATTTTTGCAGGCTTGGGTCCCGTCGAGCATTTCATTTTGCATTTGGGAGAATTAATACAAGTGAAAACATAATAATTATAATAATCATACTGAGACCGTCTCCAAAGAGAAAATTCTATTTTTTTTATCCAAAATCCAAAAACATTTTTTCCTTTCCTTATCAAAAATCCAAAAATATTTCTCCTCTCTTTATCAAAAATTCAAAAATATTTTGTCTTTCAATTTCGAAAAAAAAATGTCAAAATTTTTTATCCTTTTTTCTCAAAAATAAATCCCATTTTACGCCTTCTCAGATCGATCGAAAACCCTTGGCCTGGCTCCTTATTGGCTTCGATCTTCAGTTAAGTCACCCCGGAGTTCCGTTCGTTCCCCTATTACTTCTTTCAACTCAGGAATTCATCCGCCTTCCATGGAGAACACATATCAAGTACTCGTTGTGCAGCCGAATCTGATGGTAGTCCTATCTCAGCTTGTGTCCAAGATTGTCAACCTCCAAACTGAGGTCCAAGAGATGAAATAAAACCAGGTTCCCGTCCCTCAAGAACCCGAGGCCCTATTCCCTCGTGCTATGGATCCACCCGAGCCCATCTAGGTTCTCGAAGAATATCAGCACGCTCCACCTGTCCCCCTTCTAATGAGTCATTGCCTGCCCAACTTCCTATGCCAAACCTTGCCTAGCCTGGGGCTAACTTGCCTACGATAATTGATCCGAAGGAAGAAGAGATGAATAAAGTCAAAGAGGACCTCAAGATCCTCACTAAGAAGTTTGACCAAGTCAGAATCTTAAGAA
The DNA here is from genome assembly GCA_949130495.1 of Sambucus nigra. Taxonomy (NCBI): domain Eukaryota; kingdom Viridiplantae; phylum Streptophyta; class Magnoliopsida; order Dipsacales; family Adoxaceae; genus Sambucus; species Sambucus nigra. The sequence continues at coordinate 681,453,942 of OX422210.1, read as the reverse complement.
ATTACATGGACTACACCCACATGTCTCCTTATCCTAAAGCAAGGTTACCCGAGAAGTTCAAGAAGCCAAATATCGAGAAATTCGGAGGAAGTGGACCTATGATTGTTCATCTACGAAGTTATCACAGTTATATGACTCTACTAGGGGCTTCTGAAGAAGTGGTAGCCCAATTGTTTCAGCAAACTCTGAAGGATAACCACCTCCAATGATTTTTGTCTCTCGAAGAGTCGAGAATTCGTAGCTGGGAGGATGTAGCCTGAGAATTCATGTCACAGTACAAATAGAATGAAAAGCTTGAGGTCACCCACCGTGATTTAGAGCCGCTCAAATAGAACCCTGGAGAATCATCCAGTAACTTCATCACCCGGTGGAGGGAAAAAGCAGATACCATGATCAATCGGCCTTTTGAGGAAGAACAAGTCAGCATAGTGAAGAAGAACTTCTTACCCCATGTCCGAGCAACGATGGGAGGACAATATTATCCCCACTTTCGAGCTCTCATAGAAGAAGGAGTAGAAATCAAGGAAGGTCTTGCCAAAATAGAAGTTAACCCAAAGAAGATGTCTGAAAAGTTCACTTCCAGAAAATATGACAAGCCTGCTAGTGCTATAGTCTCAACCGTCAATAACATCTCTCAACTAACCACCTCATGGGCGGCCAGAAATCCACCCTGTCCCAGTATGAAAGGAATACACCGAGCTCCATGCTCCCCTCTCCAAAGTTTATCAAGCCTTGTTAAGCCGAAACCTTATCAAACCTTTGGATCCCCATCCATTGCCAAATCCACTCCCAAGAAATTTCAAGGTAGATGCCCATTGCGCCTTTCACCAAACTGCTGGCCATACCACCGACCAATGCTTTCACGTCTGAAATATAATCCAAGGTCTAATTGATTGGGGTACCATTGCCCCACCAGCCAATCCTAAGCCAAACACTACTCACAACCCACTTCCAAATCATACCAATGCCATCTTTCTAGAAGAAAACCCAAAATTCGTTCCCTCAACTCAAATCACACCTATATACTTTCCTAAACCTCTCCAAATTTGCCCATATTTCCTCCTACATCCTACTAGCCTCGTTGATCAGGCACTGTAACTCCTTACCAGAGCATGCATCATTGTCTGCACCCATCCTGAAAATAGAAACATGGAATTGTCAGAAGTGTTAAACCAACTCCTAGAGTCCGGGATTAAATTGCCCTCACAGATGGTCATTGATTGCCAGAGGTTCAGTACGCTGTTCTTAGAAGCACGAAAATGGGCCCAAGAGTCTGATAGATGGGTGGAACTGGCCGATGAAGTCAGCCTGGATGATGTTGTCCAGATCATGGCAGAATTATTCAGGCAAACCAATAATATTTGCAGTATCACCAAGTTATTTGATGCTTTGTAGCTACAGGGGCACCTGGCCCCTTCACCCTTACACATCCCCACCGATTGGGAAAACCTGTATGAAGAAGCCGCTAAAGTTATGGAATGTATCGACTTTACATTGAATGACATAATTATTGCCACCAGATGGGGGGAAGAATTTCGGAGATTTGAATGAAGAGCAAGCCTCAGAGAAAACTGTCCCGGTAGCCGACATGTGTGTGATGATATCATTCGAAGAACTCCTCGGAGAAATAAATAAGGTGGCAAAATAATCCGAGATTGATGAGGAAATGAGATTCATGTTCTTCCCTTATTCAGTAAATCACATGACCAGATCAGGCAGGCATTACCAGATCCCAAACTCACTAACAGTCAATGATAAGGGGAAGGGCGTTGAAAACCTTCCTATGCCAGAAATGACCCTCGAGGAAAGCAAGATCCTTGATTAACTAAAGAAAACTCAAGCTAACATCACTCTACAGGGGCTTTTTATGTCTTCTTTGCTACACAGAATTGGATCAAGTTACTCACTGGACCCATAGTTCCTCCTTCTATCACACTGGAAGAAGCAGTAAATTTAGTTGGATCCTTGACCTCTACCCAAATGCTATCCTTTTTCGAAGAAGAAATCCCCAAGATTAGGCCAAACCACAATCATGCACTCAACATATCCGTCGAAGTTATGGGGAAGGTTGTACCACTCTCTCTTATCGACAACGGATCCGCCTTAAATATATGCCCACTACGAACCTTCAAATGTTTAGGCCTGAAAGAAAGCGACCTCTCTTCAGCATCCGTTATTGTGCGTGCCTATGATAATACCCGTCGGGAGGTGATGGGATCCATAAAGCTTGTAGTAGGGGCTGGCCCTATAAACCCTGTCGTTGAATTCCAAGTTATTAACATCCCAGCTTGTTTCAATCTGTTACTCGAACAACCTTGGCTCCACAGTATCAAGGGAGTGTCTTCTTCACTCCATCAGAAATTAAAGTTCTTCACCGACGGACGGGTCATTACTATCTGGGGTGACGATGACAATGCCGATGGTGTAAGTACCAGCAGTCCAATCCTTGAGATATAGCACGGGTCAAATGATATGATCATATCAAGATTTCGAGTTGAACCACCTCTACTCCTAGCAGGGGACAACTTCAAAGAAAGGGTTTGTCCAGAATACGACCCTTATGGCAACGTCAATGTGATTTAGATGTTCAAAAACATGCACTTCATGCCCGGACTGGGTCTAGGACAAAGACATCAAGGGATACTTGAGCCGATTGAAATAAAGAAGGCTTTCCCTCCTTGTGGGTTGGGGTATCAACCATCAGAATAAGAGCTCAAAATGACCTGCCTGTCTTGACTAAAGAGAAGACTAAATCGCGTCCAGACTATCCCAGGTGACTCCTTGAATGGACGATTCGTCAAAGAGGGAGAAGAAGATGAAGGCTATTTTTCCTATCAATGAAATAAATAAAGATTTTGAGTATCTTACTGTTCCTTACATTAACTGTTTGGATTCTAATCAAACTTTTGATGATGATGATTTTGCAAATGAACAATTCTTAATTGATCTAAATAAGGTTAATAATAAATAACATAATCGCATTCAAGTTAATAAAGAAGAGACTATTGTTATTAACCTCGGTTCTAGTAGCCAACTGCGCGAGATTCGAATAGGAGCTACCCTCAACGAGCATGAGCGTGCACAACTCGAAGAATTACTAAAGGAATTTATGGATGTCTTTGCATGGTCCTATGATGATATTATCGGCATTGATCCTGAAATAGCTTAGCACGAGATCCCCACGCTCCCAGGTTATAAGCCGATCAAACAAAAGTTAAGAAAGCTCCGTACCGAATGGTTGCTCAAGGTCAAAGAAGAGGTGGTCAAGCAGTTGAACGTAGGCTTCATTCGTGTGATCGAATATCCCACGTGGCTAGCCCACATAGTGCCCATGCCGAAATCAGGAGGCAAAGTTCGAATGTGTGTAAACTATCGGGATCTGAACAAAGAGTCTCCAAAGGATGATTACCTGCTACCCAATATCGACATGATCATAGACAACATAGCCAGTCATGATCCTAAGTCATTCGTCGACGGATTTGTCGGATACAACCAAATCAAAATTCACCCAGACCACCAAGAAAAACCGCATTCATCACCCCATGGGGAACCTTTTGCTACACTGTCATGCCATTTGGTCCCAAGAACGCTGGGGCTACCTACCAAAGGGATGCCACAACTATCATGCACAATCTGATTCACAAAGAAGTAAAAGTCTATGTGGATGATATGATTATCAAGTCCAAAACTAGAGAAGGTCATGTTCCTGCTCTCCGAAAGTTCTTCGAACGACTACGACAGTATCAGATAAGACTCAATCCGCAGAAATACATCTTCGGCGTTACAAAGGGAAAACTCTTGGGATTTATGATCGGTGAGAAGAGGATACAAGAAGATCCTGCCAAGCTGAAAGCCATACTTTATATGCTACCTCCCCTAACAGAGAAAGAATTCTCAGGTTTCCTCGAGAAATTGTAATACATCAGCCGGTTCATTATCCATTTAACCTCCGTCTGCGAACCCATTTTCGAACTACTCTGAAAGGATTTAACTAAGGTTTGGAACGAGACTTACCAAGAAGCTTTTGACCAAATCAAATAATATCTTACCCAACCCCCGGTACTCATGCCACCACAGCATGGTCTCCCCTTACTCCTGTACCTAACCATAACCGACACTGCAATACCTCCACAGCATGGACTTACCAACTGAGGCTTTGCTATCCCAATACCTTAAAGATTCCCATAAAGAAAGAGACATCTATTATGACAGTCGCAAATTGGTCGGGTATGAGGTTAACTACACTGCTTTGGAAAAGGCGTGTGTCGCACTTGTCTGGGTCACCCAAAAGTTACGGCACTACATGCTCGCTTTCCCCATCAAACTTGCATTCGAAATGGACCCCATCAAATACCTGCTTGAGAAACTCACCTTATTCAGCCGAATGACCCGATGGTTGATACTCCTAGCCGAGTTCGATATCTTGTACGTCATGCAGAAAGCTATGAAAGGAAGAGCCATCTCTGACTACCTCGCTGATTACCCCATGGATGAAGCCGATGTCTGGATCTCTGAATTCCTAGATGAAAATATCCTTTGCACTGCTCAAGAAAACCTCTAATGGAAAATGTTCTTTGACGGCGCTACCAACAAGAAGAGATATGGAATTGGGATACTCCTGATCGCCCCAGATGACTCCCACTCTCCCATCACCATCAAGTTGGATTTCCCTTGCACCAACAACATGACTGAATACGAGACATGCACAGTAGGTCTCAAGTTTCTCTCAAGAAAAGTATTCAATGTCTACGGGGATTTCGCCCTTATCATCGGTCAAGTGCTAAAAAAATGGAGAGTCAAGGACAAGAAGCTCCAACCCTTATATGCCCACTTAAAAGAAATAGCCTCCTGATTCCAAGATATCACCTTCCATTACCTACCTCGAGCAAACAATAACCTAGCCGATGCCCTTACTACCTTGGCCTCCATGTTCGACATGCCCAAAGGAATCACAATGAGCCCTTCCTTATTCAAAATTCAAAAGTAAGATAAACCAACCCACTGCTACCACATTAATCTCATCACCACAGAAGATCCCGAGATAGCGAATTGTTGGTATAATGATATTTGGCACCTCCTCAAGCATGGTAGGTATCCCGAGGGTTCCAATAAGAAAGATCGGGCAACCCTCTGAATATTGGCCACCCAGTACATCATTTATCATAAAGCACTACTCAAAAAGAATTTTGATGGAACTCATCTGCATTGCATCGCAGTGGTTGACATTGAAAAGATAATGCAGAAGATCCACAACGGGGAATGTGGGCCCCACATGAACGGTCATATGTTTGCCAAGAAGATCATCTGATAAGGCTACTACTGGACCACCATGACCCAGGATTGCACCACCTATGTTCAGCTATGACTCAAATGCCAATAATTATTCAACCTTCAGCATCTACCTCCGCATGGATGGGTCGAAGCGGAGTTATACACAATACTGAATGCTAAGAAAGTGGTCAAATTCGTCAACGAAAAATCATCTACCGGTTTGGGGTCTCGCATGAGCTAGTATCAAATAACGGGTTGCATTTCGAGGCAGAAGTCACAGAGGTGGTCAACGAGTATGGGATTCAGAGACACAAATCTTCTCCCCACTGACCTCAGACCAACGGTGCAGTTGAAGCCACCAACAAGAATCTCAAAGCCATCATCAGTAAGATGATCGAAAGTTATCGGGATTTGGCCGATCGGATCCCATACGCCCTATGGGGATACTAAACCTCAATTCTACCCTCTACTGGGGCTACCCCTTACTCTCTAGTTTATGGTATGGAAGAAGTCCTACCCGTGGAGCTGGAAATACCCTCGCTGCGCGTCATGCTTAAAAATAAGGTCAGGGAAGAAGATTGGTGCCAAATCCGTCTTAATGAGCTGACACTCCAAGACGAAAGGAGATTAAAAGTGCTATACCACATACAAGGGTACCATCGCCGAATAGAGCGTTCATTCAACAAGAGAGTCAAGGACCGCAGTATCCAAGAAGGGGACCTAACCCTCAAAGAAATCATAGAACCCATGTGGCCATCCCCCATCCCCACTGCGGAGGGAGGAAGGGATACTTCGGGTCCTGCTCATCCCCTCTCGGGAGAGCGCTTCGGTCGGCGTCGATTTGTGAGGTGTGAAGATGTAGAGGTATTTAGAGTCGCCAGTCTATTTTACTCAAAACAGACAAAAGAAAAGGGGAAGCCACCCCGAAGGATGGCATCCGAAGACATACTGGTGCGTGCGAAACCAAATGATTCGAGAAGGGTTCGGAGGCTTAGTTACGAAATGGGAAGGTGTTAGGCACCCATTCCGCCCTTTCGGTTTCTCATGGATATTTTCTATTTTCCTTTATATTTTCCCCCGTGATATGTGTGCATGTGTATATATAGAATGGAGGTAGGAATCCTCGACTTGTATCATAGAAAAGACAAAGCGAGTCATCCGTAGTAATGTGAGATTAGTGTAGAAAATAAGATTTACGTGATTACCCCTACATTGACCGTTATAAAGGAACGATAACGCATATGGAATAATACCTTACTAAGAACAAGTATATAGAATATAATGGAAAATGAGATAAAGAGAAGATAGAAAATAATAGAAAAAGTGAGAAAAGGACTCGAGTTTTGGGTTTTACCCCGAGACGCCTACGTAGCCTCTAAAGGAATCAAAGTCCACGTAGTTCGCATATAAACGAGGGGTGGGGTTTAACCCATAAATCCAAATGGAGAAATATCTTATTTGTAAGTGTGTGTGTGTGTGTGTGTGTGTGTGTGTGTGTGTGTGTGTGTGTGTGTAGAAAAAGTGTTTTAGTTGTGAGAAAAGTGTGGAAAAGGTGTGAGAATCCCTACTTGGAATTTATGAGCAAACCCTCTTTTTCTTGTTTTTTAGGTTTTTTATTTATATGAAAATAGGAGATGTGCAATACTACTAGATAAAAATTATGTTAGGATATGTGAACTAAGATGATAAAAGTGCTTAAGTAATAAAACAAGTTATTGCAAATTTAAGAAGAGAAAGGTGAGAGAGATGGACCTCCTTGGAGACTTTGAGCTTGATTTTAAATGTTGAAAGGCATCCCTTAAACTTGGATGATGATGGAGAGTGGTTAATTCATCAATTTTGATGAAAGGTATGATGAAAAGTGGAAGTGAAAAAGGGATTTGAAAGTTGAAATCACGCTGCCTTCGAGAGAGGTTTCTGGGGATTTGTTGAGAGTGATTTGCCTTTGATCTGAGCTCTCTTGCAAATGAGGCCAAGGCATCCTTTTATATCCCCAGGGGATTGCCAATCGGCTTAGAGCCCTTCCTACTTGCCGACAGGAAGGTGCCGATAGGCAGGTTCTGGGACCTGCCGTTCGGCAGTGTGTTTCAGGCTTTTTCGGAAAATTAGCCGCCGAGGGAAAATCGTTGGTCAGAATTGCGCACAGGGCATACCATCGAAAAGGTATTTTAGACACCTTCGAAAGTGTTTTGGATCGCTCCTAAGTTTGGGAGTTGACTTTAGGTCAAATGTGGCTCGGAAGCGTTTATTGGTCTGTTGGACGGGGAATCGTTCGGACGCAAATGGATTGTTCGTCCGCATGGTAAGTCCAAATCGTGTATGGGACGGACCATTAGAAAGGTTATGAGGTTTACTTCAACATTCCAAAGAGTTTGTCCCAGTTTGGGGAGTTAACTTTGGTCAACCGGGCCCGAGAAGCATTCGGTGACCTCTCGGAGTCAAACGAATCGTTCGTCCGCATGGTAAGTCAGAATTGAGCACGGGATGGACCGTTGGAAAGGGATTTCAGTGACCTTTGAAGATTCATTTAGCCTCGGTCAAGCGTAAGAGTTGACTTGGGTCAAACAGAGCCTGGAAGCGCCCGGTGGCCTTCAGGTAGGGTTTCAGACGCAAACGGAACATTCGTCCTCATGGTGAGTCCGAATCATGCACGGGGCGGACCGTTGGAAAGGGTATTAAGCTCCCTTTGAAGATTCATTAAGTCTCAGTCGAGATGAAGAGTTTGACTTTTGGGTCAAACTGAGTCGGGAAGTGCCCAATGGCTTTTAGGTCAGTACTCAGGACGTGACCAGGGTTCAATGATGAGTGGAGGTACTAGGGACCTAAGGAGATTAGGGGGTGATGGAATGAGGTGTCTACAGAGCCCCTCGATGGGTGAATTTGGAACAAATGATAGTCGTCTATTAGACACCGCATGATGCTTCTGAGAGAGTGTGACCGATTCAGAGGGTCGAGGTCGATTCTGAGGACCTAAGGAAGCGAGGATGACCAATTCAGAGGGTCAAGGTCAATTTTGAGGACCTAAGAGTGGTGAAGATCAAGGACGGAGGTCAATTATAACCTAACTCAGGTGATGATCCAAGACCAGGGCTAATTCTGACCCAAGAGTGGTGATGACTGAGGACCGAGGTCAATTCTGAGCTAACTCAGGTGATGATCCAAGATCGGGGCCAATTCTGACCCAAGAGTGGTGACGACCGAGGATCGAGGTCAATTCTGACCTAACTCAGGTGGCGATCCAAGATCGGGGGCCAATTCTAACCCAAGAGTGGTGATGACCGAAGACCGAGGTCAATTCTGACCTAACTCAGGTGACGATCCAAGATCGGGGCCAATTCTGACCCAGGAGTGGTGACGACCGAGGACCGAGGTCAATTCTGACCTAACTCAGGTGACGATCCAAGACCGAGGCCAATTCTAACCCAAGAGTGGTGATGACCGAGGATCGAGGTCAATTCTGATCTAACTTAGATGACGATCCAAGACCGGGGCCAATTCTGACCCAAGAGTGGTGACGACCGAGGACCGAGGTCAATTTTGACCTAACTCAGGTGACGATCCATGACTGGGGCCAATTCTGACCCAAGAGTGGTGACGAGCGAGGACTAAGGTCAATTCTGACCTAACTCAGGTGATGATCCAAGACCGGGGCCAATTCTGACCCAAGAGTGATTGCATTTCCTTTGGAAAAAGAAAAAGGGTTCCACTGGGGAATAAGAATTGGATTTGAGGTTCCGCTGGGGAATAAGAATTGGATTTTATGTTCCGCTGGGGAATAAGAATTGGATTTTATGTTCCGCTGGGGAATAAGAATTGGATTTTATGTTCCGCTGGGGAACGATGAATGAGCTGGGGAAGATTTGGATCGTCCTTTGGGAGAGATCGCCTGGGGCGAGTGATTCTTCTGAATTCTGCTGGGAAAAATACCATGAGATATTGTTTCGCATCGGGTAGCCGATGGCTGGGGAGGCCTTTCGCCTTTGATTTGAGTGGGGGAGCTGATCGTTGGGGAGATAATCGTTTTGAGGTCGTAAACTCTGCTGAGGAGGTGATTAGGGGGTCTGGTCGCATCGCTCGAGAGGTCATTTGCTTGGATTTCGAGGGTTCCTCTAGGGAAAAAGAGGTTTCGCCTGAAGAAATGCGAAAATTTTCTTGATGAAAAAGTTCAAAATCCATCCTGGGATTTTTGGGGATTTTCCAGGGATTTTTCGAGGCTTTCTGGCATTTTTTTGGAATTTTTGTACGAAATTTTAAGGGGATGCCGGCAGGCATAGACTGAGGGGTGCCATTCGGTAGTGGCACGGACTTTTGGGCTGCCTCGGGAAGATGAGGAGACAGTGCCGATCGGTATGGTCTGTGTCGATCGGCATGGCGCTTGGCCTCCAATATAAAGGGGGCGAATCCTTTTCATTTTTCACAGCTTCTTGCCCTCTCTCTTTCTGCGATTTATCTCTGCGAATTGTTCTAACATTTCGATCTTCAAGAAATGGCCACCTTTGTGAGCACCGCTGTCCACCGAGAGTGGTTGACCGTTGATGACTGGGCGAATGTGGATTGGAGGGACATGGTGCCTCTTGATTTGGGGAATGAGAATGCCTTTGATGCATTCAAGCCGATTGCGGATGAGCGGACCTTGCTGCGGGAGTAGTCGCATCATCGCTCTTCGAGAGTGATTCCCGGTGGTTATGTAAGTAACCTGACCTTTGGCATTCCTTTCTTTTTGGGTGATTTTTTCTTGACCTTTGACTGAATTTTTCCTTTTGCCAGTCGGATATTTCTTTGAAGAACATGCGTGCCCGCGGGACGACGGGGCTTAAGGATATTTGGGAGCATCTTCCACCCGTGGTGTGCTGGATGGTATCGTCAGTAGGTTTTGGGAGGTTGGCGGCTACGCTGGATGAGACACCTCATTCGACAGCAGTTTTGTGTGCCTTGGGGGAGAGGTGGTGGGACACTACCCACACCTTTCATTTTGGCTTCGGGGAGATGACGTTGACTCCCATAGATGTATAGTAACTGCTGGGCTTGGATTGTGATGGGGAGTAGATAGAGGTGGATCGCTCCTTACGGGTGAGGCCGTAGGCGGTGCATGTGGCACTTGGTGATGTGAGGAGGATAGTTTCCGGCTATCCTTGCTGAAGGATGTTTTGCTGAGCAGGGTCGTTGATGTGGAGGACGGGCTGCAAGTGAGGCAGATGGCCCAGTTATTCATCTTGTTGGTATTGGGAGGTTTCATGGTGGGTTCTAGCGGCGACGTCATCCATTTGTGGTTTCTGCCATACTTGAGGATGTTTTCGAACATCCCTTTCTATGATTGGTGGAGTCTGACCTTGGCGACCCTTTACTCTTCTCTGGATCCATCCAGCTGGTGCTGCCGACAGACTTTTACTGGAGCCACGTATCTCCTTGAGGTATTCTTTATTTTGCGCATTTTCATTTCATGCATTCGCATTTTCCTTTCACGAGTTCTCATTTTCCTTATGCGTCTCTTTTTGCTTGTGAATTTAGACGTGGTTCTATGAGGTGATTGGGTGCAACACCCCGCTAATTGCTTTGAAGGATGACACTATTGGAGACTTCTATCGACTGTACCTATGGCGTAAGTCCAACCGACAGTCGAAGGGATCTCTTTTCCTGGAGGCGGTGCGTCAGGTCTTGAATGACCTGATCAGTGGTCGGGTAAGGGCTTTTCCTTTTCAGTCTTGGTTTTTGCACCTTCTGATCTTGTATCGACTCATGCTTGTCTTGTGGATTTTCAAGTGACCTTTTATCCTTGGGGGACAACTATTCAAGACACGGGGATGACTGGGTAAACACGCAGATGAGGCTCTTGTTGGCGTATGAGTTCGGCCATTCCTGGTACCTCGGGGAGAGGGTGATTCGTCAGATTGCTGAGGAGGAGGTGGTGGTGCCACCTGCGCAGCCTCCTACGTCTATGAGGCGGGAACGACAGCTGTTGGAGGATGAGCAGATCGCGATGATGATCGGCGAGTCCTATGCTTTGTATACTGATACGACCCCGCCGTATGATTATATGGACTTTGTGACGAGCTGGTTGATGGCGCCCAGCATTCATGATGCCTTGCCCTTCCCTCCTACTAGTTCGAGGGCGGTGGGGTTTCCCATAGTGGTGGTGGTTCGTCAGTACCTGCAGCGATGGCGACATCGGAGGTCCCTTTCGTTCGACTGCACACTCCTTCGTACAACATCCGGCGGGCTGATGGAGGGATAGTGCCGATGTTGCACCATCCCCTTGCGATGGATCCAGAGGAGCCGGGTTTGACACAGGAGGTCCTTCGTCCTGCGGTAAACCTTTCGGTCCTTTTCCTCTTTTTGATTTCTTTTGCTTGATACTATTCTACCTTTTCCTTATAGCAAATCCGGGTGTCGACCACTTGGCTCAGGGACATCAGGGATTTGATATCATCAGCGACTGCCCATATTCGGGATGCTGTCCCTGTTCCTTCTTGCTTGGTGCCGTCAGCCTCGTCCGGGGAAGATTCTGGTTCGGGTAGTGGGGGCGCGTCGTCTCGCCGTAGGGGGAAGAGAGCGCGTCGCAGGGGTGGAAGCTCTTGAGAGAGAGAGAGAGAGAAAAAATGTGGGTTCGCGCTGAGTCCCGTTGTTTTTTCTTTTTCTTTCTATTTCCTGCAAAATGATGTAACATAGAAAACAGATATATGCAATGCAATGTAATTTTTTTTTTTGACTGTTATCTTTTATTTATGATGAATGAATGCATGCACATGCGCTTTTTACTTTGCTGTTGAGATCGTAAAAAGGATTGTTTTTGGAATTTTTGAAGGAAAGTCTTTATTAAAAAGGGGGATTATATAAGAAGAAAATGGATTCTTGAAATTCTGTTGAGAATACCAATTTATTTGAGTTTTTTTTTTGTCAAAAGAGAAAAAAGGGAAATTTCCAAAAATAGGGGGGTTGCCGATCGGCAAGCACCCTGACCTGCCTATCGGCAGTTCAGTCCAGTCCCATCAATTGAAAGCTTTGAATGGCACCCTATTCATCCTTTGGTACCTTATGGGGTAGGATTCCCTTCGATTTATGCAGGAATTATGTCTTTTGTGAGAGTTATAGAGTATAAAAGGGGTGAGGGTGGAGTATTTTCATCACACCTTTGCATCCTTATCCACTTGCCTACTATTTCTTTGCCCGACAAGATGGCTCTCCCTGGTAGCACCGAGTTTGTCAACTACCTTGAAGCCTTGGAAGCTATGTGCTCTTATAATGTCGACTATGATGATTTTAACATGCGTCGAGTCTCCTTGTGGCGTAATCGACCTTCTGAGTGGAATATGCTGATGGCGGCAGTACAATTTTGGTACCCCGAAGACCACGTATTTCGCTTTGGGTTGGAAGAAGTTTGTCCTACCTACGAGGAATTTTCTGCCATACTAGGTGTGAATCCCAGTGTTGCTGCGGCTTTACCCAAATTTTCCCGCTCCCCTAGGGATTTGTTGGTCGAGATTCTTCATATCTCGCCCTCGACGACCAGGTCATTGGTTTCTAAAGGAATGATCTCCCTCCCGGCGGTGTTGCAGTCCGTGCATTTGCGGGAAGTAGGTGATGCTGGCTATGCTGGAGCCTTTGTTCTGGGTCTGGTCTCAAAATTGTTGTTGGTGACCGGGGAGGTGCGAGTGGACCCACAACTTGCAGCCATTACTTTATAGATGTCATATCGTCGCAATACTGCGACGGTAATATTGGCGGAGACTCTGAATGGCCTGGATGCCTGGAGAGAAGGTCGTTCTGACTTTTTGAGGGGTAGTCCTGTGATGCTGTTCATGTGGTTGTCTGAAATATTCCGCTTGTCAACTCCTCCAGAATATCCTTTGTCGGCTGTACCCAACTTCTTTTCACGCTACTTCATCCGCATTGGCCTGTATGTTGAGAACCAGGAGAATTGGCTTGTGGAGCATGGGGCTTGTAGGCTGTATTGGTCAGTGCCTTGGTGGGGGCAGTTGCAGCCAGTTCTGGAGCTAGGAGAGTATTCATATGTGCGGCTGGTTGGTCTCAGACAGACCTCTTTTTATCTCCCTTGGCGGCTTTTGCGCCAATTCGGCTGGGCGTAGGTCGTGCCCCCTCGGACCTTAAACTTCTTTCCAGTAGAGGATTTAACTGAGCATCTGCGTCTGTTGCTTGGGTCTCTATGGGAAAATCGGCGTCCATCGACCCATCCCTCTCAGCCTGTCAGGAAGGTTTGCCATGTCCCCAAAGATTATATGAGGTGGTTGTGGAGGAAAGTAGTCAACAAGATGTTGGCAGTAGAGACTGGTCAAAGATGGTTTATTTTATCTGAATCCATGGAAGGGGGTGTTGTGGTCTTTTCGAAGATGGTTAAGGCTCATCGATCCATGGAATGTTTGTGGCACTCCATTCAGGCAGGAGAAACTTGGGGTCCTCATGATGTAGATAATGAGGGTGCAGGCTCTTCTGGTAGCTATGTGTAGGACTCCTGGGGAGTTTATTTATGTAACAGACGTGGGGGATTTTATCTGGTTTTTATGGTAGTGGGAGGGAGGGAGTTATTCGTTCCTTTTTCTTATATAATCTGTACTGTAGTTTCTTATTAATGAAATACACAAGTTTCTGATCATCCAGCTGTGCCTTTCGATGAATTTTGTGTTTTGAATTATCTATACCGATTGCTAAGGCCTACATAATCCTTTTGTTCAAGTAGATGTTTAGAATGAACTATCGTTTTCGGAGATAAGAAAAGAATATATTTTTGTGAAAAAGAAGGGGTCGTGCTCATGTGGGATGTATGAGCTACCTACCTACCTCTGTTTTTTTTTTGAAAAGTTTTATGTAGAGGATCAGTCCCTCGTAGATCTGGGTAGAGGGAAATGAAGAGTTTTTTTTTAGAATAGAAGGGGGATGAGAAGAGTCGTAGCGCAACGAGATTTTGGACTAGGGGTAGAATTTCTTGAGACGGTCCCGATTGACTGGACGAGCCATCTCTTCCCCAGCCAGGTCAGCGAGCATGGCGGCACCGTCGGATAAGATCTTCTTCACAATGTAGGGGCCACTCCAATTGGGCTTGAATTTTGCTATGGGGTCCCAGATGGGTTCTATTATCTCCTTGAGGGCTAAATCCCCCTCCTGGACACCACGTTCCTTGACTCTTTTATTGAATGAATGCGCTATTCGGTGATGGTATCCTTGTATGTGATAAAGAGATTTTAATCTTCTTTCATCCAGAAGGGCTAGCTCATCAAGACGGCCTTGGCACCAGTCTTCTTCACTAACCTTGCTTTTGGGCATGATGCGTAGCGAGGGTATTTCTAGCTCCACAGGTAGGACTGCCTCCATGCCGTAGACCAAGGAGTAAGGGGTAGCCCCAGTAGAGGTTCGAATTGAGGTTCGATAGCCCCACAGGGCGTATGGGATCCTGTCGGCCCAATTTCTATAACTTTCGGTCATCTTGCTGATGATGGCTTTGAGGTTTTTATTGGCGGCTTCAACTGCACCATTGGTCTGAGGTCGGTAGGGAGAAGATTTGTGTCTCTGAATCCCATACTCGTTGACAACTTCTGTGACTTCTGCCTCGAAGTGAAAACCGTTATCTGACACTAGCTCGTGCGGGACTCCATATCAGCAGATGATATTTTTCTTGATGAATTTGGCCACCTTCTTGGCATTTAATATTGTGTATAACTCAGCTTCGACTCATTTGGTGAAGTAATCGATGGCAACCAGGATGAACTCATGCCCATTTGACGCTTTTGGCGTAACCTTCCCTATGATGTCGATACCCCAGGTGGATAATGGCCAGGGAGAAGTCATGTTGTATAATTCCCGCGGAGGCAAGTTTTGAAGATTGGAGAACTGTTAGCATTTAGGGCATCTCCGAACATAGGCGGTGCAATCCTGGGCCATGGTGGTCCAGTAGTAGCCTTGTCGAATGATCTTCTTGGCAAGCATGTGACCGTTCATGTGGATCCCACATTCCCCATTGTGGATTTTTTGCATTATCTTTTCAATGTTAGCCCCTGCGATACAGTGCAAATGAGTTCCATAGAAAGTCCTCTTGAGTAGTGCTTTATGACAGATGATGTACTGAGCGGCCAGCCTTCAGAGGGTAGCTAGGTCATTCTTGTTGGAACCCTCGGGATACCTACCGTACCTGAGGAGGCACCATATATCATAGTACCAACAATCCGCTAGTTCGGGGTCTTCTGTGGATATAAGATTAATATGGTAACAATGGGTCAGTTTGTCCTGCTTCTGAACTAGGAAGGGGGTCATTGTTATTCCCTCGGGCATGTCGATCATGGAGGACAAAGTGGCGAGATCATCGGTTAGGTTATTCTTTGCTCGGGGCAAACAATGGAAGGTGATATCTCAGAATCGGGAGGCTAACTCTTCTAATTGGGCATGAAAGGGTTGGAGCTTTTCGTCCTTGACCTTCCACTTTTTGAGCACTTGACCGATGATGAGGGCAGAATCCCCATATACATCAAGTTATTGAATACCTTTCTTAAGAGCGACCTTGAGACCCACTGTGAATGCCTCGTATTCTGGCATATTGTTGGTGCAAGGGAAATCCAATTTTATGGCGATGGGAGTGTGGGAGTCATCTGGGGAGACTAGAAGTATCCCAATGCCATATCCCTTTTTATTGGTAGCACCATCAACGAATATTTTCCATCGAAGGCAGTCTTGAGAGGTGCAGAGGACATTTTCATCTGGGAATCGGAGATCCAGACATCTGTTTCTTCTATAGGGTAGTCAGCGAGGTAGTCGGAGATGTCTCTTCCTTTAATGACTTTCTGTGTGACGTACATGATATCGAACTCGGTTAGGAGCATCAACCATCGGGACATTCGGTTAGATAAGGCGAGTTTTTTGAGTAGGTACTTGATGGGATGCATTCGGGATACAAGCTTAATGGGGAAGGCGAGCATGTAGTGTCGCAACTTTTGGGTGACCCAGACAAGCGCGACGCATGCTTTTTCTGAAGCAGTGTAGTTGACCTCGTACTCGTACAATTTGCGACTGGCATAATAGACGGATCTTTCTTTGTGGGAGTCTTCAAGGTATTGGGCTAGCAAAGCCCCAACTGTAGTGTCGATTATGGTTAGGTATAGGAGCAAAGGGAGACCAAGCTGTGGTGGCATGAGAACTGGAGGTTGGGTCAGATATTGTTTGATTCGGTCAAAAGCTTCTTGCCAGGCCTCATTCTAAACCTTGTTTGAATCCTTTCGGAGGAGCTTGAAGATTGGTTCGCAGATGGAGGTTAGCTGGCTGATGAACCGACTGATATATTGTAATTTCCCAAGAAAACCTCGGACTTTTTTCTCTGTTTGGGGTGGTGGCATCTCAAGTATGGCCTTCAGCTTGGCGGGATATGCTTCTATCCCCTTCTCACTGACCATGAATCCCAAGAGTTTTCCCTTTGTAACATCGAAGACGCATTTCTGTGGATTAAGTCGCATCTGATACTGTCGCAGTCTTTCGAAGAACTTTCGTAGAGAAGGAGCATGACCTTCTCTAGTTTTGGACTTGAAAATCATATCATCCATGTAAACCTCAACCTCTTTGTGAATCAGGTCGTGCAGGATGGTTGTGGCATCCCTTTGGTAGGTAGCCCCAGCATTCTTGAGACTGAATGGCATAACGGTGTAGCAAAAGGGTCCCCATGGGGTGATGAATGCATTTTTCTCTCGGTGGTCGAGGTGCATCTTGATTTGATTGTATCCAGCAAACCCGTCGACGAATGACTTGAGAGCATGAATCTCTGTGTTGCCCACGATCATATCGATGTTGGGTAGCGGATAATAATCCTTTGGAGAGGCTTTGTTTAAATCTCGATAATCCACACACATTCGAACCTTTCCTCCTGATTTCGGTATAGGTACAATATTTGCTAGCCATGTGGGATATTCGATCACTCGAATGAAACCCATGTTTAACTGTTTGATCACCTCTTCTTTGACCTTAAGCGACCATTTGGTGCGGAGCTTTCTCAATTTTTGTTTAACTGGCTTGGAATCTGGGAGAGTGGGGATCTCATGCTGAGCTATTTCGGGATCAATACCGGGCATGTCGTCGTAGGACCATGTGAAGACATCCACGAAATCCTTTAGCAATTCTTCGAGTTGTGCGCGCTCATGCTCGTCAAGGGTGGCCCCTATCCTAATCTCACGCAGTTGGATACTAGAACCGAGATTGATAACAACAATCTCTTCTTCATTAACTTGAACGCAGTTATGTTATTTGTTATTAGCCTTATTTAAATAAGTTAAGAATTGTTCATTTGCAAAATCATCATCATCAAAAGTTTGATTAGAATCTAAACATTTAATGTAAGGCACAACAAGATACTTAAAATCTTCGTTTATTTCATTGATAGGAAAAACAGCATTGAGAACCTCATTAAAAGAGGTCTCGATTACATTTGAGCAAGGATGGACAACAGTAGAAGAAACAGGGTAGACATTGGGGTTAAGGAAGATTTCAAGAGGTAGAACTGGCGCAGCATGCCAGTTGAGGAGAGGTGTATCAGCAGCTTTGATCAGATGAGAGGGGTCCAGTGATGCAGTGCCTGAGTGAACCATGCAGAGTGCTAGCCCCAGTGTCTGCAAGTTGAAGGAATATTTAAAATCACTTTCCTCAGTCTCTTCGATATTTTTGATGAGCGATTGTACGTGGTGTGGGAAACTTTCGACCCATGGGTAGTTATCTTGGAAGAAGATCTCCCTTCCAGGCTTCATTTTCTTATCTGTATGGTCATACCACAGTTCTGAAAAGCCGCAAAAGGGGAAGTCTTCACCCTCTTTAATGAATCGTCCATTTAAGGAATCACCTGAGATAGTTCGAACGCAGTCTAACCCTTTCTTTGATCGAGACTGGCGGATCATTCTGAGCTCTTGTTCTGATGGTTGATATCCCAAGTCGCAAGGAGGGAAAGCTTTCTTCAGCTCGATGGGCTCCAGTATCCCCTGTTGTCTTTGTCCTAGCCCCAGTTCGGGCATGAAGTGCATGTTTCTGAACATCTGAATCACATTGACATTGCTAGAGGTGGCTCAACTCAAAATCCTGATAGGAGCATATCATTTGACCCATGCTGTATCTTGAGGATCAGACTGCTGGTGCTTGCACCCTCGGCGTTATTGTCGTCACCCAAGATGGTGATGACTCGCCCATCGGCGAAGAACTTCAATTTCTGATGGAAAGAGGAAGAGACACCCTTTATACTGTGGAGCCAGGGTCGTCCGAGCAACAGGTTGAAACAGGTCGGGATATCAATGACTTGGAATTCAACGACAGGGTTTATAGGTCCAACCCCCATTGCAAGTTTTATGTATCCCATCACCTCACGACGGGTATTATCGTAGGCGCGCATGGTAGCGGAGGTTGGAGCGAGGTCACTTTCTTTTAAGCCTAGACATTTGAAGGTTCTCACTGGGCAGACATTCAAAGCAGATCCGTTATCAACGAGCGAAAGCAGTACCACCTTCCCCATAATTTCGATGGAGATGTTGAGTGCATGATTGTGATTCACCCCAATTTTGGGGATTTCCTCTTCAGAAAATGATAGCATTCGGGTGGAGGTCAAGGACCCGACCAAATTCACCACTTCTTCTGGTGTGGTAGAAGGAGGAACTATGGGTCTTGTGAGCAACTTGATTAAAGCATTTCTGTGCTTCTGGGAAGACATGAAAATCCCCCATAAAGTGATGTTAGCTTGAGTTTTCTTCAGTTGATCGGGGATCTTGCTCTCCTCGAGGGTCATTTCTGGCATAGGAAGGTCTTCAACGCCCTTCCCCTTGTCATTTGATGGTAGTGAGTTTGGAATTTGATAATGTCTCCCAGATCTGGTCATGTGATTTACTGAAGAAGGGAAAAACTTAAATCCAGTTTCCTCGTCAATCTCAGGTTGTTCTGCCACCCTATCTATTTCTCCAAGGAGTTCTTCAAATGATATCATCCCACATTTGTCGGCTACTGGGTCATTTCCTCCTGAAACTTGTTCTTCATTTGAAACTTCGAATTCTTCCCCCCATCCCGTGGCAACAATTCTATTTTCCCTCGTGAAATCAATGCATTCCACAACTTCAACGGCTTCCTCATATAGGTCTTCCCATTCTGTAGGGATGTGTAAGGGTGAAGGGATCAGTCGCCCTTGTAGCTTCAAAGTGTCAAGTAACTTGATGATACTGCAAATGTTGTTGGTTTACCTGAATGCTTCCGCCATGATCTGGACAACATCATCTAAGCTGACTTCGTCGGTTGGTACCACCCACCTATCTGATTCTCGGGCCCATTTCCATGCTTCCAAAAGTAGCGCACTGAACCTCTAATAATCGATAATCATCTGTGAGGGCAATTTCAGCCTGAACTCTAGGAGTTGATTCAATACTTATGACAATTCCATACTTCCACTTTCAGAACAGGTCTGGACAGTGATGCATGCTCTGGTGAGAAGTGACAGTGCCTGATCAGCGGGGCTAGTAGGGTGTAGGAGGAAATATGGGCAAATTTGAAGAGGTTTAGGAGGGTATAGGGGTGTGATTTGAGTTGATGGATCGAAATTCAGGTTTTCTTCCAAGAAGATGGCATTGGTGTGATTTGGGAGTGGGTTATGAGTAGTGTTTGGTTTAGGATTGGCTAGTGGGGTGATGGTGCCCCGATCGATGAGATCTTGGATTACGTTCCGAAGGTGAAAGCATTGGTCAGTGTTATGACCATCTGTTTGGTGAAAGGCACAATGAACATCGGTCTTGAAGTTTCTTGGGAGTGGGTTTGGTAAAGGACGGGAATCCAAGGGTTTTATAAGGTTTCGGCTTAACAGGGCTTGGTAAACTTTAGATAGGGGAGCATGAAGCTCAGTGTATTCCCTTCGGATGGGGCAGGGCGGATTTCTGGTGCCCATGATGTGGTTGGTTGAGAGATGTTGTTGATGGTTGAGACTGTAGCATTGGCAGGCTTGTCATACTTTCTAGGGGTGAACTATCCGGTCACCTTCTTCGGTTCAACTTCTATTTTGGTAAGAATTTCCTCGATTTCTACTCCTGCTTCTCTGAGATCTTGAAAGTGGGGGTAGTACTGTCCTCCCATGGTTGCTCGGACATGGGGCAAGAAATTCTTCTTCACTATGTTGACTTGTTCTTCCTCAGACGGCCGATTGGTCATGGTAGCTGCGTTTTCCCTCCATCGGGCTATGAAGTTACTGACTAATTCTCCAGAGTTTTGTTTGAGCAGCTCTAAATCACGACGGGTGACCTCGAGATCTTTGTGGTATTTGTACTGCGACATGAATTCTCGGGCTACATCCTCCCAGCTATGGATTCTGGATTCCTCTAGAGATAAAAACCATCGGAGAGCACTGCCCTTCAAAGTTTGCTGAAATAGTTGAGCCATTACCTCTTCGAAACCCCTAGTAGAGTCATGGAACGATGATAACTACGAAGATGAACAATTGGGGGACCACTCCCTTCGAATTTCTCTATGTTTGGCATCTTGAACTTCTCGGGTAACTTTACTTTAGGATAAGGAGACATATGGGTGTAGTACATGTAATTTCCAGAGATTCGGACCTGGTCGAACTTCTTAGTGAGCATCTTAAGATCTTCTTTGAATTTGTTCAACTCCTCCTCCTTTGGATCAGCGACCACAGGAAGGTTAGCCACAGGCTGGGCAATGTTTGGCATTGGATGCTCACTACACCAAAAATAGCAAATTGGCGTACCCTGATATTAAAAATCTGGCATAGTTTAAAACTGTGCCAGATTCTGGCACGGTTTAATGAAAATTTGGCACACTTTAAAACAGTGCCAAAATTTGGCACTGTTTTAAAGTGTGCCAAAATTGAGTACAGTTAACTAAAATATAAAAGCCCTAAAAAAATAATACCCCTCATAATATTTTTCTCTCCCGCTCACTTTGATCTCTCTTTCTAGTCTCCCGCTCTCTCTTTCTGGTAAGGGTCGGGCGTTTCTCTATATGGGAGATTTGGGTGATTTTAGCCCCGGTGAAGACCACATTGCCCCTACCCTCTTTCTTCGTGGTCCTGATTGGGTCTACATCGGATTGATGTAGATTGATGTAGGCTTTTTTTTCGGCGATCGAAGGTTATGGGGCTGGGTGCGATATGGGGGTGATAGGGAGGTGGCTGGATGGGGTGTGGTTCGTGGTGTTGTGCTGGGGTTGCTATGGTGGTTGGCGATTTTGTTCTAGCCGGTGATGGTTGATATGGTTGTTCACGATGGGATTGTTCAGTGGGTGGTCCTTTACCTGCTGGGTTTGGCTCGTTTTGGACCTTGGTGCTTCCTTAACATACTGACGGTCTTAGAGGGATCCGGTACTGGTGCTGGGCGTGGTGGCGGTGGTGGCAGTTTCGGGGCTGGCGGGTTGAATTCCAGGGATTTCTTAATATGAGTAAGAAACTATTACTGGTATGTGCATATCATTATACGCAAAAGAAACATTGAACACATTTTTAGTTTTTGATTGTTGTATAATATTGCATTATTAGGGTTTGGTTTCATCTTTTCATAAATTTAATAGGATACGAAATTTGGTAACATAAACATGGAGGGATAAATACTATTATTCTTGTTATCAATTATTATAAATCATGGTTAATTAGTATGGAATTCAGTGGTAATTAGTTTGTTATATAATAATTCGATAATTCCAGTGTTCTATTGCATTGAATAACCTCTTTGTATTTGTGTTTCTATTAGTTCATCTGAATGCCACCCTGCCTAAATCCCTTGATTAAGAATTGTATTCCCTCTGATCTTCTTAGATCTATGGAGACTTTGATACAGAGCATCTCAAGAAGACTCAAAAAGGTTTTTTCTGAGCCGAACTATTTTTCAATAAAATTTTAAACTTAATCAAACGCACCTTAAAAGGATAATGTTGTGTAAAATGGACCATCATATGTTACTTCTTTCTTCAACTTATATTCTAATTTCATATACCTTGCATATGTTTCTATAGAATGAACTAAAGACCAAGTGGGACACAGAGAAGTCCGTGCTAGAAGGATCAAAGAATGAAGCAGAAAAGAAGTATAATGAAATTAACGAACAGGTAATCTTCTCATATAAGTTTAGTGGTTTGGCATTCTGATAGTTACTACTGTCAGTTTATATATTTCATATGTTTAATGAATTCCTTATTCGATCAGTGTCATCATTTATAATTAGATTTTGGGCCTAAGATGCATTTGAACATCTCCTAGCTTTAACGAAATTAAATTTAGAAAAAAGGGAAAAGTCAGTTATGTAACAACTTCACCTATAAATGATCTATCTCTATTAGTTTGTGTCCATAAATGATTTATCTCTATTAGTTTGTGTCCATAAATGATCTATCTCTATTAGTTTGTGTCCATAAATGATCTATCTCTATTAGTTTATGTCCATAGTATGATTAACATCCATTTTGGTGTTGGTTTTGGTTAGAAAAGTATGAATTAACATGTGAAAGAGTGTTGTATTTCACTGTGTAATCATTTGGTTTTCTTCTACAACATGAACATGCTGAATGTCATAATTAATTGGAATTTCAAGTTTGAGGTGTTATGTCGAATTTGGTTTCCTTTCTTTAGTGTAGTGCTATTACTTAATCAGCTTTGTTTCTTTATTGTGGGAGATCTACTCTCATAGGTAACCTCTCTATATCTATTCTTAAACATAACATTGGTCTTATGGTATGGATTACTCATGTTCTGTAAATAACATGTTTCATAAAACATAACATTGGTCTTTGGTACCTCTTTAGTAAATTTTTTGTCATCGAATATAAAATGGCTTACTTTATGACCTTATTCACTTAAATTGGTGGAAGGAATTTGCTGGTGGTTTGGTTTTGGAATTAGATGTTGCTGTTGAGTTTATTTCAAATGTTAAAACATGTTGGATTTAACGAATAAACAAATGAAACTATATCAAAAAAATTTAAAATCAATAAACGGTACCAATGTAACTTGTAAGAACTGACCGTGTAGTCGCGGGTCTCCCGGTTTCAGAATAGGGCGATAATTTGCAAAAATAACACTTAGAGTTAAAACACATGCCGTTAAAGGGTGAAAACCCAAACTAACCCCCAAACGACCCCGTAGGAGGCACAAACACCTCGTACGGGACCAATGTAACTTGTAGGAACTGACCGTGTAGTACCGTCTCTCCCGGTTTGAGAATACGGCGATAATTTGTAAAAATCAACACTTAAAAACAAGCCGTCAAAGGGTGAAAACCCAAACCATCCCCCAAACGACCCCGTAGGAGGCACGAACACCTCGCACAAGACCAATGCAACATGTTGGAACTAACCGCATAGTCCCGGGTCTACCGGTTTGAGAAAACAACGATAATTTGCAAAAATAAAACTTAGATTAAAAAACATGCGGTTAAAGGGTGAAAACCCAAACCAACCCCCAAACGATCCCGTAGGAGGCACGGACACCTCGTACATGATCAATGTAACTTGTAGGGACTAACCGCGTAGTCCCGGGTCTCTCAGTTTGAGAGTACGATGATAATTTGCAAAAATCACACTTAGAGTTAAAAACATGCCGTTAAAGGGTGAAAACCCAAACCAGCCCCCAAACGACCCCGTAGGAGGCACGAACACCTCGCACATGACAATGTAACTTGTAGGAACTGACTGCGTAGTACCGGGTCTCCCGGTTTGTGAGTGCGATGATAATTTGCAAAAATCACACTTAGAGTAAAAAACATGCTGTTAAAGGGTGAAAACCCAAACCATCACCCAAACGACCCCGTAGGAGGCACAAACACCTCTCACGGAACTAATGTAACTTGTAGGAACTGACCGCGTAGTCCCGAATCTCCCGGTTTGTGAATATGACGATAATTGGCAAAAACCAACACTTAAACTTAAAAACAAGCCGTTAAAGGGTGAAAACCCAAACCACCCCCCAAACGACCCCATAGGGGGCACGAACACCTCGCACGGGTCCAATGCAACTTGTAAGAACTGACCGCATAGTCCCGGGTCTCCCGATTTGTGAATATGAAGACAATTTGCAAAAATCACACTTTGACTTAAAAATAAGCCCTTAAAGGGTGAAAACCCAAACCACCCCCCAAACGACCCCGTAAGGGGTACGAACACCTCGCACGGGTCCAATGTAACTTGTAGGAACTGACCGCGTAGTCCCGATTTGTCAATAGGACGATAATTGGCAAAAATCAACACTTAAACTTAAAAACTTGCCGTTAAAGGGTGAAAACCCAAACCAACCCCCAAACCACCCCGTAGGAGGCACGAACACCTCGCACGGGACCAATGTAACTTGTAGTAACTGACCGCGTAGTCCCGGGTCTCCCGGTTTGAGAGTATGACGATAATTTGCAAAAATCACACTTTGACTTAAAAACAAGCCGTTAAGGGGTGAAAACCCAAACCACCCCCCAAACGACCCCATAGGGGGCACGAACACCTCGCATGGGTCCAATTTAACTTGTAGGAACTGACCGCGTAGTCCCGGGTCTCCCGGTTTGTGAATATGACGATAATTTGCAAAAATCACACTTAAACTTAAAAACATGCCGTTAAAGGGTGAAAACCCAAACCATCCTCCAAACGACCCCGTAGGGGGCACGAACACCTTACACGGGTCCAATGTAACTTGTAGGAACTAACCGCGTAGTCCCGGGTCTCCCGATTTGAGAGTATGACGATAATTTGCAAAAATCACACTTTGACTGAAAAATAAGCCGTTAAGGGGTGAAAACCCAAACCAACCCCTAAACGACCCCGTAGGGGGTACGAACACCTCGCACGGGTCCAATGTAACTTGTAGGAACTGACCGCGTAGTCCTGGGTCTCCCGGTTTATGAATATGACAATAATTTGCAAAAATCACACTTAGAGTTAAAAACATGCCGTTAAAGGGTGAAAACCCAAACCATCCCCCAAACGACCCCGTAGAAGGCACGAACACCTCTTACGGGACTAATGTAACTTTTAGGAACTGACCGCGTAGTCCCGGATCTCCCGGTTTGTGAATAGGACGATAATTGGCAAAAATCAACACTTAAACTTAAAAACAAGCCGTTAAAGGGTGAAAAACCAAACCACCCCCAAAACGACCCCGTCGGGGGCACGAACACTTCGCACTGGTCCAATGTAACTTGTAGGGACTAACCGCGTAGTCCCGGGTCTCCCGGTTTGTGAATATGACGTTAATTTTCCAAAATCACACTTAAACTTAAAAACATGCCATTAAAGGGTGAAAACCTAAACCATCCTCCAAACGACCCCGTAGGGGGCACGAACACCTCGCACGGGTCCAATGTAAATTGTAGGAACTGACCGCGTAGTCCCGGGTCTCCCGGTTTGTGAATATGATGATAATTTGCAAAAATCACACTGAAACTTAAAAACATGCTGTTAAAGGGTGAAAACCCAAACCATCCCCCAAACGACACTGTAGGGGACACGAACACCTCGCACGGGTCCAATGTAACTTATAGGAACTGACCGCGTAGTCCCGGGTCTCCCGGTTTGAGAATACGGCGATAATTTGTAAAAATCAACACTTAAACATAAAAACAAGCCGTCAAAGGGTGAAAACCCAAACCATCCCCCAAACGACCCCGTAGGAGGCACGAACACCTCGCACAAGGCCAATGCAACTTGTAGGAACTGACCGCATGGTCCTGGGTCTACCGGTTTGAGAAAACAACGATAATTTGCAAAAATAAAACTTAGATTTAAAAACATGCGGTTAAAGGATGAAAACCCAAACCAGCCCCCAAACGACTCCATAGAAGGCACGAACACCTCGCACATGAATAATGTAACTTGTGGGAACTGACTGCGTAGTCCCGGGTCTCTCGGTTTGCGAGTACGATGATAATTTGCCAAAATGACACTTAGAGTTAAAAACATGCCGTTAAAGGGTGAAAACCCAAACCATCACCCAAACGACCCCGTAGGAGGCACAAACACCTCTCACGGAACTAATGTAACTTGTAGGAACTGACCGTGTAGTCCCGAATCTCCCGATTTGTGAATAGGACGAAAATTGGCAAAAACCAACACTTAAACTTAAAAACAAGCCGTTAAAGGGTGAAAACCCAAACCACCCCCCAAACAACCCCGTAAGGGGTACGAACACCTCGCACGGGTCCAATGTAACTTGTAAGAACTGACCGCATAGTCCCGGGTCTCCCGATTTGTGAATATGACGACAATTTGCAAAAATCACACTTTGACTTAAAAATAAGCCGTTAAAGGGTGAAAACCCAAACCACCCCCCAAACGACCCCGTAAGGGGTACGAACACCTCGCACGGGTCCAATGTAACTTGTAGGAACTGACCGCGTAGTCCCGGGTCTCCCGATTTGAGAGTATGACGATAATTTGCAAAAATCACACTTTGACTGAAAAATAAGCCGTTAAGGGGTGAAAACCCAAACGACCCCGTAGGGGGCACGAACACCTTGCACGGGTCCAATGTAACTTGTAGGAACTGACCGCGTAGTCCAGGGTCTCCCGGTTTATGAATATGACGATAATTTGCAAAAATCACACTTAGAGTTAAAAACATGCCGTTAAAGGGTGAAAACCCAAACCATCCCCCAAACGACCCCGTAGGAGGCACGAACACCTCTCACGGGACAAATGTAACTTGTAGGAACTGACCGCGTAGTCCTGGATCTCCCGGTTTGTGAATAGGAATATAATTGGCAAAAATCAACACTTAAACTTAAAAACAAGCCGTTAAAGGGTGAAAAACCAAACCACCCCCCAAACGACCCCGTCGGGGGCACGAACACATCGCACGGGTCCAATGTAACTTGTAGGGACTAACCGCATAGTCCCGGGTCTCCCGGTTTGTGAATATGACGATAATTTGCCAAAATCACACTTAAACTTAAAAACATGCCGTTAAAGGGTGAAAACCCAAACCATCCTCCAAACGACCCCGTAGGGGGCACGAACACCTCGCACGGGTCCAATGTAAATTGTAGGAACTGACCGCGTAGTCCCGGGTCTCCCGATTTGTGAATATGATGATAATTTGCAAAAATCACACTGAAACTTAAAAACATGCTGTTAAAGGGTGAAAACCCAAACCATCCCCCAAACGACACTGTAGGGGGCACGAACACCTCGCACGGGTCCAATGTAACTTATAGGAACTGACCGCGTAGTCCCGGGTCTCCCGGTTTGAGAATACGGCGATAATTTGTAAAAA
Source organism: Sambucus nigra (assembly GCA_949130495.1). Classification (NCBI taxonomy): domain Eukaryota; kingdom Viridiplantae; phylum Streptophyta; class Magnoliopsida; order Dipsacales; family Adoxaceae; genus Sambucus; species Sambucus nigra. The sequence goes on along the minus strand of OX422210.1, from coordinate 681,426,470 downwards.
TCAACACTTAAACATAAAAACAAGCCGTCAAAGGGTGAAAACCCAAACCATCCCCCAAACGACCCCGTAGGAGGCACGAACACCTCGCACAAGACCAATGCAACTTGTAGGAACTGACCGCATGGTCCTGGGTCTACCGGTTTGAGAAAACAACGATAATTTGCAAAAATAAAACTTAGATTTAAAAACATGCGGTTAAAGGGTGAAAACCCAAACCAGCCCCCAAACGACCCCATAGGAGGCACGAACACCTCGCACATGACCAATGTAACTTGTAGGAACTGACTGCGTAGTCCCGGGTCTCCCGGTTTGCGAGTACGATGATAATTTGCAAAAATCACACTTAGAGTTAAAAACATGTTGTTAAAGGGTGAAAACCCAAACCATCACCCAAACGACCCCGTAGGAGGCACAAACACCTCTCACGGAACTAATGTAACTTGTAGGAACTGACCGCGTAGTCCCGAATCTCCCGGTTTGTGAATAGGACGATAATTGGCAAAAACCAACACTTAAACTTAAAAACAAGCCGTTAAAGGGTGAAAACCCAAACCACCCCCAAACGACCCCGTAGGGGGCACGAACACCTCGTACGGGTCCAATGTAACTTGTAAGAACTGACCGCATAGTCCCGGGTCTCCCGATTTGTGAATATGACGACAATTTGCAAAAATCACACTTTGACTTAAAAATAAGCCGTTAAAGGGTGAAAACCGAAACCACCCCCCAAACGACCCCGTAAGGGGTACGAACACCTCGCACGGGTCCAATGTAACTTGTAGGAACTGACCGCGTAGTCCCGGTTTGTCAATAGGACGATAATTGGCAAAAATCAACACTTAAACTTAAAAACTTTCCGTTAAAGGGTGAAAACCCAAACCACCCCCCAAACCACCCCGTAGGAGGCACGAACACCTCGCACGGGACCAATGTAACTTGTAGGAACTGACCGCGTAGTCCCGGGTCTCCCGGTTTGAGAGTATGACGATAATTTGCAAAAATCACACTTTGACTTAAAAACAAGCCGTTAAGGGGTGAAAACCCAAACCACCCCCCAAACGACCCCGTAGGGGGTACGAACACCTCGCACGGGTCCAATTTAACTTGTAGGAACTGACCGCGTAGTCCCGGGTCTCCCGATTTGTGAATATGATGATAATTTGCAAAAATCACACTTAAACTTAAAAACATGCCGTTAAAGGGTGAAAACCCAAACCATCCTCCAAACGACCCCGTAGGGGGCACGAACACCTTACACGGGTCCAATGTAACTTCTAGGAACTAACCACGTAGTCCCGGGTCTCCCGATTTGAGAGTATGACGATAATTTGCAAAAATCACACTTTGACTGAAAAATAAGCCGTTAAGGGGTGAAAACCCAAACCAACCCCCAAACGACCCCGTAGGGGGCACGAACACCTCGCACGGGTCCAATGTAACTTGTAGGAACTGACCGCGTAGTCCTGGGTCTCCCGGTTTATGAATATGACAATAATTTGCAAAAATCACACTTAGAGTTAAAAACATGCCGTTAAAGGGTGAAAACCGAAATCATCCCCCAAACGACCCCGTAGGAGGCACGAACACCTCTCACGGGACTAATGTAACTTGTAGGAACTGACCGCGTAGTCCCGGAACTCCCGATTTGTGAATAGGACGATAATTGGCAAAAATCAACACTTAAACTTAAAAACAGGCAGTTAAAGGGTGAAAAACCAAACCACCCCCCAAACGACCCCGTCGGGGGCACGAACACATCGCACGGGTCCAATGTAACTTGTAGGGACTAACCGCGTAGTCCCGGGTCTCTCGGTTTGTGAATATGACGATAATTTGCCAAAATCACACTTAAACTTAAAAACATGCCGTTAAAGGGTGAAAACCCAAACCATCCTCCAAACGACCCCGTAGGGGGCACGAACACCTCGCACGGGTCCAATGTAACTTTTAGGAACTGACCGCGTAGTCCCGGGTCTCCCGGTTTGTGAATATGACGATAATTTGCAAAAATCACACTGAAACTTAAAAACATGCTGTTAAAGGGTGAAAACCCAAACCATCCCCCAAACGACACTGTAGGGGGCACGAACACCTCGCACGGGTCCAATTTAACTTGTAGGAACTGACCGCGTAGTCCCGGGTCTCCCGGTTTGAGAATACGGCGATAATGTGTAAAAATCAACACTTAAACATAAAAACAAGCCGTCAAAGGGTGAAAACCCAAACCATCCCCCAAATGACCCCGTAGGAGGCACGAACACCTCGCACAAGACCAATGAAACTTGTAGGAACTGACCGCATAGTCCCGGGTCTACCGGTTTGAGAAAACAACGATAATTTGCAAAAATAAAACCTAGATTTAAAAACATGCGGATAAAGGGTGAAAACCCAAACCAGCCACCAAACGACCCCATAGGAGGCACGAACACCTCGCACATGACCAATGTAACTTGTAGGAACTGACAGCCTAGTCCCGGGTCTCCCGGTTTGAGAGTACGATGATAATTTGCAAAAATCACACTTAGAGTTAAAAACATGCCGTTAAAGGGTGAAAACGCAAACCATCACCCAAACGACCCCGTAGGAGGCACAAACACCTCTCACGGAACTAATGTAACTTGTAGGAACTGACCGCGTAGTCCCGAATATCCCGGTTTGTGAATAGGACGATAATTGGCAAAAACCAACACTTAAACTTAAAAACAATCCGTTAAAGGGTGAAAACCCAAACCACCTCGCAAACGACCCCGTAGGGGGCACGAACACCTCGCACGGGTCCAATGTAACTTGTAAGAACTGACCGCATAGTCCCGGGTCTCCCGATTTGTGAATATGACGACAATTTGCAAAAATCACACTTTGACTTAAAAATAAGCCGTTAAAGGGTGAAAACCCAAACCACCCCCCAAACGACCCCGTAAGGGGTACGAACACCTCGCACGGGTCCAATGTAACTTGTAGGAACTGACCGCGTAGTCCCGGTTTGTCAATAGGACGATAATTGGCAAAAATCAACACTTAAACTTAAAAACTTGCCGTTAAAGGGTGAAAACCCAAACCACCCCCCAAACGACCCCGTAGGAGGCACGAACACCTCGCACGGGACCAATGTAACTTGTAGGAACTGACCGCGTAGTCCCGGGTCTCCCGGTTTGAGAGTATGACGATAATTTGCAAAAATCACACTTTGACTTAAAAACAAGTCGTTAAGGGGTGAAAACCCAAACCACCATCCAAACGACCCCATATGGGGCACGAACACCTCGCACGGGTCCAATTTAACTTGTAGGAACTGACCGTGTAGTCCCGGGTCTCCCGGTTTGTGAATATGACAATAATTTACAAAAATCACACTTAAACTTAAAAACATGCCGTCAAAGGGTGAAAACCCAAGCCATCCTCCAAACAACCCCGTAGGGGGCACCAACACCTTACACGGGTCCAATGTAACTTGTAGGAACTAACCGCGTAGTCCCGGGTCTCCCGATTTGAGAGTATGACGATAATTTGCAAAAATCACACTTTGACTGAAAAATAAGCCGTTAAGGGGTGAAAACCCAAACCAACCCCCAAACGACCCCGTAGGGGGCACGAACAGCTCGCACGGGTCCAATGTAACTTATAGGAACTGACCGCGTAGTCCTGGGTCTCCCGGTTTATGAATATGACGATAATTTACAAAAATCACACTTAGAGTTAAAAACATGCCGTTAAAGGGTGAAAACCCAAACCATCCCCCAAACGACCCCGTAGGAGGCACGAACACCTCTCACGGGACTAATGTAACTTGTGGGAACTGACCGTGTAGTCCCGGATCTCCCGGTTTGTGAATAGGACGATAATTGGCAAAAATCAACACTTAAACTTAAAAACAAGCCGTTAAAGGGTGAAAAACCAAACCACCCCCCAAACGGCCCCGTCGGGGGCACGAACACATCGCACGGGTCCAATGTAACTTGTAGGGACTAACCGCGTAGTCCCGGGTCTCCCGGTTTGTGAATATGATGATAATTTGCCAAAATCACACTTAAACTTAAAAACATGCCGTTAAAGGGTGAAAACCCAAACCATCCTCCAAACGACCCCGTAGGGGGCACGAACACCTCGCACGGGTCCAATGTAACTTGTAGGAACTGACCGCGTAGTCCCGGGTCTCCCGGTTTGTGAATATGACGATAATTTGCAAAAATCACACTGAAACTTAAAAACATGCTGTTAAAGGGTGAAAACCCAAACCATCCCCCAAACGACACTGTAGGGGGCACGAACACCTCGCACGGGTCCAATGTAACTTGTAGGAACTGACCGCGTAGTCCCGGGTCTCCCGGTTTGAGAATACGGCGATAATTTGTAAAAATCAACACTTAAACATAAAAACAAGCCGTCAAAGGGTGAAAACCCAAACCATCCCCCAAACGACCCCGTAGGAGGCACGAACACCTCGCACAAGACCAATGAAACTTATAGGAACTGACCGCATAGTCCCGGGTCTACCGGTTTGAGAAAACAATGATAATTTGCAAAAATAAAACTTAGATTTGAAAACATGCGGTTAAAGGGTGAAAACCCAAACCAGCCTCCAAACGACTCCATAGGAGGCACGATCACCTCGCACATGACCAATGTAACTTGTAGGAACTGACTGCGTAGTCCCGGGTCTCCCGGTTTGCGAGTACGATGATAATTTGCAAAAATCACACTTAGAGTTAAAAACATGCCGTTAAAGGGTGAAAACCCAAACCATCACCCAAACGACCCCGTAGGAGGCACAAACACCTCTCACGGAACTAATGTAACTTGTAGGAACTGACCGCGTAGTCCCGAATCTCCCGGTTTGTGAATAGGACGATAATTGGCAAAAACCAACACTTAAACTTAAAAACAAGCCGTAAAAGGGTGAAAACCCAAACCACCCCCCAAACGACCCCGTAGGGGGCACGAACACCTCGCACGGGTCCAATGTAACTTGTAAGAACTGACCGCATAGTCCCGGGTCTCCTGATTTGTGAATATGACGACAATTTGCAAAAATCACACTTTGACTTAAAAATAAGCCGTTAAAGGGTGAAAACCCAAACCACCCCCCAAACGACCCCGTAAGGGGTACGAACACCTCACACGGGTCCAATGTAACTTGTAGGAACTGACCGCGTAGTCCCGGTTTGTCAATAGGACGATAATTGGCAAAAATCAACACTTAAACTTAAAAACTTGCCGTTAAAGGGTGAAAACCCAGACCACCCCCCAAACGACCCCGTAGGAGGCACGAACACCTCGCACGGGACCAATGTAACTTGTAGGAACTGACCGCGTAGTCCCGGGTCTCCCAGTTTGAGAGTATGACGATAATTTGCAAAAATCACACTTTGACTTAAAAACAAGCCGTTAAGGGGTGAAAACCCAAACCACCCCCCAAACGACCCCGTAGGGGGCACGAACATCTCGCACGGGTCCAATTTAAATTGTAGGAACTGACCGCGTAGTCCCGGGTCTCCCGGTTTGTGAATATGATGATAATTTGCAAAAATCACACTTAAACTTAAAAACATGCCGTTAAAGGGTGAAAACCCAAACCATCCTCCAAACGACCCCGTAGGGGGCACGAACACCTTACACGGGTCCAATGTAACTTGTAGGAACTAATCGCGTAGTCCCGAGTCTCCCGATTTGAGAGTATGACGATAATTTGCAAAAATCACACTTTGACTGAAAAATAAGCCGTTAAGGGGTGAAAACCCAAACCAACCCCCAAACGACCCTGTAGGGGGCACGAACACCTCGCACGGGTCCAATGTAACTTGTAGGAACTGACCGCGTAGTCCTGGGTCTCCCGGTTTATGAATATGATGTTAATTTGCAAAAATCACACTTAGAGTTAAAAACATGCCGTTAAAGGGTGAAAACCCAAACCATCCCCCAAACGACCCCGTAGGAGGTACGAACACCTCTCACGGGACCAGTGTAACTTATAGGAACTGGCCGCGTAGTCCCGGGTCTCCCGATTTGTGAATATGACGATAATTTGCAAAAATCACACTTTGACTTAAAAACAAGCCGTTAAGGGGTGAAAACCCAAACCACCCCCCAAACGACCCCGTAGGGGGCACGAACACCTCGCACGGGTCCAATTTAACTTGTAGGAACTGACCGCGTAGTCCCGGGTCTCCCGGTTTGTGAATATGACGATAATTTGCAAAAATCACACTTAAACTTAAAAACATGCCGTTAAACGGTGAAAACCCAAACCATCCTCCAAACGACCCCGTAGGGGGCACGAACACCTTACACGGGTCCAATGTAACTTTTAGGAACTAACCACGTAGTCCCGGGTCTCCCGATTTGAGAGTATGACGATAATTTGCAAAAATCACACTTTGACTGAAAAATAAGCCGTTAAGGGGTGAAAACCCAAACCAACCCCCAAACGACCCCGTAGGGGGCACGAACACCTCGCACGGGTCCAATGTAACATGTAGGAACTGACCGCGTAGTCCTGGGTCTCCCGGTTTATGAATATGACGATAATTTGCAAAAATCACACTTAGAGTTTAAAACATGCCGTTGAAGGGTGAAAACCCAAACCATCCCCCAAACGACACCGTAGGGGGCCCGAACACCTCGCACGGGTCCAATGTAACTTGTAGGAACTGATTGTGTAGTCCCGGGTCTTCCGGTTTGTGAATATGACGATAATTTGCAAAAAACACCCTTAGTTAAAAACAAGACGTCAAAGGGTGAAAACCCAAACCACCCCCCAAACAATCCCGTAGGAGGCACGAACACCTCGCACGGGACCAATGTAACTTGTAGGAACTGACCGCGTAGTCCCGAATCTCCCGGTTTGAGAGTATGACGATAATTTGCAAAAATCACACTTAGACTTAAAAAAAGTCGTTAAAGGGTGAAAACCCAAACTAACCCCCAAACGACCCCTTAGGAGGCATGAACACCTCGCAGGGGACCATTGTAACTTGTAGGAACTGAATGCGTGGTGCCGGGTCTTCCGGTTTTAGAATATGACGATAATTTGTAAAAAATCACACTTTGACTTAAAAACAAGCTGTTAAAGGGTGAAAACCCAAACTAGCCCCCAAATGACCCCGTAGGAGGCTCGGGCACCTCGCACGGGACCAATGTAACTTGTAGGAACTGATCGCGTAGTCCCGGGTCTCCCGGTTTGAGAGTCTGACGATAATTTAAAAAAATTACACTTTGACTTAAAAACAAGCCATTAAGGAGTGAAAATCCAAACTAGCCCCCAAACGACCCCGTAGGAGGCACAAACACCTCGCACGGAACCAATGTAGCTTGTAGGAACTGACCGCGTAGTTCTGGGTCTCCCGGTTTGAGAGTATGACGATAATTTGCAAAAATCACACTGTGACTTAAAAATAAGCCGTTAAGGGGTGAAAAATCAAAGCAGCCCCCAAACGACACGAACACCTCGCACCGGACAAATGTAACGAGAAGGAACTGACTACGTAGTTTCGGGTCTCCCGATTTTATAGTGTGACAATAATTTGCAAAAATCACACTTTGACTTAAAAACATGTCGTTAAGGGGTGAAAACCTAAACCACCCCCCAAACGACCCCGTAGGAGGCACGAACACTTGCACGGGACCGATGTAACCTGTAGGAACTGGGCGCGTAGTCCCGGGTCTCTTGGTTTGAGAGTAGGACGATAATTTGCAAAAATCACAATTTGACTAAAAAACAAGCCGTTAAGGGCTGAAAATGCAAACCACCCCCCAAACGACCCCGTAGGAGGCACGATCACCTCGCACGAGACCAATGTAACTTATAGGAACTAACCGCGTAGTTCCGGGTCTCCCAGTTTTAGAGTGTGACGATAATTTTTAAAAATCACACTTTGACTTAAAAACAAGCCGTTAAGGGGTGAAAACCCAAACCATCCCCCAAACGACCCCGTAGAAGGCACGAAGACCTCGTACGGGACCAATCTAACTTGTAGGAACTATCCGCGTAGTCCCGGGTCTCCCGGTTTGAGAGTATGACGATAATTTGCAAAATTCACACTTTGACTAAAAAACAAGCCGTTAAGGGGTGAAAATCCAAACCAGCCACCAAACGACCCCGTAGGGGGCACGAACACCTCGCACGGGTCCAATGTAACTTGTAGGAACTGACCGCGTAATCCCGGGTCTCCCGATTTGTGAATATGACGATAATTTGCAAAAATCACACTTAAACTTAAAAACATGCCGTTAAAGGGTGAAAACCCAAACTATCCCCCAAACGACACCGTAGGGCCACGAACACCTCACACGGATCCAATGTAACTTGTAGGAACTGACCGCGTAGTCCCGGGTCTCCCGGTTTGTGAACAGGACGATAATTGGCAAAAATCACACTTAGTTAAAAACAAGCCGTTAAAGGGTGAAAACCCAAACCACCCCCCACACGATCCCGTAGGAGGCACGAACACCTCGCACGGGACCAAGGTAACTTGTAGGAACTGACCGCGTAGTCCCGGATCTCCCGGTTTGAGAGTATGACGATAATTTTCAAAATCACACTTTGACTTAAAAATAAGCCGTTAAGGGGTGAAAACCCAAACCAACCCCCAAACGACCCTGTAAGGGGCACGAACACCTCGCATGGGTCCAATGTAACTTGTAGGAACTGACCGTGTAGTCCCGGGTCTCACGGTTTGTGAATATGATGATAATTTGTAAAAAATCACACTTTGACTTAAAAACAAGCCGTTAAAGGGTGAAAACCCAAACTAGCCCCCAAACGACCCCGTAGGAGGCACGGGCACCTCGCACGTGACCAATGTAACTTGTAGGAACTGATCGTGTAGTCCCGGGTCTCCGGGTTTGAGAGTCTGACGATAATTTGCAAAATTACACTTTGACTTAAAAACAAGCCGTTAAGGAGTGAAAATCCAAACTAGCCCCCAAACGTCCCCATAGGAGGCACGAACACCTCGTACGGGACCAATGTAACTTGTAGGAACTGACTGCGTAGTCCCGGGTTTCCCGGTTTGAGAGTATGATGATAATTTGCAAAAATCACACTTTGACTTAAAAACTAGCCGTTAAGGGGTGAAAATCCAAACTAGCCCCCAAACGACCCCGTAGGAGGCACGAACACCTCGCACGGGACCAATGTAACTTGTAGGAACTGATCGCGTAGTTCCGGATCTCCCTGTTTTAGAGTGTGATGATAATTTTCAAAAATCACAGTTTCACTTAAAAACATGCCGTTACGGGGTGAAAACCCAAACCAACCCCCAAACGACCCCGTAGAAGGCACGAACACCTCGCACGGGACCAATCTAACTTATAGGAGCTGACCGCGTAGTCTCGGGTCTCTCGGTTTGAGAGTATGATGATAATTTGCAAAAATTAAATTTTGATTTAAAAACAACCCGTTAAGGGGTGAAAACCCAAACCACCCCCCAAACGACCCCGTAGGGGGCATGAATACCTCGCACGGGTCCAATGTAACTTGTAGGAACTGACCGTGTAGTCCCGGGTCTCACGGTTTGTGAATATGATGATAATTTGTAAAAAAATCACACTTTGACTTAAAAACAAGCCGTTAAAGGGTGAAAACCCAAACTAGCCCCCAAACGACCCCGTAGGAGGCACGGGCACCTCGCACGTGACCAATGTAACTTGTAGGAACTGATCGTGTAGTCCCGGGTCTCCGGGTTTGAGAGTCTGACGATAATTTGCAAAATTACACTTTGACTTAAAAACAAGCCGTTAAGGAGTGAAAATCCAAACTAGCCCCCAAACGTCCCCATAGGAGGCACGAACACCTCGTACGGGACCAATGTAACTTGTAGGAACTGACTGCGTAGTCCCGGGTTTCCCGGTTTGAGAGTATGATGATAATTTGCAAAAATCACACTTTGACTTAAAAACTAGCCGTTAAGGGGTGAAAATCCAAACTAGCCCCCAAACGACCCCGTAGGAGGCACGAACACCTCGCACGGGACCAATGTAACTTGTAGGAACTGATCGCGTAGTTCCGGATCTCCCTGTTTTAGAGTGTGATGATAATTTTCAAAAATCACAGTTTCACTTAAAAACATGCCGTTACGGGGTGAAAACCCAAACCAACCCCCAAACGACCCCGTAGAAGGCACGAACACCTCGCACGGGACCAATCTAACTTATAGGAGCTGACCGCGTAGTCTCGGGTCTCTCGGTTTGAGAGTATGATGATAATTTGCAAAAATTAAATTTTGATTTAAAAACAACCCGTTAAGGGGTGAAAACCCAAACCACCCCCCAAACGACCCCGTAGGGGGCATGAATACCTCGCACGGGTCCAATGTAACTTGTAGGAACTGACCGCGTAGTCCCGGGTCTCCCGGTTTGTGAATATGCCTACATTTTGCAAAAATCACACTTTGACTTAAAAACAAGCCGTTAAAGGGTGAAAACCCAAACCACCCACCAAACGACCCCGTAGGGGGCACGAACACCTCGCGCGGGTCCAATGTAACTTGTAGGAACTGACCGCGTAGTCCCGGATCTCCCGGTTTGTGAATAGGATGATAATTGGCAAAAATCAACACTTAAACTTAAAAACTTGCCGTTAAAGGGTGAAAACCCAAACAACCCCCCAAACGACCCCGTAGGAGGCACGAACACCTCGCACGGGACCAATGTAACTTGTAGGAACTGACCGCGTAGTCCCGAGGTCTCTCGGTTTGAGAGTATGACGATAATTTGCAAAAATCACACTTTGACTTAAAAATAAGCCGTTAAGGGGTGAAAACCCAAACGCCCCCGTAGGGGGCACGAACACCTCGCACGGGACCAATGTAACTTGTAGGAACTGATCGCGTAGTCCCGGGTCTCCCGGTTTGAGAGTCTGACGATAATTTGCAAAAATTACACTTTGACTTAAAAATAAGCCGTTAAGGAGTGAAAATCCAAACTAGCCCCCAAACGACCCTGTAGGAGGCACGAACACCTCGCACGGGACCAATGTAACTTGTAGGAACTGACCGCGTAGTTCCGGGTCTCCCGATTTGAGAGTATGACGATAATTTGCAAAAATCACACTGTGACTTAAAAATAAGCCGTTAAGGGGTGAAAAATCAAAGAAGCCCGCAAACGACCCCGTAGGAGGCACGCACACCTCGCACCGGACAAATGTAACCAGTAGGAACTGACTACGTAGTTTCGGGTCTCCCGGTTTTAAAGTGTGACAATAATTTGCAAAAATCACACTTTGACTTAAAAACATGTCGTTAAGGGGTGAAAACCCAAACCACTCCCCAAACGACCCCGTAGGAGGCACGAACACCTCGCACGGGACCAATGTAACCTGTAGGAACTGGCCGCGTAGTACCGGGTCTCTCGGTTTGAGAGTATGATGATAATTTGCAAAAATCACACTTTGACTAAAAAATAAGCCGTTAAGGGCTGAAAATGCAAACCACCCCCCAAACGACCCCGTAGGAGGCACGAACACCTTGCACGGGACCAATGTAACTTATAGGAACTAACCGCGTAGTTCCGGGTCTCCCAGTTTCAGAGTGTGACGATAATTTTTAAAAATCACACTTTGACTTAAAAACAAGCCGTTAAGGGGTGAAAACCCAAACCAGCCTCCAAACGACCCCGTAGAAGGCACGAACACCTCGCACGGGACCAATCTAACTTGTAGGAACTATCCGCGTAGTCTCGGGTCTCCCAGTTTGAGAGTATGACGATAATTTGCAAAAATCACACTTTGACTAAAAAACAAGCCGTTAAGGGGTGAAAATCCAAACCACCCCCCAAACGACCCCGTAGGGGGCACGAACACCTCGCACGGGTCCAATGTAACTTGTAGGAACTGATCGCGTAGTCCCGGGTCTCCCGGTTTATGAATATGACGATAATTTGCAAAAATCACACTTAAACTTAAAAACATGCCATTAAAGGGTGAAAACCCAAACCATCCGCCAAACGACACCGTAGGGGCCACGAACACCTCGCACGGGTCCAATGTAACTTGTAGGAACTGACCGCGTAGTCCTGGTTCTCCCGGTTTGTGAATAGGACGATAATTAGCAAAAATCAACACTTAAACTTAAAAACTTGTCGTTAAAGGGTGAAAACCCAAACCACCCCCAAAACGACCCCGTAAGGGGCACGAACACCTCGCACGGGTCTAATGTCACTTGTAGGAACTAATCGCGTAGTCCCGGATCTCCCGGTTTGTAAATAGGACGATAATTGGCAAAAATCACACTTAGTTAAAAACAAGTCGTTAAAGGGTGAAAACCCAAACCACCCCCCACACGATCCCGTAGGAGGCACGAACACCTCGCACGGGACCAAGGTAACTTGTAGGAACTGACCTCGTAGTCCCGGATCTCCCGGTTTGAGAGTATGACGATAATTTGTAAAAATCACACTTTGACTTAAAAACAAGTCGTTAAGGGGTGAAAACCCAAACCAACCCCCAAACGACCCTGTAAGGGGCACGAACACCTCGCACGGGTCCAATGTAACTTGTAGGAACTGACCGTGTAGTCCCGGGTCTCCCGGTTTGTGAATATGATTATAATTTGTAAAAAATCACACTTTGACTTAAAAACAAGCCGTTAAAGGGTGAAAACCCAAACTAGCCCCCAAACGACCCCCTAGGAGGCACGGGCACCTCGCACGTGACCAATGTAACTTGTAGGAACTGATCGTGTAGTCCCGGGTCTCCGGGTTTGAAAGTCTGACGATAATTTGCAAAGATTACACTTTGACTTAAAAACAAGCCGTTAAGGAGTGAAAATCCAAACTAGCCCCCAAACGACCCCATAGGAGGCACGAACACCTCGCACGTGACCAATGTAACTCGTAGGAACTGACCGCGTTGTCCCGGGTCTCCCGGTTTATGAATATGATGATAATTTGCAAAAATCACACTTAAACTTTAAAACATGCCATTAAAGGGTGAAAACCCAAACCATCCCCCAAACGACACCGTAGGGGGCACGAACACCTCGCACGGGTCCAATGTAACTTGTAGGAACTGACCGTGTAGTGTCGGGTCTCCCGGTTTGTGAATATGACGATAATTTCTAAAAAACACACTTAGTTAAAAACAAGCCGTCAAAGGGTGAAAACCCAAACCACCCGCCAAACAATCCCGTAGGAGGCACGAACACCTCGCACGGGACCAATGTAACTTGTAGGAACTGACCACGTAGTCCCGAATCTCCCGGTTTGAGAGTATGACGATAATTTGCAAAAATCACACTTTGACTTAAAAACTAGCCGTTAAGGGGTAAAAATCCAAACTAGCCCCCAAACGACCCCGTAGGAGGCACGAACATCCTCGCACGGGACCAATGTAACTTGTAAGAACTGATCGCGTAGTTCCGGGTCTCCCTGTTTTACAGTGTGATGATAATTTTCAAAAATCACACTTTGACTTAAAAACATGCCGTTACGGGGTGAAACCCCAAACCAACCCCCAAACGACCCCGTAGAAGGCATGAACACCTCGCACGGGACCAATCTAACTTGTAGGAACTGACCGCGTAGTCCCGGGTCTCCCGGTTTGAGAGTATGACGATAATTTGCAAAAATCACACTTTGACTTAAAAATAACCCGTTAAGGGGTGAAAACCCAAACCACCCCCCAAACGACCCCGTAGGGGGCACGAACACCTCGCACGGGTCCAATGTAACTTGTAGGAACTGATCGCGTAGTCCCGGGTCTCCCGATTTGTGAATATAATGATAATTTGCAAAAATCAGCACTTTAAACTTAAAAACAAGCCGTTAAAGGCTGAAAACCCAAACCACCCCCCAAACGAACCCGTAGGGGGCACGAACACCTCGCACGGGTCCAATGTAACTTGTAGGAACTGACCGGATTGTCCCGGGTCTCCCGGTTTGTGAATACGATGATAATTTGCAAAAATCACACTTAGGGTTAAAAACAAGTCGTCAAAAGGTGAAAACCCAAACCACCCCCCAAACGACCCCGTAGGAGGCACGAACACCTCTCACGGGACCAATGTAACTCGTAGGAACTGACCGCGTAGTCCCGAATCTCCCGGTTTGTGAATATGACGATAATTTTTCAAAAATCAGCACTTAAACTTAAAAACAAGCCGTTAAAGGGTGAAAACCCAAACCACCCCCCAAACGACCCCGTAGGGGGCACGAACACCTCGTACGGGACCAATGTAACTTGTAGGAACTGACCGCGTAGTCCCGGGTCTCCCGGTTTGTGAATATGACGATAATTTGCAAAAATCGCACTTAGTTAAAAACATGCCGTCAAAGGGTGAATACCCAAAACAACCCCCAAACGACCCCGTAGAAGGCACGAACACCTCGCACGGGACCAAGGTAACTTGTAGGATCTGATCGCGTAGTTCCGGGTCTCTCGGTTTGAGAGTATGACGATAATTTGCAAAACTCAGCACTTAAACTTAAAAACAAGCCGTTAAAGGGTGAAAACCCAAACCACCCCCCAAACGATCCCGTAGGGGGCACGAAACCTCGCATGAGACCAATATAACTTGTAGGAACTGACCGAGTAGTCCCGGATCTCCCGGTTTGTGAATAGGACGATAATTGGCAAAAATCAACACTCTTAAAAACTTGCCGTTGAAGGGTGAAAACCCAAACCACTCCCCAAACGACCCCGTAGGAGGCACGAACAGCTCGCACGGGACCAATGTAACTTGTAGGAACTGACCGCGTAGTCCCGGGTCTCCCGGTTTGTGAGTATGATGATAATTTCCATTCATAATTGTTTTTTTTTTGTTTTGAGTATTTTTTTTGTAATTTATTGGGTTACTAATATCGTATCTTTTTTGTATTCTATTTTTTTTGCAGGATAACAGTTTATCGTTGGCTTTTATTCGTGTGGAACACACAAAGAACTCAATGGTTTACAACAAGGGGTTTATTAATGATTCCATTTTTTTGTGTCATGACCGTACGGTCTTTTGTTGTTTTATTATTGACTTTTATGGCCATGAGGGCTTTTGTAAGTTAATTGTTATATTTTGTGGCCGTGCGGGCTTTATGTTAGGCAGGTTTTGTATTAACAGGTTTTGGAATGTCCAGAAAATAGAGGAAACTCTGCCTAATTTTTTTGGGCCTGTGAGAAGTTAAAGACTTGTAATATTTTGAAGTTTGTATGTACATTAGTTTATTAATAACGCGCAATATTATTAATTTGTGAATTTTGTGCTTTCAAATATTTTTTTTTAAATTAAAAAATTAGTACAGTTCAAAACCGTGGCAAAAGTGTATCATATTTTTGCACGGTTTTAAACTGTGCTAATTTTTTTTAAACTACGTTGAATCTGGCACAGTTAAAAACTGTGCCAAAAGTGTGCCAGAAATATCAAATTCTGGCACGGTTTAAAAGTGTGCCAAAAGTGTTCCTATTTTACTGAATCTGGCACGGTTAAAAACTGTGCCAAAAGTGCGCCAGAAATATCAAATTCTGGCACAGTTTAAAAGTGTGCCAGAAGTGTTCCTATTTTGCTGAATCTGGCACAGTTAAAAACTGTGCCAAAAGTGTGCCAGAAATATCAAATTCTGGCACGGTTGAAAAGTGTGCCAGAAGTGTTCTTATTTGACTGATTCTGGCACACTTTTAAACCGTGCCAGAAAAAAAATTCCATTTTGGAACACCTGATTCTGGCATAGTTCAAAACCGTGCTAGATTTGATCTGGCACGGTTTTTAACTGTGTCAGAATCCTGTTTTTGGTGTAGTGTGCTGGGCAGGCGGTGGCCCATTAGCTGGAGGGGCACGTGGAGCGTGCTAATATTCCTTCGAGACCCAGATGGGCTCGGGTGGACC
The DNA here is from genome assembly GCA_949130495.1 of Sambucus nigra. NCBI lineage: Eukaryota > Viridiplantae > Streptophyta > Magnoliopsida > Dipsacales > Adoxaceae > Sambucus > Sambucus nigra. The sequence goes on along the minus strand of OX422210.1, from coordinate 681,410,664 downwards.
CATATCACGAGGGAACAGGGCCTCGGGCTCTTGAGGCATAGGAACTTGGTTTCGTTGCATTTCTCAGACCTCAGCTTGGAGGTTGTCAATCTTGGCCACGAGCTGAGCTAGGACTGTCGGCAGATCCGGTTGTATGACTGGTGGTTGATCTGCATTCTCTATGGAAGATGGATGGATTTCGGATTCGAAAGAAGTAGTAGAGGAGCGGATAAAACTCCGAGGTGATTTGACTGAAGACCGAAGCCAATAAGGAGCCAGGCTAAGTGCGTGCGATCGACCTGAGAAGGCGTAAGATAAGATTTATTTTTGAGAAAAGGGGAAGAAACTATTTTTGGATTTTTGATAAAGTAGGGAGAAATATTTTTGGATTTTTAATAAAGAAGGGAGAAACGTTTTTGGATTTTTAATAAAGAATGGAGAAATGTTTTTGGAGACGGAACTCAGTATGATTATTATGTTCTCACTTGTATTTAATTCTCCGAAATGCAATGTCGGTCGGGATCTGAGCCTGGAAAAGTGGGGTTTTTAATATATGCAAAGCTATGGTTTGGACTTGTAACCAGGCTCGCGGACAGGGTCCCGTTTTAAAAAATGCGCAAAAATTGGGCGGCAGGCCGACCTGAAATTTCGACAGAGTTTCAGGTTGAAACCGGCAATCTAAAGTGCGTGTCCTAGGTTTAACACCTATATGCGGGTATGCAGTTGGTTGGGTGAATCGGCATGGGTTCCCCCCTTTGGCGTGACTTCCACGATATACGTCTTGCTCTTGCGGGCAATCGGTACGTGTGGACAAGCCATTTGATATACCTAAGTGTACGTGAATTGCCTCACCATATACCTCGTGGGGACAGTACGTGTGAGAGAGAATTCGATATACTCAGCGTACGTGAACGAATTCCCTGCGATATACCTCCTGTCATGACTTCGGTCAAGCGGTACGATGCGGGGGAACCGTTCGATATACGTCGAAGGTACTTGACCAATGGAAGGTGAGAGTCATATCTCTTAGGTTAACTGCGACCTACCGGACCAGCGCCCATCATGAAGTGACCCTCTAGTTACTGGGTAAAATTTGGTAAATATCAATGCTCTTTGGTGATGTCGTGTGAATCATGCATGATTCTCTTATTAGTATCTTATGATGATAATGCCTTTCTTGATTATGACAAACAGGGAGCCAATGTACAAGTACCCCAAAAGGTACACCAAGCATGGATGGGTGATGCGTGCAACATGGGGATATACATGTGATCCTAGGTGCACGTGGTGTGAAGTGTACATGGAGAATTTTCTACAAGTGTGTGAATATAGGCATGGGATATACATGTGAGAAAGGGGGATAGGCAGATATGGGGGGGGTGAAACATAAACAAATATAGCATCCATGTAAATAGAATCAAGGCCTCAAAATATATAAAAAAAAAATCCCCAGCAGAGTCGCCACTGTGGCCATCCCCGATCCCCGCCGCGGAGGGAGGAAGGGATCCTTTGAGTCTCGCGCGTCCCCTCTCGGGAGAGCACTTCGGTCGGCGTGGATTTGTGAGGTGTGAAGATGTAAAGAGATTTAGAGTCGCCAATCTATTTTACTCAAAACAGACAAAAGAATAAGGGGAAGCCACCCTAAGGATGGCATCCGAAGACATACTAGTGCGTGAAAAACCAAATGATTCGAGAAGGGTTCGGAGGGTGTTAGGCACCCATTCCACTCTTTCGGTTTCTCATGGATATTTGGTATTTTCCTTTATATTTCCCCCGTGATATGTGTGCATGTGTATATATATAATGGAGGTAGGAATCATCGACTTGTATCATAAAAAGGACAAAGCGAGTCATCCGCAGGAATGTGAGATTAGTGTAGAAAATAAGATTTACTTGATTACCCCTACGTTGATCATTATAAAGGAACGATAATGCATATGGAATAATACGTTACTAAGAACAAGTATATAGAATATAATGGAAAATGAGATAAAGAGAAGATGGAAAATAAAAGAAAAAGTGAGAAAAGGACTCGAGTTTCGGGTTTTACCCCGAGACGCCTACGTAGCCTATAAAGGCATCAAAGTCCACGTAGTTCGCATATAAACGAGGGGTGGGGTTTAACCCATAAATCCAAATGGAGAAATCTCTTATTTGTGTGTGTGTGTGTGTGTAGAAAAAGTGTTTTAGTTGTGAGAAAAGTGTGAAAAAGGTGCGAGAATCCCTACTTGGAATTTATGAGCAAACCCTCTTTTTATTGTTTTTTGGGTTTTTTATTTATATGAAAATAGGATATGTGCAATACTACTAGATAAAAAGTATGTTAGGATATGTGAACTAAGATGATAAAAGTGCTTAAGTAATAAAACAAGTTATTGCAAATTTAAGAAGAGAAAGGTGAGAGAGATGGACCTTCTTGGAGACTTCGAGCTTGATCTTAAATGTTAAAAGGCATCCCTTACACTTGGATGATGATGGAGAGTGGTTAATTCATCAAGTTTGATGAAAGGGATGATGAAAAGTGGAAGTGAAAAAGGGATTTGAAAGTTGAAATCACGCTGCCTTCGAGAGAGGTTTCTGGGGGGTTTGCTGAGAGTGATTTGCCTCTGATCTGAGCTCTCCTAAAATGAGGCCAAGTCATCCTTTTATATCCCCAGGGGACTACAGATCGGCTTAGAGCCCTTCCTGCCTGTCGGCAAGAAGGTTCCGATAGGCAGGTTCTGGGACCTGCCGTTTGGCAGTGCGTTTCAGGCTTTTTTGGAAAATTGGCCTCCGAAGGCAAACCGTTGGTCAGAATCGCACACGGGGCATACCATCGAAAAGGTATTTTAGAGACCTTCGAAAGTACTTTGGACCGCTCCCGAGTTCGGGAGTTGACTTTGGGTCAAATGTGGCTCGGAAGCATTTGTCGGTCCACTGGACGGGGAATCGTTCGGACGCAAATGGATCGTTCATCCGCATGGTAAGTCCGAATCACGCATGGGACAGACCATTAGAAAGGTTAGGAGGTTCACTTCAACATTCCAACGAGTTTGGCCTAGTTTGGGCAGTTGACTTTGGTCAATCGGTCCCAAGAAGCATTCGGTGACCTCTCAGAGTCAAACGGATCATTTGTCCGCATGGTAAGTCAGAATCGCGCAGAGGACGGACCGTTGGAAAGGGTATTCAGTGCCTTTTAAAGATTTATTCAGCCTCGGTCGATCTGAAGAGTTAATCTGGGTCAAACAGAGCCTGGAAGCTCCCGGTGGCCTCTAGGTAGGGTTTCGGACGCAAACAGAACATTCTTCCGTATGGCGAGTCGGAATCATGCACGGGGCAGACCATTGGAAAGGGTATTCAGTGCCCTTCAAAGATTCCTTGAGTCTCGATCGAGATGAAGAGTTTGACTTTTGGGTCAAACTTAGCCGGTGAGTGCTCGATGGATTTTAGGTCAGTACTTGGGACGTGACCGGGGTTCAATGATGAGTGGAGGTACTAGGGACCTAAGGAGAGTTAGGGGGTGATGGAATGAGGTGTTTACAACCCATCTGGGACCCCAGAGGGAAATTCAAGACTAATTGGAGCGGCCTCTACATTGTCAAGAAATTCTTGTCTGGCGGTGCCGCCATGCTCACCGACTTAGACGGGGAGGAGATGGATCGTCTAGTCAACCTGTACCGTCTCAAGAAATTCTACCCCTAGTCCGAAATCTCGGTGCGCTACGACTCTTCTCATCTCCTTTCTATTCTAAAAAAAATATCTTCATTTCCTTATACCTAGAACTACATGGGCCTGATCCTCTACAAAAACCATTTTCAAATAAAATTAAAAAATTTCAAAAACCCCCGAGGTAGGTAGGCAGCTCATACACCTTACATGAGCACGACCCTTTCTTTTTCATAAAATACTATTCTTTTCTTACCGCCGAGAACGACAGTTCATTCAAACATATATTTGAACAAAAGGATTATGTATGCCTTAGCGACCGGTATAGATAATTCAGACAACACAAAACTCATCAAAGGGCACAACTGGATGATCAGAAACTTGTTTATTTCACTAATAAGAAATTACGGTACAGATTACATAAGAAAAGGAACGAATAACTCCCTTTCCCCCTACCTTCCTAAAAAAAAGCCAAAATAAAATCCCCACATTTATCCTCCATTACACAATAAACTCTCTAGGAGTCCTATCCAAAGCTACTAGAGGAGCCTTCTCCGTCATCATCATCTACATCCTAGGGTCCCTAAGTTTCCCTTGCCTGAACAGAGTGTCGTAGACACTCCATGGACCGATAATCTCGAACCAGCTTTGAAAAAATCCCAACACCTCCTTCCATGGTGTCAAAAGAGACAAGCCACTTTTGTCCAGTCTCCACTGCCAACATCTTTCTAACTACTCTCCTCCACAACCATTTCATATAATCCCCAGGGATATGCCAAACTCTCCTAACAGACTGAGAGGGACGGGTCGACGGACGCCGACTCTCCCACAGAGAGCCAAGCCATAGGCACAGACACTCAGTCAAATCCTCTACCAGAAAGAAATTTAGTGCTCGAGGTGGCACCAAATTGGCGCAAAAGACACCAAGGGAAATAAAAAGAGGTCTGTTTGAGACCAACCAGCCGCACATACGGGTATTCTCCTAGCTCTAGAACAGGAAACAACTGTCCCCACCAAGGCATTGACCAATATATATTTCGAGCCCCATTCTCCACAAGACAATTATCCTAGCTCTCAATATCCAGGCCAACGCTGAAGAAGTGACGCGAAAAAAAGTTGGGTACCACCGACAAAGGATATTCTGGAAGAGTCACCAGGCGGAGTCTTTCAGACAACCACAAGAATAGCATCATGGGGCTACCCAGCAGGAAGTCAAAATGACCTTCTCGCCAGGCATCCAGACCGTTTAGGGCCTTTGCCAGTATCACCGTCGTAGGATTGCAATAGTATGACATCTATAAAGTAATGGATGCAAGTTACGGATCCACCAGCAGTTCCCCAGTCACCGGCAGAAATTTTGATACTAAGCCCAGAACAACGGCTCTAGAGTATCCAGCATCGCCAGCCTCCTGCAAATGCATGGATTGCAACACCGTCGGGAGGGGGATCATTCCTCCAACAACCAGTCATCTAGTCGTCGAAGGTGAAATATGAAGAAACCCAACCAGAAAATCCCTGGGAGAATGGGAATATTCAGGTAAAGCCGCAGTAACACTGGGATTTATCCCCGGCATGGCAAAAAATTCCTCTTAGGTAGGATAAACTTCATCCAACCCAAAGAGGAATACATAGTCTTCGGGGTACCAAAATTGTACCACCGCCATCAACATGTTCCACTCAATGAACCGATTGCGCCACAAAGAGACTCGATGCATGTTGAAATCATCGTAGTCGATGTTATAAGAGCACATTGCTTCCAAGGCTTATAGGTAGTTAGCAAACTCATTGCTACCAGGGAGAGCCATCTTTCAAGACTAAGAGATAGTAGGCAAGTAAGTAAGAATGTGAAGGTGTGATGAAAACACTCCACCCCTACCCCTTTTTGTGCTTGAAAACCTTCACAAAAGACATAACCCCTGCAGAAATCGGAGGGAATACTACCCTACAAAGTACAAAAGGCTGAAGAGAGCATTAATCAAAGCTTTGAATTGATGGTACTGGACTTGACTGCCGATAGGCAGGACAAAGGTCTTGCCTATCGGCAACCCCCTATTTTTGGAAGTTTTCCTTTTTCCTCTTTTGTCAAAATAAAAAAAAACCCAATAAAAATAAATTGATATCTCAACAGAATTTCAAAAAAAAAATTCCTCTTCCACCCCTATATCATTCCCCATTCCTAAAACTTTCTTCAAAACTCCCTAAAATATATCTTTTTATGGTCTCAGCAGCAGAGTAAAAAAACGCATGTGCATGCATTCACTATTAATAGAATATAATAAAAAACTCCATTGAATTGCATATATATATATATATATATATATATATATATATATATATATATTCTTCTGTGTTACTTCAAATTTTGCAGGAAATAAAAGAAAAGAAAAAAAACAACGGGACTCAGCCCGAACCCACATTCTTTCTCTCTCACCTACCCTTCACCCCTAATTGCTTCCACCCTTGCGACACGCTCTCTTTCCCCTACGGCGAGATGACGCACCACCGCTACCCGAGCCAGAGTCCTCCTCGGATGAAGCAGACGGCACCAAATAAGAAGGAATCGAGACCGCATCCCGAATATGGTCTGTCGCCAAAGATATCCAATCTCTGATGTCCCTTAGCCAAGTGATCGACACCCGGACTTATTGAAAGTAAAAGGCATAATCAGTATCAAAGAGGGATCAAAATAGAAAAGGAACCAAAAATAGGAAAAGAATAGAAAAGTATACCACAGTATGAAGAACCTCCTCTATAAAACCCAACTCCTCCGAATCCATCGCATGAGGAAGATGCAACATGGGGACCATCCCTCCATGAGCCCTCCAGATGTTGTAAGAATGGGTATGAAATCGAACGAAGGAAACCTCTGAAGTCGCCTCCGCCGCAAAATCCAGTGGACCACCGCCGCTGTGGGAAGACCCCACCACCCGACTCGAACCCGCAGAAGGGAAAGGAAAGACATCATATATGCTGGGTGCCATCAACCATCTCATCACAAAGTCCATATAGTCACACGACGCAGCCGTATTAGTCTACAACAAGTAGGACTCTTCGATCATCGCCGCGATCCTCGCATCCTCCAGCAGCAGCCGCTCCTGCCTCATGGACGAAGGAGGCTGCGCTGGTGGCACCACCACCTCCTCCTCAGCAATCTGTCGAACCACCCGCTCCCCTAAATACCAAGAATGGCTGAACTCATGCACCAGTAAATTCCTCATCTACGCATTCATCCCGGTCACCCCCGTATCCTAAATGGTTGTCCTCCAAGGGTAAAAGGTGACCTGAAAATCCTCCACAGGCATAAGTCAATACAAAATCAGAACATGCCAAAAACCAAGACTGAAAAGGAAAGAGTCTTACCCTACCACTGGTCAGACCATTCAAGACCTAACGCACCGCCTCCAGAGACAGAGAGATCCCTTCGACTGTCGATTGGCCTTTCACCATCGATATAATCGGTAGAAGTCCCTAATGGTATCATCCTTCAAAGTGATCAGCTGGGTATTGCACCCAATCACCTCATAGAACCACGTCTGCCAAAGACAGGAATTCATAATAAAAAAGAGACGCATAAGGAAAATGTGAATGCATGAAAGGAAAATGCGCAAAATTAAAGAATACCTCAAGAAGATACATAGCTCCAGTAAAAGTTAGCCGGCAGCAACGGCTGAATGCATCCAAAGAAAAATAGAGGGTCGCCAAAGTCAGGCTCCCCCAATCATAGAGAGGGATGTTCGAAAACATCCTCAAATACGGTAAGAACCACAAATGGACGACATCGCCGCTCGACGCCACCATAAAGCCTCCCATCACCTACAAAATGAATAACCGGGCCATCTGCCTCACTTGCAGCCCATCCTTCACATCAACCACCCTACTCAGCAGAACATCCTTCAACAAGGACAACCGAATGGAACCACCACAGACTATCCTCTCGACGTCACCAAGCGCTGCCCTCACCGCCTCCAGCCTCACCCTCAGAGAGCGATCCACCTCTATCTTCTCCTCATTGCAATCTAGCCCCAGAAGCTGCTGCACGTCTATAGGAGTCATGGACATCTCCCCAAAATCGAAATGGAAGGTGTGGGTAGTATCCCACCATCTCTCCCCCAAAGTGCACAGGACCACTGTCGAGCGAGGCGTCTCATCCAGCGCAGACGCCAACCTCCCAAAACCCGCTGATGATACCACCCAATGCACCACAGGTGGAAGATGCTCCCAGACATCCTTAAGCCCCGTCGTCCCATGGGCATGCATGTTCTTCAAAGACATATCAGACTGTCAAAAGAAGAAACCTTGTCAAAAGTCCAAAAGGAAGGAAAAATCACAAAAAAGAGAAGAATGCCAAAAGCCAGGTTACTTATATAATCGCCAGGGCTCACCACCCTTGAGGAGAGATGGCGTGATGACTCCCGTAGCAAGGTTCGCTCATTCGTAACCGTCTCAAATGCATCAAAGGAGTTCTCACTCCCCAAAGCAAGAGGCTCCCTAGCCCTCCACTCCATGTTCACCCAGTCATCAATAGTCAACCATTCCCTATGCGCTGCAGTGCTCACAAAGGCAGCCATTTCTTAGAGATCGGAACGCTAGAATGATTTGCGGAGGGAAATCGCAGAAAGAAAGAAAGTAAGAAGTTGTGAAAAATAAGGGCAATTCGCCCCTTTATATAGGATGCCAAGGGTCATGCCGACCGACATTGACCCTCTACCCACCGATCGGTACTGACCCCTTACCTTCCCGAGGAAGTCCAAAAGTCCATGCCACTGCCGAATGGCACCCTCTGCACCATGCCGACCGGCACCCCCTTAAAATTTCATACAAAAATTCTCAAAAAATATCAGACAGACTTGAATTTTTTTTAGAAAATTCTTAAAAATCCCATGAAGGATTTAGAACATTTTCACTAAGAAAATTTCACACTCCCTCAAACGGAACCCCCATTTCCCCAGCGAAACTCTCAAAAACCAAGTAAAACTTCTCCCAGCAATGTCCCCGAAAAATCTCTAAGGATCACCTCCTATCTCCCAAAGGTCTCAAACCTCCCTGAGTAATACGTCCAATACCTAGGCCACCTAATCACTTCCCTAGTGGAGTTTACAGCATCAAACTTGCCTTTACTTCGCGAAATCTTCAAGATCACAAGGATTTCCCCAGTAATCATCTCCCTGGATCAAAATAACATCACGAGGTAATTTCCCCAACCGAACTCCAGAAAGTTATTTTCAATGTCTCCAAAGGACATTCTACATTTTCCCCAGCTCATTCTCTATTCCCAAGCGGAACCCAAAATCCAATCTTTATCCTCTCTTAGGTTAGAATTGACCTCGGTCTTAGATCGTCACCTTAGTTAGGTCAGAATTGACCTCGGTCCTTGATCGTCACCTCTCTTAGGTCAGAATTGACCTCGATCTTGAATTGTCACCTTAGTTAGGTCAGAATTGACCTCTTTCCTCGGTCATCACCTCTCTTAGCTCAGAATTGACCTCGGTCCTCGATTGTCACCTCTCTTAGGTTAGAATTGACCTCGATCTTGGATCGTCGCCTTAGTTAGGTCAGAATTGACCTCGATCCTCGGTCATCACCTCTCTTAGGTCAAAATTGACCTCGGTCTTGGATCATCACCTTAGTTAGGTCAGAATTGACCTCAATCCTTGGTCTTCACCTATCTTAGGTCAAAATTGACCTCGGTCTTGGATCGTCACCTTAATTATGTTAGAATTGACCTCAATCCTCGACTGTCACCTCTTTTAGGTTAGAATTGACCTCGGTCCTCGATTTTTACCTCTCTTAGGTCATAATTGACCTCAGTCCTCAGTCGTTACCTCTCTTAGGTTAGAATTGACCTCGGTCTTAGATCGTCACCTTAAGCCCACAGAATTGGCTTCGACCCACAGAATTGGTCATCTCACCTTAAGCCCGTAGAATTGGCTTTGACCTACGTAATTGGTCATCTCTACTTAAGCCCACATAATTGTCTTCGACCCTCATAATTGGTCATCTCAACTTAAGCATGCAGAATTGACTTCTACCCACAGAATTGGTTATCCCCAACACACTTCGTAGGTCCTCAGAATCGGCCTCGACCCTCTGAATTGGTCATCCTCCCTCTTTAAGTCCTCAGAATCGGACTCGACCCTTTAAATTGGTCATCCTCCCTCCTTAGGTCCTCAGAATAGACCTCGACCCTCTGAATTGGTCATCCTGCCTCCTTAGGTCCTCAGAATCGGCCTCGACCCTCTAAATTCATCATCCTATTTCAAAGCATCATGCGGTGTCTATTCAACGACTATCATTTGTTCCAAACTCACCCGTCGAGGGGCTCTATAGACACCCCATTTTGTTACCCCCTAAACTCTCGTTAGGTCCCTAAAACCTCCCCTCATCACTACAAACCCAGGTCGTACCCCGGATACTGACCTAGAAGCCATCGGGCACTCTCAGGCTCCGTTTGACCAAAAGTCAAACTCTTCAGCTCGATTGAGACTGAATGAATCTTCTAAGGTAACTAAAACCCCTTTCCAACTGTCCATCCCGTGCACAATTCTTACTTACCATGCAGACGAACGACCCATTTTCCCTCGAAATCTGATCTGGAGACCACCGAGCACTCTCGGGCTCCATTTGACCAAAGTCAAAGTCTTCATCTCAACTAAGACTGAATGAATCTTCAAAGGTCACTAAAACCCCTTTCCGATGGTCCATACCGTGAGTGATTCCGACCTACGGTACGGACGAATGATCTATTTTACTTTGAGAGGTCGCCGAATGCTTCCAGGTCCCAGTTGACCGAAGTCAACTCCCCGAACCGGATCAAACTCTTTGGAATTTTGAATTACATATCCTAACCTTTCTAACGGTCCACCCCGTGCGCGATTCGGACTTACCATGCGGACGAACGATCGATTTGCGTCCGATGATTCCCCGTCTAATGGACGGATGAATGCTTTCGAGCCATGTTTGACCCAAAGTCAACTCTCGAACATGGGAGCAGTCCAAAGTACTTTCAAAGGTCTCTGAATTTTCTTTCCAATGGTTTGCCTTGTGCATAATTCTAATCAACGGTTTGCGTTCTGTGGCCGATTTTCCGAAAAGGCCTGAAAGACGCTGCCAAACGATAGTCCCAAACCCTGCCTATCGGTAGTGTGCCTAAATGCACCTGTCGATTGGAAGGAATAGGTCTATGCCAATCAAAAATGCCCTGGGTCTATAAAATGGAGGCCTGACCTCACTTGCAAGGGGAGCCCAGATCTGATAGATATCACTCTCAACAAATCTAGAAAACCTCTCTCGAAGTCAGCGTGATTTCCACACCCAAATTCCTTTCCAACCTTTACTTTTTATCATCCTTTTCATCAAACTTGGTGAATTCATCACCCTCCATCATCATCCAAGTCTAAGGCTGCTCTCCAACATTCAAGATCTAGCTTAAGATCTTCAAGAAGGTCCAATTTTCTCAACTCTCTCCTTAAATTCTCATAAATTTGTAATAACTTGTTTTATTACTTCGCACTTTTATTATCTCATCTCACACATCCTAATATATTTTTTTATTTATTATTATTGCATATCTCTTATTTTCATATAAATAAAAACCCAAAAAATAAGAAAAAGAGGGTTTGCTCATAAATTCCAAATGGGAATTCTCATACTTTTCTCACACTTTCTTACAACTAAAACACTTTTTCTACATACACACACACACACACACACACACACACACAAATAAGAGAATCCCTCAGTTGGATTTATGGGATAAACCCCACCCCCCATTTTGTATGCGAACTATGTGGACTTTTATGCCTCTATAGGTTACGTAGGCGTCTCGGGGTAACACCTGAGACTCGAGTCCTATTTTTACTTTTTCTCTCATTTTCTATCTTCTCTGAACTCCACTCTCTTATATTTTATATACATATATTTGTTCTTAGTAGCGTATTATTCCACATGCGTTATCGTTCTATCATAACGATCAACGTAAGGATAATCCCGTAAATCCTATTCTCTAATATTTTTATACCTTCCTACAGATGACTCGCTTTACCTATTCCATGGTACAAGTCGAGGATTCTTATCTCTACTATATATACACATGCACACATATCACGGGAAAAATAAAGGAAAATAATAAAAATCCATGAGAGATCGAAAGGGCGGAATGGGTGCCTAACACTTTCCCATTTTGTAACTTAGCCTCCGGACCCTTTCCGAATCATTTTGGTTTCGTATGCATCAGTATGTCTTTGGATGCTGCCTTTTGGGATGGCTCCCTTTCTTTTATCTGTTTTGAGTAAAATAGACTAGCGACTCTAATCTCTCTACATTTTTACACCTCACCCAAATGACGCCGGCCGAAGTGCTCCCGTGAGGGATGCGCGGGACCTAGGTTCCTTCTATCGTGTGCCTACCCATCGCGAGGATCCCAGACCGGGGATGGCCACAATTACATAGACTATGCCCTTGTTTATACTTTTGTCGAGATGTGGCATCTGGAAACCAACACATTTCACATGCCATTCGGGGAGATGACTATCACCCTCGACAACGTAGCATATATTTTGGGAGGTCCACTAGATGGTTTACCTCTTTTTAACCCACAACCCAAAGTTGAGGAGGAGGAGGCTGTTGAGGTCCCGTCTGTTGTGGACCTAGTAGTGGAGACGTTGGGTGTGAGCAGGGATGCCCATAAAGAATGTGGCGAGCACTATGTTGTCCGATTGAACTGGCTGACTACGAATTTCAAGGAACGGTCAAAGGGAACTAATTCATCCACTATAGTCAAAGACTATTATGCGAAGGCATACTTACTATATATTATCGGGAGCACAGTTTTCCCCGATAAGACAAAGAACAAGATTTCAGTGTTTTACCTTCATATTCTGAAATACGTGAAGAAGGTGGGGAAATTAGCATGGGGAATAGGTATCCTGGAGAATGTCTATAGGTAGCTGGCCCTTGCCTCTCACTCTGGTGTGAAGCAAATGAGTGGTTGCCTCTGTCTTATTTAGGTAACTAATATTTTATCTTTTATAAATTTCCCCCTTTCTTTTTGTAAATTCATATTATGTATGTTTTGCAGTCATGGATCTATGAGCACTTCTCCGAGGTGGGTGAATGCATCGATCTGGAGTTCAATGAAACAATGACCAAGATTTCACATTAGTCATTTCAATCCACCTCTTAGAAGAATGTGTTACAAAATTTAATCAATTATCGTGAGCTGTTAGATGAAATGATTGTTGGGAATGTAAGTAATTTTTTACGATTGTTTATTGTGTTTTCTTTTTACTTTGATATTTTTTGAACTCCATTTATGTATTGTTTCTATGTAGGTCATTTGCGATCCCTACATATATGCTAGGGAAGCTTATCCATTTCCCAAAAGTATTATTTTATAGCGAAATTATGATATATTTTGATGTTAGGGAGCCCTATTACCTGGAACGATGTTTGAGATAATTCGGTCGACTCCAAATCATACCACACGAGCCTATGATGCCTTTGAAGGACGAGAGGGGAAGCAAGGCCACTCAATACAAGGTTAAATTTTATATGCAAAAATGGTACCAGCAAAACTAGGAAGATCACCTTCTATCTGTGAAGTCTAGGTCGGTGCCCATATCGAGCCCCTGGGACTGTAGCAGTGATTATATGAGTGGTTCTTATCCAAATCCCATTCTAAAAACCAAAACCCCGCCTTCCGTAAGTTCAAACAAACGCAAACATCTTTGGTAAGCTTTTACTAATTTCATTACTAAATTCATGGTGTGATCTTTTCGATAGGCGGACGAGGTACGCAAGGCGATGGAATTATTAATGAATAATATGGACTATGGAATTGCTATAAATCCTGGTACACTGATTGCACGCAATGTCCAAGCTTACGATATCCTAGCTTCAGTTATTAGGTACGGTTGGCCGATTGTCAATGAAGAGCAAGTTATAAAGAAAAGTAAGATTAAGGGCAAAGGCAAGGAAAAAAGTTGATGAGGGGTCCCAAAGAATGAAAAGAAAATGATAGGATGCCAATTTTATTTTTTGCAATTTGTAGTTAAAAACGGTTGGTTGTTGGTTTGAATATAAAATTTGATTGGAGTTGGTTTGAATCTAAATCTTGTTTGTATGTTGGTTTGAATATGAATATGAATATTGGTTTGAATATATATTGTGGTATTTGTTTGAATTGAACTTTGAAATATATATCATGGTATATGTTGTTGAAATTGAACTCATTATTGCTTGAAATTGGTTTTAAATGGAGTTGGTTTAACTTTGAACTTTGAACTCATGATTGGTATATTTTAGGGTTGGTTAAACATTGAAGTTGAAAAGTGCAGTTGGTTTAACAATTAAAACTACAGTTTGTCTTTACACCTATATTTTGAAAATCTGGTTAAAAGTGGAGTGGATTTCACAGTTAAAGGTGCAGTTGCTTCAATCACTTCTTCAATCTATTCAATTTTTATAATTTTTACAATTAGTTCCAATTAAAAGTGGAGTTAGTTAAACAGTGCAATTGGTTTAATTTTTTAGTCTGAAATATTTTCTGGTTTAACCTTCATTTGCCATAAACATAATGAATGAGAATTAGTTTAGGATAAACATCCCTAATAATGGGTAATCTCTGAAATTGGGAAGGGTTAATTCACTATGAACATAGCGAATAGGTTCAACTATTTCATTATAAAACTGCTGAATGGGATTTGGTTTAGGATAAGCATCCCTGGCAGTGGGTAATCTTTGAAATTGGGAAGGGTTCATTCACTATGAACATAGCTAATAGGTTCAACTATTTTGTTATAAAGATTCTAAATAGGATTTATTTTGGGATAAACATCCCAGACAGTGGGTATAGGTTGATGGGGAAAGGATTAATTCGCTAGAATTATAATGAATAATCCTTCAATAGTTGCTATATTTCTAGCAAATGAGGTCACTTTTTTCATTACAAGTTTGATAAGAAAGCACCAGTTTGATAATTTAAGTTTATTTCAATTCATGTAACTTCATTTCATTTCATACAACTTCATTTCAACTCATTCAACTTCATTTTATTTCATACAACTTCATTTCAATTCATATAACTTCATCTCCATTCAAATTCATTTCAATTCATACAACTTCATTTGATTTCATAAAACTTCATTTCAATTCAACTTCATTTCATATCATACAACTTCATTTCATTTCATACAACTTCATTTCAATTCAAGATCATTTACAAATACATCACCAACTTTACATGATTTTGTAAAATAAATGACATCAACAACTAGTTGATCTCGATAGGTTGATCATTGGTTGTTACATCCTTTAGGAGGATTTTTCGGAACTTCGATACTTGATCCGCGTATTTATCAATCCAAGATTTTGATTTGGGCGATGAATAACTATGCCAGTGACTTGCTATCGGTGGAATCGAACAATCATACTTTAACTTCAAAAAGCTACGAAGTGATTCTCGCAAACATAAGCAATATCTATGAACATTGGATGCACGGTTCATTCATCTTATCGGTAGAATTATGAGACACTATCTCTTCGAGATAAGGACACACAAATGTTTATAAGTTTCAGCCAAAAGATAGCCACACTCTGGCATGATCATCCAAGACTTCGGTGCACAAGGGCTTGTATAATCGTCTAACATATATAGTACATTGTCCGAAAACTAATCACCAAAATAGTGTGCGTAAAAGTCATTATTTGTCATAACTTCTTCCATCAAGTCCAATCTCATATGTCTCCATCCATCGGGTCCAAATCTCAGGCATTTAGCAACGTATCTAAACCCACAATTGCTTTCAACATCAACCTCGACAATATCTTCTACGAAGCCTTTATAAAAGTTCGGTATCTCATTGATATACTTTTTATATATGGAGAAGTAGTTAGGGCACCATGGGGAAGGGATGGGGGTAAACTCCGGTGAACTTAATTTTCTTCTTAGGCCTTTGGAGTGTAGGGTGTTCCTTTCTCGTTGATTGTCTAGCAAGTTCGAATCCTGAGGGATCCTTTTTAGTTGACTTCTCATTATTTTTCTTTTGAGAAGTTGGTTTTGACCTCTTGATCGACCCTTGCAATGCTTAAGCACGAATGGCTCAAATAACCTAGAAGTGGTGGTATAACTGATGTCCTTGAGTTTTTGCAACACGACCCCTTTCTCATTGATAATTGGCCGTTCCCACCTCTGTTTAAAAAGTATCATTTCTGACTCGTAATCAACTATAAGGTACTTCACTAAATCAGACACCATTGTAAATTTGTGCCAATGTGCATTGATATCCCCCATAGTATAGCCCTACCCTCCATCCGATAGATGACCAATTCATGAGCGCACGGTACATCATAAATATTGCGTGCCAAGGGTAGGCACGATTGAACATCCATGCCAACTATATCACAAGTCTTTAACTTCTCAATAATTACATCAATGGCATAATGAGAAACCTATCCGACGAGCTCATGCAAAATATGAATATTACGGGAGTGCTTTGATTTTTGCAAAAAATCCTCTAACACCCTCTTAATCTCGGTCACTTAAAACTCAATGCAGGTGTGCATGTAGAAAAAATATTATCAAAAGGAACTTGAGAACTCTCAAAATGCCTCTTCAACTTACCATATGCTCCTTCACAATGGTTGGTTGTTCAGTTACCCCAGCGCTTAATCGTATTTGTCCTGGCATGAATGAAGCTCTCCTTTAGATTGTACCATGTGCAATCTATATAGTGAAGCATGTTGGGGTACGCAACCTAATCAAAGTGAAATAGAATCCTCATTTCATTAAAATTATTATCGGTGGGGGATTTAACCAAATGCATCCAATCCATAATGAACTTCTTCAATGAATCATCATCGTAGATCTCTTTCCTAGCATGAAGTTCCACATTACGATGAACATGGAAAGTGCAAACCATTGATCTCGTCTCAGGGAACACAACTCGCAATGCATTCATGCATGCGTACTCTCGATCTGTGGTGAAAATCGTGGGACATGTAAACAGATATAATAGGGATTTTAAATGTCCCAATGCCCATTGATAGTACTCTTCCTTATCCATTACTAAAAATGCGAAGGCAATATTATACGTCCTTTCGCACGACGTTGTACCAACTATATCGAACAAAGGCATCTTGTATCGATTAGCCTTATAGGTGTAGTCAACAATGACAATGGACGAAAAGTACTTGGTGAGTTGGATTGAGTTTGGATGATCCCAAAAAATGTCTTCCACCTCTATGGTAGACTTATTCGTTCTATACCAATAGACGTAGTATTTATCCCCAAGCAACTTCATTAACTATTACATTACCGTTCTACCCTCTCGTTCGAAAGTCCTCAACATCCCCTTGTCATTGTAAATGGTTTCATGATTGAAATATTAGTATAATTATGAATTTTTATCGTCATTAGAATGGCGACTGACTTTACCCCACTCAAGGACATCTCTTCAATATTATTTCTCTCCTCCGAAGTGAGTTGACCAGTGTATGCATGTCCAACTAATATTTCCAGCAATTGGTGATTGTGAACACCGTTGACAACTGATAACATCCATTGTCCGTTGTTAAGTGAAATTCCCTTCAATAGAAACGAATAATTGCCCTTCCGAGTGGCCATGTCCCTCTTACGACTTTTTTCCTATTGACTACTCCCTTAGTCCCCATTATTCTTCTCATGATGATCACGGTACTCACCACCCCTCTCACAACCCATGTGTAGACGTACCTTACGCATTGCAGAAGGTGCCTCTGACTTGGTGATAATAATTACTGTTTTAATGGATTGGGCTTGCTCTTGAGCCCAAGCAACCAACGCTCGCCGAGTGGGAAATACCTGACAATAAAGAATATAATTAATCATTAAACTTTAATTATAATATATAAATATATTACATCACTAATCAACACTATAATACCTGCCTCGTAAAGAACACCGCATTAATATATACTAACATCGAACCACCTTCCCCGTTATGGGGTATATCGATATTCGCTAAAGCTAGATCAAATAATAGGGAGTTGAAATCCATGAAGGCATCTTACATAGGTAAAATTATTATTAGGTGGGAATAAATGGAATTCGGATCACAATATTTCAGCCCTTATGATAATGTAATTGCATTTGATAACATACTTGCAATGCAATTGATAACATAATTACATTGTAAGTTTGAATTCCATTGCATGTTTCCTAAGGGCCATCACATCATGGAATCACTTGGATAAGTTTGTATGTTTGTATTCCATTCGGCATGAATATACTGAATTTGTCTCATCAGTTAAGGGTAAATATGTCGAATATAAATTAGCATTTCGGGGTAAATCTAACGAATCAGGTATAACTGGTTCGGGGTGATCATAATTAAGTTAGTGCATCAGTTAGGCATGTTTATAATGAATGGACTGAGTTCGAAAAAAATATAAAGATGGTTCAGGGGTTTACCCCGAGTTTCTGCCTTGAAATCGACGCCCCGATCTCGAACCACTGTACGTTTTTTGGGATTTTTCAAATTTTCAATCCTTATGAATAAACAAATAGATATGCAATGGGACACAAATTTTACCTTAAAAATGGGATTTGTAGAGTTGTCATTTGCTTTTGAGGTGTTTTCATTAATATTTGAATATATAAATAACAAACCTTGTTATTTAATAATGTTGATGTAGATGGTTGGTGTGTGGGGGACAAAACTTTAATAATGGATTGTGGGGACCATATGAAGAAACTTTAATAATGTTGTTGAATATGGTTGGTTGGATTAATGGTCATAAATTTGTTGGGTGAAGTGAAGATGAGAAAGGGAAAGTTCGGAGTGTAGTGGATAGAGAGAGAAAGGGATAGTTTGGAGTGTATTGGATAGAGTGGTATTTTATGTTGTAATTGAGTACTGATTTATTTTCCTTGTGGTATTTTGAAGTAATGTATGTGGTGCACTTAGAAATCCCCATATTAAAAGCTATGCTAATTGCTAAGCGTCAGATGAGGAACAACTTTATGTTAAAAATATCACACCACAAGAGCCACACGCAAACTAATCTAATTTGGATGGTGATGGGGAAGAACATAATGATTTTGCAATTTTATCTTTTTTAATCGGATCATTTGCATTTTGGATTACATTTGCTTTTCTTTATTTTTGATTGGTTGCCCTTATTTCTTCTATTATTCGTTGGGTGCCATTTCTCACGACAACAATTAGTTACAAAAGGATAAACGTTAGAGAGCTCATTTGAATGAATTAAAACGATCATTTTGTTCCTTTAAACTATTTCACTTTTGAGATACTTTACAACACTTCGAAAATATTAAAAAATCATTTAAACTCAAGAAAATTTACAATAAAACATAATATTCTGAAAATTAAAGAGGCATAATATTTGGATGTTATGAAAAATATTTCGTAAAAAAACTGTGAACTTTATTTTAAAAAACAATTGGACGTAAATTGTTTTAGTAGTAAAATACTATTTTAGTTATTTTTATTTAAAAAGTAACACGACTATATTTGTTTTAAAAATATGACTTTATTCTAAAAAAAAATAGCTGGATGAACTTGGTTTGGCTATAAAAAACTAATTTCTTTATTTTTTAGAAGGAAAAAAACCTCGACGTCTTATTTATTCAGAAACCAACTTTCTTTTTATTAAAAAGACTAGACTTTATTTACAAAATTGCCAGGTGAACATGTTTTGTTATATAAAAGTTTTTCCATGTTTTTGTATTTTAAAAAGACTTGACATTATTTATATTAAAAAAAGAAAACAGATGGACTTTATTTTTATTAAAAGAAAAGTTTATTTAAACAAATAGCCGTACATAATTGTTTTCGATATAAAAAACTTTTTTCGTTATCTAAAAAAGACAGGAGTTCATTTTTATTTAAAAAAATAGATATATTTAAAAAAATAGATGGACGAACTTGTGATTGTTATAAAAACACTCATTTCGTTATTTAAAAAAAATTGATGTTATTTTATTTAAAAAAAGAAAAAACTCAACTTCATGAACTTTATTGAAAATAAAAATACCAAGATGTAAATTGTGTTTGTTATACAAAAAAGCTATTTTATTATTTTAAAAACACTGGATGTTATTTTTTTTATAAATAAAACATATAGATTGATATTACTTATCTTAAAAACTTGTCTTATAAAAAATTTAAAACAAAAAAAAGAAGTTTTTTTTTTAGAAACAGTTACCTATATATAAGGATATATGCAACTAATTGTGAAAGATTTTTTTTCTTTCAAAACAGATATCTAAGAAGAGAGAAAATTGAACCACAAAAGGTGATAAACACAATTATTTATATACATTTTTAAATTCCTATAATTTATAATGTGATAGAGTTTTATTTTTTCAAAACATTTACCTTTATCTTAGCTGGTTTTGTTGACAATGTCCATTAAACCTTTTCTTTTTAATAAATAAAAACTGCGATGAAAAGAAAAATAAAAAATAGTTTTTTTATATGTGAAAACAAGGATCAAATGGAGAAAAAAAAATATTTTTTCTTGATTTTAATAAATAAAAAACGGGATGGAAGAAGAACAAAAAAACATATCTTTATATTGAAAACTGGGATGAAAAGGATTAAAAAACATAGGGCAAAAGAGAAAAGAAAACATTTTTATGTTTTTTAATAGGTTGAAAAATAACCAAAAAACTATTTTTTATATACAAAAAAGTGAGACGAAAAAGGAAAAAAAAAATTAGTAGATAAAACCTGGGATGAAAATAACAAAAAAATTATATATGAAAAGTTGGGATGATAAAGAAAAAACAGTTATTCATATACACAAAAAACAGGGGAAAAAAGGAAAAAAAGGAGGAATAACATGAATAAAACACTATTTTTAATATATGAAAAATGGGAGGAAAAAAAGAAGTAAAAATCATGTGTGTTGTTCTCAAAATAATAAAAATAAATATGTATGTTGGATTGTGTATGCAAAAACTATTTTTTTTTCAAATACAAATGTGAGAGAAAGCTTTTAAAATTTGTTAAACATTATAAATAAATAAAATCTTAACAAAGTTTAGAAAGAAAAATGAGTCATTTGTCTACAAAGAATAAGAAGGTTGCAAACGGATTAATTTTTTTTTGAAAGCATACCATGAGGTGTCCGGGCATCTTACGCGCATCTCGACTTATTCCCATTCGTGATTTGTAGCTTCTGCTGACCAAGCATTATTTTGACAGTGCCAGAGATTGAACGGGGGACCAAACCCAATCCACCCCTAAGACTGTTCCAGTGGCAGCCTTATACCACTGAGCCAAGAGGCATGGTTAAACGGATTTAATTTTAATTTGATGTTTTCTGTTAAAAATTAGCCCCCAAAGTTCGATACAATAAATAATGACACTCAACCAAGAATAAAGAAGAAGAATCATACCTAAAATACAAATTACCCTTTTTAATTCTTCATTTACATATTTAAAAACGTTCCACTCATCATTACTGGCTGCTTTTATCATACATATTGCAGGCATAATATGTACCTCTGAAGAAATCAATATTATCCAGATCGCTTTAAAAATAGAAGTTTTGGTTAACCAAGACAGATATACAAAACAAACTTTCTCATAAACTAAATCTAGCATATAAAAACAAGTTAAATCAGGGTTGGTCCAACAAGGTTCTGTACAAAAACTATAAAATACGCCTCTTTTATATGTATACGTATAAAAAAAATGGATCCTCAATATATTTTAGTGTAACAAATAAAGCAACGGGGCTATGTGAGATCGCCCACTTGTCACATGATCTGAGTCGTCCATGAGTTAAATATGCATTATATCTTCCAAGCCAGTACACAAAATAGATTTTGGGTAGCTGTACAGTACGTAGTGATTGCTCTCAGAACAAAATATGGTCGAGTAGTTTTTTTTATTGCTTGTAACTGAAAGAATTAGGAGCTCACGATTCCATGCAAAATAAGATACATAAACACATAGTCGGCCACATTTTCATTATTTTTTACTTTTCCTTGAGTTTCTACATATCTATGAATTAATTTCGTTTACAGGAAATAAATAGCTTTAAAACATGTTTGGATTTTGAAGGAGAAATAACAACAAAAGCCTATGAGAAAGAAAATTGAGAAATGAACAGGGTCACATAGAGCAGTTCTATGGGAACAACCTTATACTAATATTATTGGTTGGTGCGCGAGTTAGTCATAATTAATATAAGGATAATTCTAGACCAATATACAAACTCAACATTTTAGTGCGACAGACTCCTGCATTGGCTTGTCTCTGGGTTCCACCCGACACACTGTTGTGTCAACTCGTATTGACTTGTGTCTAGATTCCACTGCTGGTGAACCCGTGTGGAACCCAAACACGAACCAATATGGTGTGACACGTATGTATGTCGCACCAAATGTATCGATTTTGCATGTAGACATATAATGACTCTAATTTGACAATACATAAAAAAACATGAATTATTCGGAACATATGTAGTGTACCTCATTGGACTGGTTCAAAGTATCGGCCGAGTCAACTCGGAATCGGAGGGTACCGATACGGTACCGAGAGGTGTTTCAAATAAAATACTGAATCGTGTTGTCTCGTCGAGATATCGACCGAGACGCCACGCCGCGATATCGATCGAGACAACCGATTCAAACGACACATAGGTTTTGTAAGACATATCTTTGTATATTTTTTTACAAAACATTTATTTATAAAAAAAAAAATGTATACGGTTTGTAAGACATTTCTTTGTACATTTTTTACAAAACATTTATTTGTCCAAAAAAAATGTTGTGAAAATTATTACGACCTTATATAATTTTTCTGAGCAATATGGAAAAAAAATTGCATAATTATTTGAACATTGTCATATTTTCTTTTATTTTTTGATAGAATTTTAATCTTTTACCATATTTGAACTTGGAACAAAATATCCTATCAAAATATAATGTCACATAATGCTGTCCAAAAATGGAAGAGACAAAGATTGGGGGGAAAAATGAATCCCCATAGGTCCAGTCTCGTCCATGAATATCAAACATCCTCCTACATAAATTAAAATCAATAATTAGTCACTAATACGTAATTATTTAGAGATTTTAAATAAGTAAAAATAAAAATAAAAATAAAATTAGTATGTTAGCAATATGTCAAGTCCCCCGCACTTCAGAATAACTAATCATACAATGTAATGCATATTAAATAATGGTTTGAACATATCTGATTGGTACATATTGTTAATCTTATATTTTTTAAATTTCATATATTTTTTCGGAATTTTCCCGCTCTCTAAATAACGTATCTTTGCATATGGCCCGATATCGCGACCAAGTTGAAAATCGAGTGTCCCATACCGGGACATATACCGAGACTTTGAACCATGTTGAACATGGTCTGAATTACACCATGAAGACAATCTTTCTCCAATTCCAAAGACATTTTTAAGAGAGAGATGGGGAGAGATAGAGAGGTAGATAGATATATATATAGAGAGAGAGACATGAAGGCTGATAGAAAGTGAAGGGGCGACTAGAAATAAAGGAAATGGACTTACCACTAAAGAGACTGAGCGAGAGGTATTGCAATCCATTGCCATAGTAAAGGTAGTGAAAAAAGTTATTGATGATAAAACTGCATTGTGGAATCAAACGACACCCCACAAGCGATAGAAGAAACTAGCAGGATGGTGGCGAAATTGATGCTGCTTACGCTAAGGGTTCGTTTGATAGCCTTCCAATTCCAAGGCAAATTCAAAAAATTTAAAAAATTCTTGTCTTTTCCAACTTTTAGTCTGTCTGATAGCCTTAATTTGCCTTGGAATTTGTTTTCTATGTAAACACCCCTTAAGCATAATTTGTTACCTTACGGTGAAATTCAATTCTTTTTATTTATTTTTTGGGGGGGGAGGGGGATCATTTTTGTTTGTCACCTTTGGGTGAAAAATCACTCAAAACCATTTTTTTTAAAACTCTATATATTTCATAAATATATAAATACATATTGTTGATAAATATGTAAATATATATATTTCGTATATTTTAATATATATATATATATATATATATATATATATATATATATATATATATATATATATACATTACATATATTTCATATATATATATATATATATATATATATATATATATATATATATATATATATATATATATTTAATATATTTATATATTTCGTACATTTATATAATTTATATAATTCATATATTTTAATATATATTTATATTTCGTATATTTTGCATATTTCATATATTTCATATATTCCTTATATTTATATATTTTGTGCATTTGATATAATCTATATACTCATATATTTCGTATATATAATATATATTATATATACTGAATATATATTATTTACAAAATATATATACACACACACACATATATATTATATATATACTGAATATATATTATTTACAGAATATATACATATATATAGAATATATATTTGCATATATATTTACATATATACATAATATATATTATTATCGATATTTTACAATGTACAATTAATGTTGTGCTAGGTCTCTCATTGATGGGCCCACCATTCCACCATTATAGTTATATATAAAATTTATGTCCTTCATTTATCGGTTTATTTTATTATAATATGCCATGACAAAAAATTTAATTTGGAGCCTTTGTAATCTATTTGTTCTTTTGGATTAAGTTACTGCTTATTCTATTAATATTACAGCTAACTGTGACACCCCACCTAATTAACACCGGGTGATCAGTACTAAATTAAATTAGAATAGGTTTCTCATTTGGTTCATTCTTAGCATCACTGTCACCTTTTAAATTACTAACCACCTAAGTGAGAAAATTAGACTGGTGCTAGGTTTTATCTTTCATTAACTTAAATGAAATACTCATACGAAAACAAAAACATTATGAGAATCACAATTAAGTGAATTCAACCATTCACAAATAATTAACTGACAGAATAAACCATCGGTTCAGAATCCAACCGAAATAAAGACAAGTAAATAAATCTCAACAAGTTTAACATAAGTGCTGAATAAAGCAGTGAACAACATGCTCGAATAACTGATGGGAAATTTCTACACTAGAAATAAAAGGAATGAGGCGCCTATCAAACTCCCGCAACATCCACATATGCTGCAGAAACGGGTCGCTAGAATGAGTCAAGCCTGGCGTCCCTATGGCTGGACACCTAAAAGGTTTTTAAAAGTTTTTATAGCAAGGGTTAGTACCCAAAACATTTGGAAAAGATTTAGCAAATAACTAACTTATAGTAATAAGTAAATATGCATGCTCTCCATATTTTAGTTAGTGCCGCACTCCCTTGAGGACATCCTCACCCCTCCTCTAATGTGCACTACCAACGCCTTAATAAATTTCCCCTCGTTATATATCTCATAACTAGATAATTTATATAACCCCTTGCAACCACCCTACTCTAACCGAGTGTGCCACAATTATGATTTCTATGTTATTCTCAACATTAACTTAATTAATCATTTCCCTTTTTAAGTTCATATAATTTTCACACCCATTATATGTAATACAATTCACGGCCTGTATTGATTGTACCCGTATATAACTATTTATCTCATTGTATACGTAATATCATATTACAACATTCACAAACATGCTGAAATAATAATTAATAATAATATCCTCCCGAGTAATAACTCACCGGATGTAAATTCTCTAAAGTGCTATCCCACTAGGTATATTTACATAACCTAGTTACCCAAGTCAGAATCGCTCACTAACTTGGGGAAAACATATAATAGGAGGCGGTCATATTCATTCCCTGAAAGTGAGATTCCCCTCACCCATATAACGGACGCTATGACCTGGAAATATACTCGCCCAGCTCCTCAAGCTAGGGGATTCACCCACTACACAAAACCTCCCCTTATAGCACTAGAGTATATAATAATAATATATGGCCACTGATATTAATGCACACACCATATATATATATACTATCGCACACCGTATATATATATATATATAAATAAAATTAATTACCTCGGCTATACCGTGTACTACGTTCGTAACACAAGCCTATTCAGAATATTATGACTTTATGGTCCAACTCTAATTATTAATTAATTCTCACATTAATTAATTAAATTACTTTTGGTGTCATTCCCACCAATATATTCGAACTTACTCTCGTGGTCCGAAATAAAACTATACCCGAGTCTAAATCCCAGACTCCAAATTATTTAGCCTTTACTCTAAATAAAATTAACGTCTTGGTATCGCTCAACCAATATCCCCGGACTTGTCCACTCAATCCGTATTTAATTATTTTGAAATGTTATTCCCAAAATTTAACCATAGCGTGTCAAACATAAATTTCCTCCAAATCCCAATCAATTCTTCCTCACAATTAATTTGATTAGACCCCCATGTTGGTTTCTCATTACATAAGGCATAGGAAAAGATTTAAAAGTTATTTTCCCTTATATATACAAACTGGTCGTACTGCCAGAAATTACCGACCATCGATTGATCGACCCCCAACCCTCGATCAATCGATCGAGCAGGTCATCGTCTTCTCCGAATTGCCTATTTCAGCCATGAACGAAATTATAAAAATCCAAACTTCTTCCACCAGCAATCACAAGCCATTTCATCAACAAAATATACTAAAAACCTTATCAAGGACCCCCATAAAGTCCACAAACACCATTTAAGTTACGTTCACTACTGTTTTCACAAATTGGGGGGAACATCCGATTTAATCTTTAACCCATTTAAACATCAAATCCTTATCCCAAATTCGTTTCTATTTCCTCCGATTTACACATCATACCAGATATATATGCTAATCTCAGAATTGACATGAATTTCTACACAATTTAGAAATCAGAATAATGGTTCACAAACCCCCATGTTTATACCCTTTAAATCCCAAAACGAATTTCTTTGATTTCACACATCACATGAATATGAATTGAAAAACAATTTAAATACTACAGCAAGTTAACCACTTGCCTTATGATTCGTAGTGTCGGATTTTGGAGTTGTGAATGCCCAAGATTGAAGATGAACTCCTTTGATTTGGCTCTCCTTTGTCCCCCAAATTTGCCTTTAACTGCTCTTAGGGTTTCCTAACCCACTAAGTATTTTCTAAACTCAATTCAGTCGTTCCCTTTTTTCTTATAATTTTTTAATTAGGCTTAATCCCATTTTTTGCCTAACGGGCCAAGCCCAAATGATCCTAATGCCCCCGTGTGGGCCTGACTATGCATAAAAATGTCCCGTGACCCGTTTACTACCCTCGGGTACACTTTTTCGACTATCTCGGCCCATCCAGACTCAATCGTACACCCAGTAATGGCATCCGAATTAATTTATAAAAATTCTTATCTCACACCCAAATTAGTCTATACCGACTCTCGGCTGAGATAAGTACATACCCCGTCATTAATATCCGAAATGACGTAAATAAATTATTACTATTCACTAAGTAAATAAATTTCCCTAAATATTAACCATTCACTCCTCGATTAATACTTAAATATATTTTTCCATACTTAATTCAATTAAAATTACGACATACAAGTAATTTTAAATTCCTGAATTAATTAAATATTAAATGCATAAAAATACGGGGTGTTATACTCCCCCCTTATAAAGTAATTGTGTCCCCGAAATGAGGTTGTACCTGTGGTGAAAGCTTTGGATATTGTTCCCGCATATCCTCCTCCTGCTCCCAGGTAGACTCGACAACGTTGTGATGACCCCACTATACTCTAACTAGTGGAACGACCTTGGATCGTAACTTTCGCTCACTACGGTCCAGAATAGCCACCGGTCTCTCCTCATATGAGATGTCTGGATGTAAATCAATTTCCTCGAGTGGAATGTGCGAGAAGGCCCTCTCGCTCCTTCGATATTTTTGCAGCGATGCCACATGGAACACATCATGTATCCACTGAAGATGCTCTGGAAATCCCAGTCTATACCTCTCAATAATAGGGAAAGGTCCCACGTACCTCGCTGCTAACTTACCCTTCTTGCCGAACCTCATCACCCCTTTCATAGGGGACACCCAGACTAATACGTGGTCCCCAACCTCTAACTCCACATGTCTCCGTGAAGCATCAGCATAACTCTTCTGCCTATCCTGAGCTATCCGAATCCACCCTCGGATCAACTTTATCTTGGTCGACGTCTCCTGAACAATTTCCGACCCTAACAACTTGTTGTCCCCCACCTCTAACCAATAATTGGGTGAACGATAAGGTCTCCCCTATAGTGCCTCGAACGGTGCCAAGTCGATCGTGAATTGGTAAGAGTTGTTATACGCGAACTCTACAAGAGGAAGATATTTCTCCCAACCTCCGCCAAAGTCTAATATGCACGTTCTGAGCATATCTTCCAGCATCTGATTGACTCTCTCAGTCTGCCCGTCGGTCTGTGGGTGATAGGTTGTGCTCAAACGTAACTCTGTGCCCATGGCCTCCTGAAAGCTTTGCCGAAAGTGGGCCACAAAATTTTTGTCTTTGTCAGACACAATATTTATCGGCACCCCGTGTAGCTTAAAAATCTCCACTATGAATAGCTGAGCATAACGCATCGTCTCAAAGTTTGTACGAACCAGCAGGAAGTGGGCCACCTTGGTCAACCGATCCACAGTGACCCATATGGAATCGTGACCCCTCTGTGACGCGGGTAACCCTGTAATGAAGTCCATTGAGATGCTTTCCCACTTCCACACAGTAATCTCTAGTGGCTGTAGCATCCCTGATGGCCTCTGATGGTCAACTTTCATGAGCTGACACGTGGCACATTTCGAGACAAACTCTGTTATATCCCGTTTAATTCCTGCCCACCAATACTACCTCCTCATATCCTGGTACATTTTATCCCCACCGGGATGTACCGCGAATCTTGACCCATGGGACTCTGTCATAACAGCGTGCCTCAACTCCTCATCTTCTGGCATAATTAACCTCCCATTAAGGCATAGCCTCCTTCTGAGCTGATCGAGTAACCCTCTGCTCCCTCAGCTAACAATTGGCTCACCCTATCCCGACAGATCTGATCCTCTGCTTGAGCCCTCACAACCCTCATAATGATCTCAGGTGTGATGGATAATGCTGACATGCAGGCCTTGGCCACATCATCCTCATATCGAAGCTCTCTCCACTTCGCTTTCCAAACTTCTGATATTTCCCCAGTCGGTCTCTGGCTCAATGCGTCTGCTACCACATTAGCCTTACCAGGATGATACTCGATACCAAATTGGTAGTCTTTCACGAATTCTAGCTACCGCCTCTGCCTCATATTCCGATTCTTCTGTGTGAAGAGATACTGAAGTGACTTGTGATCCATGAATAAAGTGAACTGCTCTCCTAGAAGATAATGTCTCCATATCCTCAAAGCAAAAATGACTGCTGCTAGCTCCAGGTCATGAGTGGGGTAATTCCTCTCATGGGGATTTAGCTTTCTGGATGCATATGCTATAGCCCTTTCCTCCTGCTGAAGCACACCCCCAAGTCCCTGTAAGGATGCATCAATGTAAACTCGATACTCTAGTCCCCCCTTCGGTAAAGAAAGTACGGGTACAGATGTTAACTTGTCCTTTATCTCGTTGAAAGCTAATTGACAATGATCACTCCAACTGAAAGGCACCCCTTTTCGGGTCAGATTCGTCAAAGGACCCGCAATCTTTGAAAATTCTTTGATGAACCGCCCGTGATAGCCGACCAATCCTAGAAAACTGCGCACCTCGGTCGGTGTCGTGGGATGTCCCCACTCCCTTAACGCTGACACCTTACTCAAATCCACAGCAATACCCTGGTCTGACACCACGTGGCTAAGAAACTGTAGCTCCAACAGCTAAAATCCACACTTCCCGAATTTGGCATAGAGCTGGTGATCTCGCAATATCTATAGAACCATACGCAGATGCTCTACGTGCTCCTCCTCGGTGCGCGAGTAGATTAGGATGTCATCAATGAATACGATAACAAATTGATCGAGATATTCCCTGAAAACCATGTTCATAAGATCTATGAACATTGTTGGTGCATTGGTGAGCCCGAATGGAATCACCCTGAACTCATAAGATCCATACTGCGATAGGAAAGTGGTCTTAGGAACATCCTCCTCTCAGATACGTAGTTGATGATACCCTGACCTCAAGTTGACCTTGGAGAAGTAAGACAACCCTCTCAACTGGTCAAATATATCATTAATCCTAGGTAACGGATACTTATTCCGTATCGTCACCTTGTTCAGCTCCCTATAATCCACGCATAACCGAAGTGAACCATCCTGCTTCTTCACAAATAACACCGGTGCACCCCACGACGATGTACTTCGCCGAATGAAACCCTGACCCATAAGCTGCTGAATCAGCTCTCTCAATCCATGCATCTCTGAAAGGGCCATACAGTATGGGGCTCAAGCAATCGGCCTCGTCCTCGGTGATAAATCGATTACAAATTCGATTTCCCTACTCGGTGGCAACCCTAGTATTTCTTGGAACACATCCTCGAAGTCCCTTACAACTGGGATTGAGTCCAACGGAATCGCCACCTCCTGTGAGGTTTCCTCCTCGATGGAATACAGGTGCGTGCATGACCCTCCCTCAGGTAACGGCCTCTCTATCAAGAACATCTCCTGTCCTGGAATGGAGGACACGATTGTCCTCTCGTAACAATCCATAGTTGCTCGATAACCTTCCAACCAATCCATACCCAGGATGACATCGTAACCCTCCATATCAAACACTAAGAGGTCCGTTGCTAAAATAAGCCTCCCAATCAAAATATCCACCCCCCAAAAAATCGAGTGAATCAACGCCCCGTTGCCTACTGGCGAATCTACACACATTCGAAGACTACCCGCGGTCTCTAGTAAACCGGCCCGTTTAGTAAAATTAGATTTAATGAATGAATGCGATGCTCCTGTGTCAAAAAGAATACTTCCCTCATGACCATGAATGAGAAACATACCCTCAACTGCTAGCGGTGCCTGCTATGATGGAGGATTGGGAACATCCCGGACATTATACACACGCCCGTAGTGCATTTGCCCCTGTTGGGCATCCTGTTGATGACCTCTTCCCCTCTGTGGACACTCCCTCTTGAAGTGTCCTGGCTGACCACAAACAAAATAGCCTTTCTGACCGTCCCCCTGTCATTGGCTCTGACGTGGCTGGCCCTGCTGGCCTCCCCCATTGTTCTCTTGGTCCTGACGAACCTAAGGAACCTGGTGCTGTTGATTTGGGCCCGACTGCCCTGCCTGAACCCCTGTTCTCCCGGTCGGTGCCCACCAGGCTTAAATTTCTTAGCATGATTCCCTTGCTAAATGCTAGTCTGCTGCTGAGTACCACTCATGTCACCACTAGTAACTGCCTTGCCCCCTACTCTCTTTCTCCCCTTCGCATGAAAGCGATGATCCTAGCAATGTACAAGTGTGGCATTAACGACATCTGTATAAGTCACTAACGCCGAATTCCCAATCAAATGTTGCCTCATCCGCCAGGCTAAGCCATCCATAAATCTCGATTTCTTTCGCTCCTCATCGCTCACCTCATTTGGCATAAGGTTTGCCAAACGGGTGTACTCTTCCTCATAGTCTACCACTGACCGGTCACCCTGTACTAAATCACTGAATTTCTTCCTCATCTTAGCCTCTACCGCAGGTGGGAAGTATTTGCGATCGAATCGCACCCAGAATTCATCTATTGTCATCAAATCTCGCTCCTCCACGGTGGTAACTGACTCCAACCACTACAAGACTGCCCCCGACAGACGAAAGGTAGCAAGCATCTGTTTCTGCACATCGGTACACTCCGACATGCGCAGATGGCGCTGAATATTCTTCTTCCAGTCATAAGCCTCTACTACATCGGTGCTACCTCGAAACTCGAGAGGGTGACCCTTCTGAAAGGTCTCCCTAACTCGCTGCCAAGATGGTGGCCCAACTGGAGCCTGAGTTGCTGGTGCCACTTGAGGTGGTGCCTGGGGCTGTGGGAAATGAGCTGCCATAGCTCGCATCGCTGTCTCGACTGCCTGAGCCACTATCACTGCCACCTGAGAAGTGGAGATCAACTTGGGTGGTGGTGGTGGTGGTGGTGGTGGTACCTGTTGCTCCTGATAAGCCTCCCTGAGGTCATCTCTAGCCTCAACCCTCTCTGCTCTTTGCCTCTTCGGTGGCATCTGAAAATAGATCGAATTGTATAAGTACACCATTTATACAAAAACTAATAGCAGAAATACAATATCTCATAAGCAAAAATAAATCAACAGTCCTAATAATAGGGCTCTATAACAATCGAACGCTACGCTGAAACGTAGTAAGCCACACAGATCTTAAGGACACTAGACTACCAACCTATCATACATATATATAAACGGTAGATCCAAACCTCTTTTTTTTTCAAAATTATCATATTTTTAAAGGTTTACGCTAGCGAAATTCAATCCCCACCACTACCCACCCCCATTGTCGGAGCTTCAACGACTTTCATCATAGCTATGATTTGGGTGGGTAGTAGTGGCATAGGGTGCCGCTGGCGCGGACCTCTGAAATTAAGAGAATATTAGATAAATGGGGTTTGGATCCACCGGAGCTCCAATTTGGGGTGAGTAGGGGTGGCATTAGGTTAGGTTTATATCTATAATATTTTAACAAACATTAACATTTACTGTGTTCATATAACACAGAATATATATATATATATACAGATAGGATCAGGTGCGGACTTCCTGTGCGGACTTTGTCCTTATCCCGAAAGTGGTCCCCTCGTGGTCCCAAAGACTTTTTTTATTTACTCTAGATGGTCCCCCTCTTGTCTTATACTAAAACCTTAGTTTAAGACTACATAATTAAAAGATTTATAAATTAGACCCAAATTGGTATCAAGACCTTAAAGATTTTAGAACCTCACAGAATTCCGACCAAAACCCAAATTCTGGTATCAGAGCCATAAGACGTTCCTTTTAGACATACGATAAAAAGACTTTAATGCCCTTAGGATTTATCCATCGCATTTACCAAGATATTTTTGGAACCAACCCAGACTACCAACCTATACCCATAACTGATTTAGACTCAGAAGGATTAACCACCTTCTACACAGACTTTGTTAAATTCCAACAAAATTTAAAAAATTACCTTAATAATATGGAAAGCCATAACCTATCCAAAATGGATAGTATTATTAATGAACTTAGGCTAGACATGGCCCAAGTAGAAGAAAAATACAAAGAAATTATAAACGGAATTAAGGCCGTATATAATAAACCATCCCAAGCAGAAATAGACTCTCCTTTTATTCTAACTCGGTTAGATAAAATTGAAAAGACTGTAGAAGCCATAGAAATTAGATTTATACAACAACAAGAAAAAGACAATGAAGTAAAAGACTATATTACCAATATTAGTAAAACTATTGTTAATTCTCTAGCAAGACATAGTGAAGAAACTTCTGAGAAGACTAGAAAAGAGAATAAGAATTTTAAAGAAGAAATCCTTAATCAGATAAAAAAACAAAAGGATTATTCAGACTTCTTAGAAAGAATTGAAAAAAGACTAGAAAAAAAACAGGTAACCACCTGTAAATTCAAAGAAACCCCTCCCATAGAAACTAGAGAAAAGAATACCATAGGTAGACGAATCATAAATGACGGACTAGATAAGACTAGGAAGATAGTTAGCTCTATCCCAAATATTGGACAGAGTAATCATATGCTCCAAAGACTTAAGGACTCATCCTCCAATGTTAGGACATGGTGGAAAGAAAGAAATTTCACCAATTTTCTCCAATGGAAAGAGTGGGGTGAAGTTGACTAGAAGATTGTTGAAGATTCCATTCATAATGGACAACTTCCAGCCGTTAGATATATAGACTTGTTTAAAGAAGGTGTCACTCCTAAGACTCCCAATTATAACATGACCCACCATTGTATAAATAATGTGTTAGACAAATCCTATATCGAGCTTCAAGTATTTGACTCAGAATGGCTTAGATCTAGAGGAACTGATAGGAAGTTCCAATTCCTAACCTTTGGACTCTTTTAAGCAAGAATCCAAGGATTACATAGACCTCAAAATAATATCAACATATTATGTTGCCTTGTAGACAAAAGATGGAAAGATTTTGAGAAAAGCCTTATTGGGATAGCCCAATTAGAAATGTCAGACAATATAGGATATTTTAATGTCATTCTAGCATTTACAGTAACTGTAAACACAACCAAACATTTTAAGTTAATCTTATATGCTAGTGGATATGAATACTATATTATCCCAGACGCTAATATAAATATAGAATTTCAAAGCTATGTGAAGTTATCCCAATTTCCTTATGAAGAAATGCAATCAGGAATTCCTAGCGGTAGACTTAATGAAGAAATATTAGTTAGAACCAATGTATCAGACTATAATCATACTTACAGTATTAGGAATACTGGACCTATGAAAGAGAAAGCTAAGACCTTCTGGCAATTGCCAGAATTTTAAGAAACTAAGACTATACAAAATAAACCTTTGTTTATTAATCAAGACGATGTCACTGAAAATGTTACCATCTAGTTTGGTCCTCCTAAGATTATTAATAAGAATATCCAGACCGAAGAAATTAGATTTAGGAATATGGGAGAAGCCATAATCAATGATCCTTCAGAAGGAGAATGTAGTAGTAAGACTAGTGCTAGTTTACTAAGATAAGCCCCGATAATTAGACCTAGAAGATCATTTGAACAAAAAGACTTAGTTAAATAAAAACTAGGATCCAAAACTTTGGACATGAACCCTCAGAATTGAATATGAAGACATTTAAAGATAACCTTAAGAAAAGTCATTATGTTAGGTTTCAAGAAAGAGAGAGATTTAATATGATAGCCCAAGACCGCATATTAAAATTAAAAGAATTTAAGAATACAAAGGAACTTCTTAGAAACTTAAGACTAATAGAAGAAGGAGAACAAAGATTAATTCCAGCTACATAAGTAGAACCTAGTAAACAAGAGATAGGAAGTAGTAGTAGGCTAGAAGATTCTCCTAGACTTTTTAGTAAACCAATAGGAATAAATATTCCTATATACTCAAGCACCGTACTAAAGACTAAACCTGATTATATAAAAGACTTTCCAACTAGTGACAGGAGTTTCACTCCTGTTAAGACAATGGCAAGCCAAGCCATAAATCCAGTAGGTATATACCTTAACTTAGACAATGTTCAAGATATGAAGAAAGCCTTAGATGAATGGCGTAATCAGATGAACATGTGTTTTGCATCTAATGAACAATGGGATGCAAGTTCATGTAAGCAGTACGCTGAGCAATCCATTAAAGGTATTGCAAAAGACTACCTAGATAGTTTAAGAAAGGCTACAGATGAAGACTCCTTAGCAAAGGTTGAGAAGACGAAGGAAAACTTAGAAGAAAGATCAATTGAAGAATATATTCAATTGTTCACTTCAGAATTCATTGGAGCTTGACATCTAGCTTAGATCAATGAACAAGACCTAGCAAAAACTAAGTTAGCCCTCCTTAGCATTTGCAAATTAGATAAGATAAATGAATATAGCAATAATTACAAGCATCTATATTACCAAATTAAAGAATTTGGAGAACCCTTAAAAGATGAATACTTTAGAAAGATACCAGCCATAGGACAAATCCTAATTAAAGAATATAGTAATTGGCCAGGTGTAGCTGGAGTTAAGAATAACTCCCTTGGTGAAAGAATCAGTTTCGCCAAAGACTATATCATATCTAAAAGACGTGATATAACTCAAGGAAAGTTGATAGAAGAAACTTTCAAGCAGATCCCTCCAATCAAAGACGAAAGAGACATCGCTCCAATCCAATGGGGATGTGGAAATGAATCTAAGAAATTCAAAAAGAAAGTAGAATGGAAACATAGGAAGTTTAAAACTAGACCTTTAGGATTTTCGAAGAAATATAAATTTAGACAATCTACTACCTTTAGAGAAAAGAATCCTAAGACTAAGGAAAATAGATTTAACCAAAGAAGATATTTTAAGAAAAATACTAGTAAGCATAATAAGGTTCCTAGTTACAGGAAAGAAAAAGATGTAGCTCAATCTAAGACTGCCACTAAAGAATGTTGGACTTGCGGCAAAGAAGGACACTTTGCTAAAGACTGCCCTAATAAGAAAGATAAAGAAAGTATTAAGATTATTAATACAATATTAGATTATGCAGATCAAGAAGAGTTAGATATCTTATATGCTATAAAAATATCAGACATAGAAGATGATGACAATACTAGTATCTATAGTGTATACACAATCAGTGATTCAGAAGACTATAGTGATACTGATGAGTATGAAGACTCTCAGGATACTCTAGACTTGTATATGATGCAAACTAATCAAGACAATCTAGATGATGAATATATAGACTTTGAAGATGCTTGGTATAAATGTATATTAAGCCCATTCTTAAAGAAAAGATGGACAGTTAGTAATCCTGAGTTACTAACCTATATGCCTAGATGCTACTTTGATGAAAGACATTATTGTACATTTGAAATGAAATGTTGCAAAAAAGACTTTAGATCCGTAGAATGCTTTGAGACTATTCAAACAGAATTATTTATGATTTGTGTTATTTGTCAATTACACTACCATGAAGATTATTGGAGAACTAGATTTAGAGTAATTTATACTAGCCAGTATGACGCTCAAATAGACCTAGATATAAAAATATATTATCAAGACATTGATAGAAATATAGTCAAAAGATTGCAAGAAAAAGAAGACTTCAAAGGAAAGGGAATTTCCTATGATTTAGAAGAATACCATTCTGATAGTAGTTCAGAAGACCAAATACCCTTAGATTTTATAGATAAACCTCAGAAAGGAATATCTATTTTAGAAAAGAATAATTTAGAAATTTCTACTAAACCACATACTTGTTTTGTAGAATTATTTGTTCAACATAAAGACTATCCTAAAAGACTTTCAGCTTTTATAGATACAGGGTGCTCTCAGAGTATTTGCAAGGCTAATGCCTTCCCTAAAGACTATTTTTTAGAAAGTACTCAAGAAATCTATGGTAAAGTGGCTAATGGAGATCCATTTACCTTATATTTCCAGACTATTCCTATTTATTTTAAATTAGGAAATCAGACCAACAAAACCGTTAATCATCAGTTTTGGATAATGGATTCTCGTCCTAGTTTCACAGGAAACATTATTTTAGGACAAGACTTTATTAGTAAATATCATCATTATACTCAGTATAACGATAAGATATTAATTAGTGATCAAGAGGAATTTAATATTAAAGCTCCTCTAATAGATCATAAGACCGCCTTTGACCTTATGCAGGTCAAGCCCAATTATAGACCCATAAAACATCAGAGTTCTTCAGCTGAGCATGGTGGACCTAGATCTACAACCCAACAAGAAGCCTTAAATATTACTAAACCCTTACAAAAAGAGTGTAAGTGTCCAGACCAAAAGTGTTATAAGCAAATAGCGCTTATACAACAAGAGATTTTAGATCAAGCCTAGCAGACCTTATTACAGGTCCAAGCTATATCCAAACAGAAGAAAATGGATATAGAAGTAGAAAAGGGAAAGATTAGGCAACTAGAAGAGACTACTTTAGGAGAAAATCCCATCGCTAAGTGGGATAAAGACCAAAGCTATTGTGAAATCATCCCTATTAACCCAGACGCCACTATTAATGGTGGAACCTATAAGAAAGGATACTCACAAGAAGATAAGGAAGAATTCAAGAAAGACATAAACGAAATGCTTAAGTTAGGCATTATTAGAGAAAGTAAAAGTAGACATAATAGCCTAGCCTTCTATGTTCAAAATGAATCTGAACGTAAAAGAGGAAAAAGACGTATGGTTATAGATTATAGACAATTAAATAAGAATTGTGAATTTGATTCTTATAAGATACCAGACAAGAATAATTCGATTAATTTAATCGAAGATAGAATTATATTCAGTAAGTTTGATTGCAAATCAGGCTTCTAGCAAATTAAGATGCATCCAGACAGTATTACTTGGACAGCCTTTAGTGTGCCCCAAGGAAAATACGAATGGCTAGTAATGCCATTTGGATACTTGAATGATCCTCAAGTTTTCCAAAGAAGAATGGATAATATATTTAGACCTTATTCAGAATTTTGTCTTGTTTACATAGATGATATTCTTGTAGCCAGTAAGAATGAGATAGAGCATGTAGACCATCTTAAAAAGATTATTTTAGAATTAGACAAGCATGGTATTGTTATTTCCGAAAGGAAAATGCAATTATTTCAAACTGAGACAGGCTTTGTCGGAATGCATATTAATAAAGGAAAATTATCCTTAGCAGAACACATAACTAAGAAGATTCTTGAGTTTCCAGACCGACTTAAGGACAGAAAACAATTACAATCATTTTTAGGACTGCTTAATTGTGCTGCAGACTTTATTAAAGACCTTGCTTCAAAAAGACAAAGCTTAACGGACAAATTAAAAGGAACAGACAAAACTAATCCCTTTTATTGGACTAAAGACGATTTTGAAGTAATAAGACAAATTAAAGACGCAGTCAAGAATATTCATTTACTTGAACTGCCTAATGCAGAAGACCAGTTTATAGTAGAAACAGATGCCTCTGATAAACAATGGGGAGCAATATACTTTGCCATTGATCATCAGACAAAAAAGAAGAAACTGTGTAGACATAGCTCTAGAACCTTTACGGACCCAGAAACAAGATACACTGCCCATAAAAAAGAAGTTTTAGCCATAGTAAGGTCAATAGAAAAATATATGTTGTTTCTTAGACCTAAACATTTTACTGTTTATACTGACTCTTCTTATGCAGTAAAATTCAGGGATTTAGACTTGTCCAAGTCAAGGACTAATAGACTAATTAGATGGCAACAATTGCTTAATGGTTATGACTTCTCTGTTATACATATTAAGGGAAGTAAAAATACCATTCCAAACATTATATCAAGAGAGCCAATGTTTGCTAACACTAATATAATTTCATGTTTTATGTTGCAAACAGAAGACCTAGAAGACATGAGTTCCTCTGGAACGAATAGACTGAACAGGGAAGACGTAGTAGACTATCTTAGACGCGTAAGACCAAATGCTGGTGTAACGCAAAGACAGACTCATATTCAAGACTATCAAGAAAGACCAATCCTAGAGAACTTTGATGATATCTTAGTTCCTCCTAGAAAATCTAGACAAGAGATTATTTCTCAAAATAGACTCATTGGGAAGATGTATTTTCCCCAATATAGACCTGATCAAAGATACCCAGACTTGATAAAATTTAGATGAGAATTTTCAGAAGACGAAAATACTCTTATAGACGCCATATGGTGGAATGTAAAGAATAGACTATGGATCGAGTTCAAACAAAATTTGGTAGCCATTTCCAGATTCATGAGGACTCAAAGACTTGCAGTCACCCAGCTTAGTGGTACTGCTGTGCCTAGACCTCAGACTCAGACCTATGCTCAGACTCTTGGAGAAACCTCCAAAACTAAACCTACTGATTTCTGTTATCAGATGTAGACCTTTAAGACTAAGATTGTTATACCATTTAGTCATAATAATCTTCCATTAACAGAAGACTATAAGAAAGAATATAATAGCATTATTGAACATTTCAATATGTTATTATCTGAGACTAATGGAGATGCTTTAATAATGAAAGGTTTCTTCAAAGGCGTTCCAAAAATTTATCTTGCTGGGAAAGCAGAAATTGCCCAGATAACCTTAACAGACTATGGGTTCATCGGACTCATCTAAATTGAGACTATAGAAGACTCTGTTGCTCTTGGAAAAACAGTCCATGAGTACGTTAAAAAGGTAGAAGATTTCCTTCCACTATTCGCTAGAATCTATCAGATTGCTCCAAGTTCCTGCGGAGGAATGGGAGTGGAAGGATTTAGACTTGTTAGATTTTCTAATTATACATTTGAAGATGTTGAGATCCTATCAGAAGACGAGACTAAAGATTTA
Source organism: Sambucus nigra (assembly GCA_949130495.1). Lineage (NCBI taxonomy): Eukaryota > Viridiplantae > Streptophyta > Magnoliopsida > Dipsacales > Adoxaceae > Sambucus > Sambucus nigra. The sequence goes on along the minus strand of OX422210.1, from coordinate 681,371,064 downwards.
ATCGTTGATAAGTCCAAACTCCAGATCGCTCGAGCTATGGAAACAATTGAGATCATGGAATTATTGACAGGATAAGACAGGTGGTACACTGCCTAACACAAAGAAGACCTGATAATCCAAGATGATGAGCCATTCAATGGAAGGATCAAGAAAGAATCCAAAGAAATGGTAGAGATAGCTTTGCCAGCTAGCCTTAGAACTGTGGGCCTCATTGATGAATTTTTCAATAATACCCTCCCAAACCGGGACAAGGCAGAAAAAGACATAGACAAGACAAAGAAGGGCCCCTCAGTGGTAGATGAATTATTAAAGACGGAAGAATCATTTGCCTAGACCATACTTTCCATAAAGAAAAAGGATGCCTACCCCACATGGGCCACCAGACTGATGAAAGAGACGAAGACTTTGTTTGATGCTCTTGCATTATTACAAAACGACAAGACTCATGATGAAGACTTGGCATGCCTTTCTTTTCATAAAGAAAGAGGTCCCCCCAAATTATCAAAAGACGATAAAAGCTTGTAGACCCAGCTGATAAAGATTTTGAAGACAATTTTGCTTTAATAATTAATGCTTTCAACCGGATTGCTTTTGGTAGCCGATTTCCAGTCAATTGTAAGTGCCCTTGTGCTATAAAAGGGAGCGTCCATTTGTGTTTTAGATAGGAGGAGTTAGAGAGTGAGAGATTGTTAGACTTCTAGTGAGAGTGTATGTTTGTAGAGAGTACTATGTATATGAGTGAGTAAACCTCTCATAGTTAGGGGAGAGGGGAGAGTTGTATTTACTTATGCAATGCAATAAAAGTATTTTCTTTTCCATAAATCTCTTATGCTAAGTTGTTATTATTGTCCAAATTGTCTCCAACTTTCTGTTCATAGAGGACTATTGTGTGGAACCTCTGGTGTAGCACACAAGGTGTTATACTGGTGAACCGCCGTCAGGTGCCCATTAGCCCTGAGCCGTTAGCCAGGTGGGCGTTAGGCGTGAAGGCGTACAGGCAGGAAACGGGTCAATCTCCAAAGTAGTGGATTGATGTGCGACACATAAAGAGAGAGTTGTAGGAGGCTGAGACCAAAGAAGAATAGTAACAAGGTTGAAGAGACAAAGGGAAGAAGATAAAGATATTGCAGACCAGAAGGAAGGTATAAACTCGAACCAAACCCTTAACTATTTTACATATTTTTGTTTTAAGAAGAATCTTATATGAGCTTACAAATCACTAAAGACTTTTTAGAATTTGTTAACCAAACAAGTTTAGACTTAACCAGAGAAATTCAAGACTGAACTCTTACAGACCCTAAAGATAAAGAACTTATAGAATCTGCTTTAAGTATATGCAGGTGGTACTTTTAAATACATAGACCAGATCATTGAGTGGTTAGGAAGAGAAGTACCTAGAATAGAAATAATTAGAATAGGGATCCGAGATCTCTTTAGACAAAAACTAAGAACTGAAGATTTTGCAGAAGAACTATCAAGACCTGAAAAATATCAAGAATACACTAGGATACTTGAAGATAGTATAGACATATTAAAATTTATTAGACGAAAAAGGTTAGCTGAAACAAAGGCTACTTTAATTAGAGCCAGAGGAATCCGCCTTCTCCTTAAAAACGTAGAGACAGCTCCTCCTAGAACATACTGTAGATTTTTGTTATCTTATGGTGATAATAATTTAGACGAATTTATAGATAACGATATAATTGATATTGTTAATCAAATATATAAAGAAACTAGACAGATAAATCCACGATACCGTATAAGGTATTTAAGACTAGAATATTTTCCATCAAAAACTCTTTCAGTTTCTAGACTCCCTAAAGAAATTATTTATATAGATAATCCTCGCTATTCAGAACTCCAGTACGATAGTGACGGAAGAAGCTTGAGAAGTAGCAGTAGCCCTGAAACTTTCACACTTAGACTTCCAGATTAATTAAGCATTAAAATAAGCTTAAAAGACCTTAGAAATCATTGGGGTAAAAATTGATATTCCATAAAACTTAGAAGAAGTTAAAAGACATCGCGGTCCCAAAAGGTGGTCCTAAAAAGATAAAACGGTCCCTAGATAATTCTTGGATGGTAGCGGTCCGTAAACTCGGTCCGTATACGATCCAACCTCTCTCTCTCTCTCTCTCTCTCTCTCTCTCTCTCTCTCTATATATATATATATATATATATATATATATATATATATATATATATATATATATATATATATATATATATATATATCCAAACCTCTTTTTTATGATATTATCTTGTTTTTAACAGTTCGCGCCAGCGGCATCCAATTCCCACCACCACCCACCACCTTTGTCGGAGCTCTAACAATCTTCATCAGAGCTCTGATTTGAGGTGGCATGGGATGCCGATGTAACCTTTTCACAAACAGTAAAATTTATTAATTGTGAAATTATTACAAATATAAACCTAACCCAATGCTACCCCTACTCACCTCAAACTGGAGCTCTGATGGGTCCAAACCCCATTTATCCACTATTCTCTTATTTCCTAAGGTCCGCGCCAGTGACACTCCATGTCACCCCAATTCAGAACTTTGATGAAGGTTGTTGGATCTCCGATAATTGGGGTTGGTGGTGGTCGGGATTAGATATTGCTAGCGCGGGCCGTTAAAAATAAGACAATATCAGAAAAAGAGGTTTGGATCCATCGTGTATATATATATATACTGTGTTATAACATAGTAAATGTTACCGTTTGTAAAAATGTTATAGATATAAACCTAACCCATTGTCACACCTACTCACCCCAAATCGGAGCTCCGGTGGATCCAAATTCCATTTATTTAATATTCTCTTAATTTCAGAGGTCCGCGCCAGCGGCATCCTACGCCATTACTACCCAAAAAATCATAGCTCTGATGAAAGTCATTGAAGCTCCGACAATGGGGGTGGGTAGTGGTGGGGATTGAATGTCGCTAGCGTAAACCTTTAAAAATATGGTAATTTAAAAAAAAAAAGAGGTTTGGATCTATCGTGTGTATATATATATATATATATATATATATATATATATATATATATATATATATATATATATATATATATATATATATATATAAACTCAGTAAATGTTACTGTTTGTGAAAATGTTATATATATATTGTGTAATATTAACTCACTAAATGTTATTGTTTGTTAAAATGTTATATATATAAAACTATTTCATAAATATATTAACACAGTAAATGTTATTGTTTATGAAAATGTCACAGATATAAAATTATTTCATTTTCCGGTGTATGCAATAAAGTTTAATATCTATGATTTTTTTACAAATAATAGCATTTACTGTGTTATCACATTATATATATATATATATATATATATAATATGCTTCTATTTTTAAAGTTATGCGCCACCGGCACCTAATGTCACCCCTACTCACCTCAAATCGGCGCTCCAGAGGATCCCGATCCCATTTATCCAATCTTATTTTCAAAGGTCCGTGCCAGCGGCACCCCATGATACTCCGGTGGATCCAAAATACATTTATTCAAAAGTCTCTTATTTTCAAAGGTCCGCGCCAACGACACCACATGCCACCCTTACCCACCCCAAATCGGAGCTCCGACGAAGGTCGTTGAAGCTCCAACAATGGTGGTAAGGATTGGATACCGCTAGCGCGAACCTTTAAATATAAGGTAATTTTAAAAAAAGAGGGTTTGGATCCAATATATATATATATATATATATATATATATATATACAGTCATGCTCTTGTGCGAACTAGTCCGCATTTTAAGAATGCGGAGCGGACATGTGTCAACTGGTAGTGAGCCTAGAAAAGAGAGAGTGCGCCTATAATTTAGGCGATAATTTCTAGGCGCACCGTTAGGTGACACATGTCCAGTTCGCATTCTTAAAATGCGGAGTAGTCTGCACAAGAGCATGACTATATATATATTGTGTAATATTACCACAATAAATGTTACTCTCTGTTATGTCACATATATAAAACTATTTCATATTTTAGTGCATACAGTAAAGTTTACTGCTTGTGTAAATTTTTTTCTTTGGAATTTTTTAGTCTTCTGGGTCTCGTTTGATAGATCTCGTCGAGCAGATTTCAAAAATAGTAATTTTGTGAAAAATAGATTTGTGAATTAAAAGTTATGATCATTTGAAGATTAAAAAAAAAAATTCAACCACTTATGTAACTTCCTCAAGGAAGTTACATATAGTTGGTTTTAAAAGGGTAAAATTGTGAAAAAATATTCCAAAAAAATTAGAAATGTAAGAAAAAAATATGATGAAACTTGAATCTTTAAAAAAAATCTAATAGAATTTAAACGTGAATGCAGAAATCAAATAGCATACAATTTTATATACATGTATGCTTGTATAGAAGGATGTGCAACTTCGTTACTCTCAAACTGCAACAACAAAAAAATAATGATCCAAATACATTTATCTAATCTAATGTAATATAATATTTATTTATATTTAAAAATGTTGCCTCCATTCGTAGATGCGGCATGTGACTTAACAAATGAGAACTAATTAATTTTTCTCATTCATTATCTTCTCTGTCTTCCTCTAAAACCTCCACTGGACTTGCGCAATTAATTCTCTATAAATCCTCTCAGACCTTTGAAAAAACAACTCTCTCTACGGCTTCTCTTCCCTCTGTCTCTGACTATTTTTCTCGCTTAACCTTTTATGTATTTATCAAGGTTCTAAAAAACGCGGGGCGTGATTGAGGCGTGGAGGCCAAGCCTTAAGCCTTAGAAGCCTAGGCGGGCCTTGGCGTAAAAAGGTGTGAAAAGGCGTTTAGGTCTTTTTAATATATTTTAATATTTTTTATCCATAACAAGGCTATTAAAATACTAAAATTGTACATATCATAAAAATATGTCTGAATATTTGCAAATAAAAATACTATTTGATTATTTTGAATGAGATAATGGTTCGGTTTGTAAAAAAATCTTTAAAATGGGATATCGTTTCACTAAAGCATTGTTGTTTTTAGAGAAAAAGTACTCCTTAAGGGTTTTACCAAGCATAAGGCGTCAAAATCTTAAGGCGGGGCGTTTCTCCCAAGCCTCAAGCCTAGGCGTGCCTAGGCAGAGCATAGGCGGGTTTTTTAGAACAATGGTATTTATTCTCTCGGGTAGTGGTGATGTAGGAGGTTTGGAAAGAAAAATCACCATTTCAATGGCCCCGCTTACCAAATATATTTAAAGCGAAGTTGAATGCCTTATAAGAGTAGAGAAACAATAACGGGAAGGGGGGGATCCTTATTATCTGCCGTCAAAGCAAAGGTAAAAATGGATTTTAAGAGTAGTAAAGCTCTCTCTCCATGAAAATATGAAAAGATGAAAAGGATTTATGGGGTAGTAGTGTTGCTTACACCAACTTTCCAGAAAGTGCTAACCTAAACTATTCTCATGAACAAAAAATAATAGATTTTATGCGAAAACAAAAGAAAATATTGTGAACATGTGCATGGATAAGAGTACAACTTGGTACTGTCTCTCAAGGTTGGGTATGTGTTTTTCGGTAGAAAAGGTAGATGGCAAACACATACATTAGCATTGTTAAAATGTCAAATGTCACTCATTATATTAAATTCCTCCAAAATTAATAGTTCATTTTTTAAACTCGTGGGGTGTGAGCTTTTTTTAAGAGCATGGTCAAGTCGAATTAAGTTGGTGTGAGGATTTTCCATTACTTTAATGTAATCAAACTTTTGATAGATTTTTTTTAATATCTTAAGATAAATTTTGATTTCTATGATTTTTTTAATATGGCATATTTTTGTGTATTGTTTGATCTAAAGCTATAGAGAAGACAAGGAAGAAGATAAAATCTATATGACCTCAAAAATTATTACAAAGTTACATATAATTATATTTTGTCATAGTGACATCTGTAGATCTATGACTTTAGTTTTATTACCAGAGTTATACACGTTTTTCATCTCCCATTATATTTGTAAGTCCAATTCGTCATGTGGTGCATTAATTTATTCTTGGATATATATATATATATATATATATATATATATATAATTTAAATCGCGCGAGGCTAAAACATAGTAACCATTACGTTCACGTGTATTTGATACAATACCTGATGTGAATTTAATGAATGATGAGAAACTTCTTTGCTATAAAAAATAATGAATTACATTTCATTATAATCTAAATAATTGTATGCACTTGTCAATTAACCAATATGTTCACATAAGGATTAATTTAAGCAAATATCTTAGCTTACATAATTGAACAGATAATTTTTATATGCGTATGACTGGATAACAATGCAAATTTGTTTGATGGTTGGTACTGTTTATTATCAGGAAACTTTTTATTATTTGTTGGTGTATCTCAAATAAGAAAATGGAACAAAATTACCAAATGTGAAAATTCAACAACAAAAAATAATGTGATTAAATCATGTACTAGGTCACTCTCTTTAAGATGTTTCGTGGCTCTTAAAAAATTGTGCTTCAGTCCTTATAACACCTCTAGGATAAAACAACACAAAATAAAAAATAATTTGTCTCAAAAAACTATGCACGGTATTAATCTGGTATACTATCACCCATTCAATACTAGCTGCTCAATATTATAACATCACAATATTGCAGTCATGGTTATGAAATATTTTTGTGAGAAGATATTTTCAGCAAAAGTATTTATTTTTTTAGAGAGAGTGAGGTTTTCTGTAAAGAGATTTTTTTGAGAGAAATGTAATGTATTTCCTTTTTTCCCCCTGAAACCCAATAGCTTTGTGTCTTAAATAATCTAAACTAAAATGGCCGTTAGAGACTGCAAGTGGGAGAAGAAAAAGGGGCGAGAATTTAGGAAGAAAAAAGGGAAAATATCTCCCACTTTATTAAAGCATATCATAAAAAATCTGCAGACAAATTATCTTATCTCTCTTTAAAGCAATCTGTTCTATTGAAAATTTACATAATGATAAAGTGTCTTTTTTTCCCAACATTGGTTATCTACAAAAATCATATAATCTATCTTAACAAACTTTATACTATGATTACCCGATCGCTACACCCCGTTCCACGATCCAGGTTTGTATGACCCCAAACATGGTTGGTTCACAATCCAAATCTCTAATTGTTGGATTCCCTATTTTACATTGATTATTTTGGCTATTATTGATAATAATGAAACTTTTGACTCCAATAAATGAATACGTGAAAAGAAAAATGACTTCTCAACTAATACTTTATTTTGATAAGTATATGATTCATTCAAAACTAACCCTCTTAAGCGAGTAAAAACTCATATACAAGTAGTATACAAAGAAAATGACTTCTTCTTAACTAATAATACATAAATGAATCATATATATTTTTAATTGATTATAGAATAAAAATTATACACAATAAGAATTATTAATGAACTCTTATCGGTAATATTTAGTACTATAATCATCTATAGTGAAACGAGTAAACCCTACTATACCGAGTACCGACTAAAGCAATGCACACGTGCCCGTACCGTGTACTAGAGAGAATCGCATATCAGATAACACTTCTCTATAACACTTCTCTATACTAGACAAATCAAACAAATAATTTTTTTATGTATATAATCCGTTAAAGTAATAAACAAAGCATATCGTAGCACGACTCTCGACAGCACATTTGGAATGGTTGAATATCCTCGCAGCACTACCAGTCATATTTAGTACATACATCTGGGAACACAATAGTAAATTTTTAATATGCTCATTTCGTAGAGCAACACTGCTTAATTTAGTAACAAGTCATTCATTTTTTTTAATCATTCAATATAGAACCTCCAGTTTAAATTACAAACCATAACTACGAACATCATAGATACTCAATGACCTAAAATTGTGGAAAGATATTGCAAAACATAGTTGTATCGGTAATAAATTTAAGAATAGAGAATGTCATATTACCCCTTGGCTCCAAAATATTTTTTTTAAAAAAATCCAAAAGATTTTTCAAAACAATCCACAATTTAATAAGTTTAGAAAATCTAATCTTCCTACAAGTGGTCATTTGTAGGAAAATGTACAAGATTTTTCCAATACGATCCATATTGTAGATCGTTTTGGAAATCTTTTAGAGGTGGATTTTATTTGTAAAAAACATGTTATATAAGGATAGGTTCGGCACAATACCTTTGTAGAAACCCTAATCAATACAGAAAACATATATTTCCTCCAATTATGGATTGTTTATAGAAATTAAAAGTTCAATGAAATTTACATGCTTGACATTTTAGATATATTATTCATCATTTTTCAAAAAAATAAATAAGTGCCTTTTCCATTATATAACTTAATCAAAATTGAAGAAGATTCCATTCTTTTATATAGGGCCGTTTTACATAAATATTATAAAAAAAACTCTATATTGACATTAAGTTCATGATCATAGCAATCAACTAAGTTCATTTCATTGAGGCACACTTATCCACAAAAAAAATGATTGCCCACCTCATTGATTTGAAGTCCGATATAAAAAAATCTCATTCTTACACTCCAACTCAATTGTTTCACGTACAAAATGTTATTAGGACACTCATTCATTTGCATATTTTACAACAATAATGCTTCAAAATACCAAAAATGAAAAATGTATACAGGATAAATAAAATAAAAATAATAAAAGAGTATCTTTTTCTCAGGGATGGCAATGTTAAAATAGTAAACCCATTCGCATCTTACCTTGCACGACTCAAACGTTGCTTATCTTTTATCTCTATATACTATAAAATGCAAAACAAGGCATTTATGAACATTTAAGAGTCCTTCTCATTGAGATTGTCCACGTGGCACTCTATATTTTATCTATTCTATATCTACGCAATACAAGTGTTAATTATCTCCTCCTTTTGAGGCAGCCACGTGGCTGCCTTCGTCATATACATTTTACCCCACGCATCTCTCTTTACTTCCTCAAGTTCTATTCATTTCCCTCATACCTACTTGAAACGACGCCCCTCCCATCTCCCTCAAACTCTCAATTCAACACCCTCCTTCACCATCTTCTCTTCCCCTTAACCTCTGCAATTGATGATGACAATCGTGCTGGGATAAACTCCTAGGTATGCAAATGGAATACAGATGCAATCCATTGAGTCGTCCCTTATCCGCATCTTCATCTCTCCCAACTGATTGTTCGAGGGCCACGTTGCTTCGGGTATGTTTGTCAATGAATTTATTATGGCTTTCATGTTGATTTGATGTTATTTAAAAATCCCAACCGTCTTCTTCTACCCAGAAAACCCCTTCAACTACAACAACAAAAATCCTCAAATATATTGCTGTTTGGGACTCCAAACGTTAAGAAAAAAATCCATTTGGCCATTTCCACCCTCAGATCCATTTCAAGAAAACACTGACACTCATTTCACCCGTGAACCTCTGTATCATAAACCAACTACAATCTTAACCCCTTTGGCTCCTTCAACTCTTGGGTCTCGGTTCTCTTTCCCTACATAAATTTTTTTAATATATTCTCCAGTGGGTGAATTTCGTGAGACCTCCAAAATACCTCAAGAAATACGAGTCATGGGCACTGGTAACCGGGACAACGAATGGTATCAGTAAAGGCTTTGCCTTTCAATTAGCTCGCAAAGGTCTCAATTTGATTCTGGAGGGTCAAAATCGAAATAAATTAAGTGAAGTTTCAGATTTGGTCCGAGCTGAATTCTGGCAAACCCAGATTAAAATCGTGGTTATTGATTTCTCCGGGGGTTTATCTGGCGGGGTTGAGAGGATTAAGGTACCTATTGAAGGGTTGGTTGTTGGGATATTGATAAACCTTAGACATTCTTTCTCTCTCCAGATCTGTTTACAAAAGGTTAAAAAAATAATCTTATTTCCAACATTTTCTCTTTCTAATAATTCTTATTTATTTCAATAATTTATGTGTTTGTTATGGATTAATTTGTTCGGATATATGATTTTTGGATTTTTATTATTTTACTCATTCATGTCCAATTTCATGTTAAAATCAATTGTGTTTTAGTTGTTTTAGTATATGGATACACAATTTATAGGGTGGTATTTTATTGTTAAAGCTTGATCAAATAAAAGAGAATTTGTTTTGTTGATGAATAGTTTGTATGGAAAATCATAATTTGGGACCATGTTGTTTTGGTTGATGTGCTTGAAATGGATGGTTTCTTATTAAATTGGGGTTTTGTTTAGTGACCTTTTGGTTGGAGATTTTAGGGAATTTTCAAATTGTAAGTTTATTTATAAAGTCTCATGATTCACAATTCATGTAATGATAATCTTAAACAAGTAGATGCACCAATATTTAAGATTGTTGTATAAAATGAAACTAAAAACAAATGAGTAGTTGAGGGAATTTTTCTATGGTACCTGTTGATACCAAAATTAATATACTGATGTGGACGAATCATAAGAAGACACGTGTCAATCTACATGGCACAATAGCCACGAGGAAGTCTATTTCCCCGACCAAGTCCTACATACTCCGAGCAACAAGTGTACACCGAGGAGCTCCATCACTCCGAGAAACTCCTGAGCGATGAGTAACTAAGGCGGTCCGAGCTGCATCTCGGCCACAGCATTAATGGCCAGATAATCAACAGTTCAACTATTCATTGAATGCTTATCATACAGACGTATACTCTTAAAGGGCATTAATTGTTTACCCTTTCACATGTACATCCTAAGGGCTATAAATACATTGTATCACCCTCATTCAGAGGGAGGGGATTTTCTTGATAGATTTACATATCGAGAACTCCAAAAACACTTGGGAATAACAAAAACAGTGGACGTAGGCCATTTTTATAAGGCTGAACCACTTTAAAATTCTCTGTCTCATTTATATTTATCTGTGATTAAATAATTAGAAGCAATTTAATTTTTTACATCAACGGATTGGCGCTGTCTGTGGGAAACGACTGATTGTTATCGTTTTTCATAAAAAATCATTCATCATCAATGACAGATAATCTGGAATCCAGTAATCGAAACGCTGGAAATGCTGGAAATCCTCTAAATCCCTCTGCACCTTCAGATCTGGATGGAATTATGACGAATCTGGCTCAAGGACAAATCGCCATGCAAGAAACTATGAGGCAACTCATTCAAACTCTTCATGGCGGAGTACCTGCGCACTCAGGGCAAAGAAGTGGTCAGAGGCAATCACGATCCAGACGTACTGAGTCATATCGTAATAAGGAATCTGATGATTTCTCTTATCAACCTGGACGAACTTCATCGATACGGGCTACGGATACTGAGCAACGTATCACTCTCTCTCCGTAGAGGACCAGTGCCTTGGAAAGACTGAGCAAGGTGTCTCCTTTCAGTCGGTTAGGCCCTAGGAGGAATGTGAGTCCACCTAAAGCTATGTCGAGGAGTTTTCGACAACCATCAGATCTAAGAGAAGGATCAGCACAATCACGGCTAGTTGATCGTCAAGATAGATCTCATGAGGCCACATCAAAGCAATCAATTATTTTAACTAAGAGGCCCGAGGAAGGAAATGATGCATGGAAAGGTTCCATTCAGCGGTTGGAGGATAGATTGGGAGAAATGGCTAAGGCGAGGAACCCCCTACAACGAACTTTTGTTCAAGGGACACCTTTTGTCAAGGCCATTGTGGATTTTCCTACACTGTCGAAATTTAAAGCACCTGTGGTGACCCCCAAATATGATGGAAAGACAGATCCTGTTCTTCACATAGAGCAATATCAAGCTGCTGCTGACATCTATGTTGTCCCCGACGAGATGAGATGTAGAGCATTCTCGGGAACTCTTACTGGATCTGCCTAGATATGGTACAACAATCTTCCTCGGGGTAAGATTTCAACCTTCTTTCAATTAGCCGAGCTATTCATTAGTAATTTCTGCTTTGGAGCAAAGCCAGTAAAATGAGTAGCACACTTGTTAAGTGTTAGACAAAAATCTAGTGAGAGTACTAGAGATTACATAACTCGTTTTAATAACTAGAAGCTGGAAGTCATAGATTATGAAGAAAAGATAGCAATCACCGCCCTGATGAGTGGGTTGTTGCCTAACAAGTTGTATTACACTTTGGCCAAAGATCCACCCACAACTATGTCAGAGTTGATGGAAAAAGCGACCAAAATCATTAATACCGAGGAGGATATAGCTGCGAAGAAGAATATGGATAAAGAAACCAAGGTGGAAGTCGACAAAACTAAGAAGAAAGAGCACAAGGGCAATGGCGGTGATAAGCATTCCAAGAATAATAGGTCGTCGTGGGAAGTCCTGAAGAAATTCGATAATTATACTCCTTTGAAAATGGGTATTAATCACGTCTTGGAAGAAATCAAGAATAATGAGGAAATAAAGTGTCCAAAGAAACTGAGGTCAGATCCTGATACGAGGAATAGGGAGAAATATTGCGAGTTCCATAAGGATCATGGCCATATGACCAAAAATTGCATAGCTCTTTAGAAGGAGATTGAAACACTCATCCGAAGAGGGAAACTAGCAAAGTTTGTTGATCGGGGAGGTGAAAGAAGAAATAATGACCGAACTAGAGAGAGGTCTAGATCTCCTCGTCGAGCAGAGGAAAAGAAAAAGAGGGATCATGAAGATGATACAGAGGATGACCCCGATATTCCCAAAAGGCCAAGGCAACCAGAACACGAGGTATTTTCAATACGTTTTGGCACATTTGGTTGTAATGTTATTACAGGTGGAGATGCAGGAGGAGGAGATCTTATTGCATAAAGAAAAGCTTACCTCGGTGAGGCTCAGGCTTGCTCATACATTCAGTGAATAAATTTGGCTGAGGATGATCGCCCGAGGAAGGTAAACAAAGAGAAGCTGGTCATTAGTTTTTCAAAAAACGACCTTACAGGTGTTCTTTACCCTCACAACGACCCTTTGGTGATCAAAATGAGGATGAAAGAAGTAATGATTTCAAGGGTTTTGGTAGATAATGGTAGTTCGACGGACATCATGTACTACTCATGCTTTGACAGTTTAAATTTAAAATTATCTCAATTGGAGCCTTATCACAGACCTCTCCTGAGTTTTGCTGGCGAGAAAGTTTTTCCACTTGGGACGATCAAGTTGGATATATTCATTGGAACTTGGCCTGCTTGTCGAACAGAGAGAATACGCTTCTTTGTGATGGATAAGAATGTGCAGTCAGCTTACAACATCATCATGGGAAGAGTTGGTTTGAAGAAGTTTGAAGCAGTTCCATCTACAGTACATCAGTTCTTAAAATTCCCAACAAATTTTGGAGTAGGAGTTGTGAAAGGTGATCAAAAAGTAGCTCGGGAATGCTATTATTCATCTGCCGAGCAAGAGGAGCTTGAAGAGTCAAGGAAAAAGACTACTACCTACCAGATGGAGGAAGGTACAGAAATTGAAATGCTTGATCCCAAAGATAAATCCCAACTTGTAAAAGGACAGGTAGTGGAATCTACAGAAAATGTTATTTTGGACGACGAGCACCCTGAACGAATAACCCAGATAGGTTCAACGTTGGATGCTTCAATAAAACAGGAGTTGATAACTTTCTTGAGAAACAGGAAGAAAAATTTTACGTGGAGTCATGAAGACATGCCAGGAATAGATCCAAACTTCTTATGTCATGAGCTCAATGTGAATAAGGAAGTCAAACCTGTAAAGCAGAGAAGAAGAGTATTTAGTCCCAACAAGAATCAAGCTATACAAGAGGAGGTCGAGAAGCTTCAGAAAGCCCAATTCATTAAAGATGTGAAATATTCAGACTGGTTAGCAAATGTGGTGATGGTAAAGAAGAAGAACAATAAATGGAGAATATGTGTTGATTTCACCGATCTCAATAAGTCATGCCCAAAAGATCACTTTCCACTGCCCAGAATTGACCAGCTAGTGGATGCTACCTCGGGTCACGAACTGCTCAGCTTCATGGACGCTTACTCTGGCTACAACCAGATCAAAATGAAACCTAAAGACAGGGAAAGTACTTCTTTTATTACCCCAAGGGGAACTTAATGTTATAATGTTATGCCTTTTGGTTTGAAAAATGCAGGTGCAATATACCAGTGGCTGATGAACAAGTTTTTTGCCGAACAAATCAGTTGCAACATGGAAGTCTATGTCGATGATATGCTGACAAAGAGCAAGAAAGCTACTGATCATCTAGTTGACTTAGGTCAGACCTTTTATCAACTGGATAAATACCAAATGAAGCTCAACCCGACGAAGTGCACATTTGGAGTACGTGAAGGAATGTTCCTCGGATACATCATCAACCAGCGAGGCATTGAGGCGAATCCAGAAAAAATCAAAGCTCTTTTAGGGTTGCGATCTCCAACGACGAAGAAAGAAGTACAGAGTCTTACAGGACGAGTTGCAGCGCTCAACAGATTTGTATCCCGAGCAACTGACAGATGCCTTCCATTCTTCAAAACACTTCGAAAAACTTTCGAGTGGAATGATGAATGTGAGAAAGCCTTTCAAGACTTGAAGAAATATTTGGGAGCACCTCCATTATTTTCCAGGACAGTAATGGGAGAAAAGTTGTACTTTTACCTGGTAGTATCAGAGAATGCAGTCAGCTCGGCATTGATCAGAATGGAGAATGGAGTCCAGAAGCCAATTTATTACACAAGTAAGGCTTTCCCAGGTGCAGAGATCAGGTACTCAAAGCTGGAAAAATTGACATTGGTATTAATTGAGGCAAGTAGAAGAATGAGGCCATATTTCCAGGCCCATACCATCGTCGTGTATACCGACATGCCATTACGACAAGCCCTTCATAAGCCAGAAAAGTCAGGGAGACTGATGTACTGGGCAATAGAGCTCGGTGGATATGATATTGTGTATGGACCCAGATCATCATTAAAAGGGCAAGTTGTAGCAGATTTTATAGCAGAATTTACATATCGTGATACCCCCGAGGAACAAAAGTTGCTCACTGACCGACCTGTGGATGTTATAGGATCAGCAGACATAAGCTCAGACCAACTCCGGTTGGTAAAAGGGCTTGTGGATATTGAAGGATCATCAAATTCGAACTCAGATCAACTCCGGTTGGTAAAAGAGCGAGAAGAGATGTCGATGAAGAGAAAAAAACACCAGGGGAGGATGAAAGGAAACATCAAATATTTCACCGAGGAACTCTATCAGACAAGAAATTTGAAGACGAGTTACCTACCTGGAGATTGTATGTAGATGGGTCATCTTGTATAACAGGTTGTGGAGCAGGGATTGTTTTGAACACCCCAGACGAGATTGACATGGAATATGCTCTGTGATTACAATTCAAAGCCTCCAATAATGAGGCTGCTTATGAGGCCATGATAGCAGGTCTTAACTTAGCAAAGATTATGGAAGCATAGCAAGTGATGGTATTCAGTGATTCTCAATTAATTGTGAATCAAATAATGGGAATATATGCAATTAAAGGAGAATTAATGATCAAGTATCATGCTAAGGTGATGGAGTTGTTGGCAGAATTTGATGCCATTCAATTGATGAGAATACCAAGAATGGAGAATGCACGAGCAGACGCACTGGCCGGACTAGCATCAGCTACTCGTACCGAGCTGCGAAGAACGATACCAATTGAAGTATTAGAAAGTCGAAGCATAGATGAAGACCTTATGGTGAATATTATTACCTTCGATTTAGGACCATCTTGGATGGATCCCATCAGGGCATACATTGAGGAAGGAGAATTACCGGAGGATAAGTTCGCTGCCAAGAAATTAAAGTATAAAGCTGCTCGGTATGCACTAACTAATGGTGTATTGTATAGACGAGGAATTATGGCAGGTTTGCAGAGATGTGTACATCCCTCCGAGGTGAAAGAATTGATCGAAGAAATCCATGAAGGGTCTTGTGGAGCTTATGTAGCAGGTCGGACACTTTTTCAAAGGGTGATGATGCAGGGATACTACTGGCCGACGATGAGGGCTGATTGTATAGCCTATGCCAAGAAATGTGACAAGTGACAACGCTTTTCCTCCATCCGAAGAACTCCACAAGTATTGTTGACACCTATCACTTCCCCTTGGCCATTTGCCATGTGGGGAATTGATTTGGTTGGACCATTGCTGACGACCAGAGGAAGGTTCAAGTACCTCGTCGTTGCAGTGGATTATTTTACTAAGTGGGTAGAAGTTGAACCACTTATTGATATGACATACGAGAAGGTGTACCAGTTCGTTTGGAAGAACATCATCTGCCGATATGGTCTCCCTCATGCCTTCATCACAGACTATGGAACACAATTTGATAACGAGGAGTTTGCTGCTTATTGTCATCAGTCAAATATTTTGAAGGTTCATTCAGCGCCAGGCCATCCTCAGAGTAATGGACAGACTGAAGTGACGAACAGAACACTACTAAATGGTTTGAAGAAGAGGCTAAGTGAGGCTAAAGCTAATTGGATTAATGAGCTACAGTCAGTATTGTGGGCCTACCGAATAACTCCCCGAGCTGCAACTGGAGAATCACCATATATGCTAGCATTTGGAAGTGAAGCAGTAATACCTGGCGAGTTGGGTCTTCCAACACACAGAGTGCTGAATTTAAATTCCCCAGTCAGTGACTTAATGAGAAGATTGGATTTGGATATGCTCGAGGAGGTTAGAGAAGAGGCAGCTATTAGGGATGCTGCTTACCAACAATGAACAACTCTATTCTATAACAAAAGGGTGAAGAAATGCGATTTAAAAGAAGGAGATTACGTGCTAAAGAAGGTCATTCAGAAGCACAATAAGTTGGAAGCAAACTGGCATGGACCTTACCGAGTTACATAAGTTGTTCGACCAAGAACTTACCGCATAGCAACTCTAGAAGGAGAGGAATTTAAGAATGCATGGAATGCTGAACATCTACGCAAGTATTATCAGTGATGTAAAATGTAAAGCAGTTCCATCAATATGAATAAAACGATGATGTTTAGACATTTTCTTTCTTTTATTGAAAGTTTTTCGGGGAATACTAGTGTGCAACACTACGATGTTCAGCAATAAAAATTACACGATAGTTCAAACCCATGACCAACTACGATTGGTAAAAGGGCGAGAACAAACTATACTCCTTTGGTTAGGAGGCAATAGTTCAAACCCACGACCAACTCCGGTTGGTAAAAGGGCGAGAACAAACCATACTCCTTTGGTTAGGAGGCGTACACTAGCGTGATCAACTCCAGTTGGTAAAAGAGTAAGTGGACATAATAGTTCGAACTCAGACCAACTCCGATTGGTAAAAGAGCAAGAACAAACCATACTCCTTTGGTTAGGAGGCGTACACTAGCGTGATCAACTCCGGTTGGTAAAAGA
This sequence comes from Sambucus nigra, assembly GCA_949130495.1. Classification (NCBI taxonomy): domain Eukaryota; kingdom Viridiplantae; phylum Streptophyta; class Magnoliopsida; order Dipsacales; family Adoxaceae; genus Sambucus; species Sambucus nigra. Next base: position 681,353,792 of record OX422210.1, on the reverse strand, counting down.
GCGAGTGGACATAATAGTTCGAACTCAGACCAACTCCGGTTGGTAAAAGAGCAAGAACAAACCATACTCCTTTGGTTAAGAGGCGTACACTAGCGTGATCAACTCCGGTTGGTAAAAGAGTGAGTGGACATAATAGTTCGAACTCAGACCAACTCCGGTTGGTAAAAGGGCGAGAACAACACTCTTAAAAATGCCAATCTCGGTTGGTTAGAAAACAAAATATGCTCTCAAATGCCAACTTATGTTGGTCGGGAGGTAAGATTATTACAGAAAATATAAAAGTTCCTCGAAGAACAAAATTTTCCAAACTGTACCAAGTATGGTTGGTCGGGGATAAAAACCCACTAACTGTAGTTGGTCGACGAGGAGAATTTATCGACCTTGGTTGGTCGGACACATTTTATGAAAAAGACAAAAATTTACCAAGTATGATTAGTCGGGAATAAACTCTCACTAACCATAATTGGTCGACGAACACAATTTAACAACCTTAGTTGGTTGGAAAAAATTTAAACATTTTTATACTCATTACTTTATTATTAAGTTATCGAGCAACATTACTAATACTTGTAATTTTTATCACTAAGTTGGTCGATGAACCACACAATATTGTTATGCAAGCATAAACATAAAGTATTTGACAAATACAAGACAATAGCAATACAAATTTGCAAAAATGAAACTCTTTCATTAAATTCAAAATGAATTACACAAATTTGTTACATTGATATTAAATTGTGTACTAATTATTACATCAGAATTTCCTATTCTACTGGTCTTTTCCCTTTTGCTTTTGAAATAGGCTCCTCGCCAGCAGGAGGATCTTCTAGGCAAAGGGGAGAATTAATGAAGTTAATATCTCAAAGCATTCTGACGTTCATTATTGAAGGAGTGTCCAGTAGATGCTCGGGACGAGATACCTCGATCTGAGAATGAAGATTGTAGTCACCAAGGTATTTTGCAATTAAGCTCCGAGGAATGGCACGAGCTTGGATCCATTCCATGTCCAATTTATACGGTGGCACAGGCAAGTCAAGTACCCCAGGATCATAATAGTCCCATAGGTAATGTCCTTGTTCGAGCTTCAGCACGCCTAAGGCATTCAGCCAACCTTGATTGTAGCCCTCATTATTGGCATTCTGGATACGATCATCTAAATGGAATAGTGCTTCATTGTATCCACCCATCCAAAACTCCCTGGGTTGTTTGTGAAATTGAAAGGTCAACCTTGCAATCTTCTCGTTAAGACTCTGGATGAAAATTTCATTAGTCTTCAATACTGATTCCTTAGAAGAGAGTTGTTATTCCAATTCTCTAACTTTCTTGGACAACTCAGACAAGGCTTCATTTTTTGCCATCAATTGGAAGGCTTGGTTTTCTAATGCTGACTGAGTACGAGCTTCTTCAACAGTACGATGAAGAGTTATTGATCGACCCCGAGTAGGTGGAGTACTTTATTCCTCAACAACATCCTGAGAAACTCTTCCTCGTCCACGAGAACCTCTTCCTCATCCCCGAGTAGCAGTAGAAGTACCCGACCTTCTCAAGGTATCCAACTCTTGCCTTAATTTGGCATTCTCAACCTCTAAAAATGAAAATCCCTCGTCAGTCACTGGGATTACAGCTGTTGAAGAAGAAGCTGCAGACTTATACTGTGCTAGATCTTTCTGCAAATTGTTATTCTCTTGCTCCAGCAGCTTGGCAATCTGTCTACATGCTTCAACTTCACCCCTTAGGGTTCTCTCCCTGATATCATACCCAACAAGGATCTTTTTGTGGCCTGTCTCGGCAGAAAGCTGTTGATACCTCTTCTCATACCCCTCATGCAAAAGGGCAGTTGATTCCTTGTACTGATTCTGAAGATCTTCTAAAGTACATTGAAGATCCTCGACCATTTCATAGTAATCCATGTTATTGGCCACAGCTCGATCAAGTAAGCCCTTTAGGTACTGATAAGCTTCGACTGCCTGCTCTGAAGCATCGTGACCAAGGATGTTGGCAACTTCTGATGCACTTAGTTCTGTGTGACCAACCTTATAATATTCATGACATTGCTGCATCAGCTTTGTGTCATTAGTAGACAGCAGATCCATTCTGGCCAGAAACCAACAGAGAAAGAAAAAGTAATTGTCGAAAAGAAGATCAAGGCAGAGTACAGATAGAGAAGAGACAATAGTATGGAAAGAACTCAAATTTTATTAGATCATAGTTCATGGTTACAAAGATCTTGGTTACATTTGAAAAAGAAGAAAAATAGAAAGAGAATACCGAACAACTTCACACCTTTTCCTTGTCTCCCAAGACTTTCTCGGGAGGCTGGGATGAGGAGCTCGGTTGCTCGGTGGGAACAATGAGTTGGTCGGCTAGAGCTGGAATTTGTTCAGGAGGAGCAGGCAGAGATGAAAGCTCCTCGTCAGCAGGCTGGGAAAAGGATGGGATCACCCACCACCATTAAAGATTCTTCGGAGGTAGCTTCGTCCTCTTCTTCATCTTCAATAACTGGGGCAGGACCAGGAGATGTTGCTGAAACAGTTATGAGTCCTCATTAACTTTCAATTCTTGCAGGGCAGCAACCCAACCATCTCGGAAGTATTTCAAACTTCCATACTTGACCTGGGTCATCATTGCTTCTACCCCCTGTCCCATCCTTTATCCCAACCGGTGTGGAAAGATTTTTTTTCAGCCACTTTTCTTTTCATTTTCTCTGAGGAGAGCTTCTCGGATAGATGATCCTCGGAGGCTTTCAACTTGGCCTCCACCTACTCCTTCTAGAGATTTACTTCTCGCAGAAGGGTTAGCTCTTCCTCAGCCGATTTCAACTTATTTTCAAGCTCCCCAAAGTTTGTGAGCTTCTCGGCATATTTCTTATTCTCTCTCTCCAAGTCTTTTACTTTGTTTCCCAACTGCACCTTCTCTGCCTCAGATGCAGCCAACTTCTTCTCCCATTCACCCCTATCCTCGTCATATTTTTGACGGGAATCCTTCAAAGACTGGGCCAAACCCAGAAAAGCATCCTCCACTCCAGACGAGGAGCTAGAAGCCTTGAGTGCTTCATCTTTCTTCACAATGGTGTTGAAACAACTTACCAGCTGAAAAAAGAAGATAATGATAAGTCAGCACAGAGGTACATTTATTGAAGGAAAGAAAATTCAAAGTATGAGAAACTTACTGAAGCAAGGTGATGAGTATCCAAAGATGTAAGCACATCTCTAGACATACTCTCCTCAATTCCTTGAACCTCAGGAATGGTCCAAGTTTTTACCGAGCTCATTGCAGAGCTCGGGGGAATGATAGTTGGAACACCAGCTCCACTAACTAGGAGCTGAGAAATGTTTTCAGCCAAATTAACCGAGGAGGATTTCTTCAGTCTCCTCGGTGGCATTTCAGTAGTTTCAACCAAAGAACTTTTGGTGGGGGAAATGGTGATTACTTCCACAGAAGCACTTTTCTTGCTCGGAGCCATTGGGGGCTTCTCGACAGCCTTCTGAGAAGCAACATAAGGGGCAACATCTACTTTATTTGTCCCCTTTGGGACATCAGTCTTGTTCCTTTTCCCATCTCCAGCAGAGGTAGTCTCCTCAAAGAGAGCAGGAACTCTTCTCTTGCCCATTTTCTGACTTAGAAGAAGGTGAGATTCTGGAGAAGAGTCCTCAAGAACTGGTAATGGTTCACTAGTGCTGACCACAGGGCGAGCAGTAAAGGATGATGTATAGCTCCTGTACTGCAACAAGTATAAAGCAGATCTGATGTGCTCGTCTGCAACCTTCTGATGCAAACTCCAGATATGTTTCAAATGTTTAATATTTACTTCTGATTCTTTGGAGTTTTTCTCTTACTGTCAATTGCAAACAAATACATAGTGAAATATCAATCACACATTTTATCAAACATAATGAATTCATAATTTCAGAAATAAAATAAAATGAAATAACCTATCCCATTGCCATATGGGGGGCATCTGGGACCTTCATATACTTTGTCTCCAACCAAAGGGGCATGTTGCCAATTTTTGATAACTACCCCATGTTCAAAATAATCCCTGTTGGCATCAGGGAGGTTGACTACTAAAGCCCTATTCAAAAATCTAGTTTTTAAATAAAAAACATTGTCTAGAACAGCCCATCTATAACAGTACATAATCTCAGGAATTCATATACGAGTTCCATGAGTTTGATTTAACCTATATACCCCATTAACTATTCTCCATGTGTTTGGGGCTATTTTTGCAGGAACAACATCGAAATAATGGCAAAATTCTAGGCACAAATGATTTGGTGAAAAAGAAAATCCACATTCAGCAATAAAGAGGCTGGGGAACCAATGTCCCTCAGCCAAACGAAAGTAATCTGAAGGCTCAGAAAGATCCTCCAGAGTTACCCAGGATGGAATAGAAAAATCAGAGCGGAGTTTTTCAAGAGATTCAATAACATAAACCATGATGAATAAAAGAAATGAAGAAGAAGGAAGAAGGTCTTACAGGAAAAAGGGAGATCTGTTGACAACGAACGAATAAAGGGATGAACGCACAAGAGAGAGAAAAGCTATGGAAAACTCAAAAGCAGAAATTGGAAAAGGTAAAAGACGGTGATTTTGCCTGTAAAGTTTAAATACTTTGCCTTGGGAAACGGCGAAAGAAATGATTACAAAAAAGAAACTATTGCGCTACCAGCGGCTAAAAGGACAAAAAATGCGCGAAGATCGAAGCGTTTATAAAAATTCAAAAAGGCGAATTCTGCGAATTTGGAAACGCTCCTAAAAACCAGGAAGGTCACTTAATATTGCCATATACCGAGAAAGAAATGTTCCATACTCCTCAAAGTTTAAGATATGAAACATTGGGGGCTTCTGTTGATACCAAAATTAATATACTGATGTGGACGAATCATAAGAAGACACGTGTCAATCTACATGGAACAATAGCCACGGGGAAGTCTATTTCCCCGACCAAGTCCTACATACTCCGAGCAACAAGTGTACACCGAGGAGCTCCATCACTCTGAGAAACTTCTGAGCGACGAGTAACTAAGGCGGTCCGAGCTGCATCTCGGCCACAGCATTAATTGCCAGATAATCAACAGTTCAACTATTCATTGAATGCTTATCATACAGACGTATACTCTTAAAGGGCATTAATTTTTTACCCTTTTACATGTACAGCCTAAGGGCTATAAATACATTGTATCACCCTCATTCAGAGGGAGGGGATTTTCTTGATAGATTTACATATCGAGAACTCCAAAAACACTTGGCAATAACAGAAACAGTGGACGTAGGCCATTCTTATAAGGCTGAACCACTTTAAAATTCTCTGTCTCATTTATATTTATCTGTGATTAAATAATTAGAAGCAATCTAATTTTTTACATCAACAGTACCACTAGGGTTACTTAGGTATGCATTGGTTTTATTTAAGGGGTAAGGTCAAAATTTTTTAATTATTTCTATGGACTAACATTACAATGAGGAAGAATAAGAGTCTAAGATGAAATTATACACATCCAAGTAATACAATTATGTTTAGTTCACATCATTTGTTTCTTTTTATTATCCGAATGAATATTAAATTCGATTAGACCGCGCATCGCGCGGGCTTACACCTAGTAGATTGTAAAATGCTTTACAAAGCATTAATGCTGCTTCTCATATAACCTTACACGTGGAATATTCTCTCCCCACCCAAACTCAATAACTTCTTCATGTTTCTATCACTTGCCTCTAGAATTTCTCACTCGAGGTCTAACTTCCTAATCCCCCCATTCACTTCCCAATCGACATAACCATTCTCACTATCTAATTTCCCTTTTCTAATCCTCTAATCTAGAAACCAAAATGCCTAAGTATATATTGAACCCCACATCTGATCCCGGATGAGGGAGAAGAAGAAACAAGCATCTATGACTCTCTATACCCTCCAAGCCATTTGCTGCTACTTAGGTTAATGATGTTATCCAATCCATTTACTTCTACTCAATAATTTTTATTTAAATCTGCAAATTTATTTAAGAGATTTAAAATCCAAAAATCCACCCTTTAAAGTTCTTGGAAAAGAGATTCAAATTAAGGTTCTTCTTCTCAACATTGTATCATTTTCACCTTCAATTCTAGGTTTCCGGACCTTAGACCCCCTACATTTTCTGCTTTGGCATTTATTGTACCTTTTTTTACATTTTTGTATATACCCACACACAAACAGAGACATATATGTATGTATGTATGTAAGAGAGTTATTTAGAGGTTTTATTTTTATGTTATAGAATTTATGGTCTGTTACTTTATTTTATTTGTGTTAGTTAATGAAGAGCTCCGGAACTTTGATTCAAAACTTTTACAAATTGAAGAACTCCGGAGATTGAAACTTATGTTTCATACGTGGAAGAAATATTTAAAGGTTCGGTTGCTAGTGACAAAGATGAAATTTTAGAAGATTGGGAACTCTGATGTTGAAAAGAGTCGTCGAAAATGGTGGGTATTGAAAAGAAAAGATTTTAGCATTGGATTTATGTACTTGTACGGAGTGGTTGTGATAACATTAACGTTTTCTTGCAGCTGTATATGTATATGTACCAATATCTTTTTTTCTTTAGCTGTAGAAGTAATAGGCTTGCTCACAGTCAACTGGGAATTTGTTCTAATTCTTCTTCCTCCCCCCCCCCCCCCCCCCCCCACGAGATAATTTTGAGTGTATTTGTGAATATTTTTTTAGTTATTGATGTAATGGGGGAATCTGTTTTATTTAGTAGTTAGTTTTATAGATATGGAAGATAAATGTGTTTTTGTTTAAAAAAGAGAGAGAGAGAGAGAAACACAAACATAACACAAACATGCCTATCCATCTCCTCTTCACCCAGCGGTATACACCATACTATAAATGTTACAGTTGAATGAAAGTTAAAAAATCATTTATACAAACAAATGTATAGTTATGTTGTGGACATTTGGTAATACCACTGTTCTAAAAAACTCCGCTTAGGCTTAAGGCTTGGGATAAACGTCTTGCCTTAAGCTTTTCATGCCTTATTCTTGGTAAAACCCTTAAGGCGCACTTTTTTCTAAAAGCAACAATGATTTAGTGAAACGATGTCGCCTTTTAAAGAATTTGTTTACAAACCGGAGCATTATCTCATCCAAAATAATCAAATAGTATTTTAATTTGCATATATTCAGACATATTTTTATGACATGTGCAATTTTTGTATTTTTATAACTTTGTTATGGTTAAAAAATATTAAAATATATTAAGAAGGCCTAAACGCCTTTTCACGCCTTTTTACGTCTAGGCGAACTAAGGCTTAAGGCTTGGCCTTCACGTCTCAATCACGCCTCGCGTTTTTTAGAACCTTGGATAATACACTATAGGTTTTTTATATCATTACTATGTTTTCTAGAAATATTATATACTTATCTTTGTTTTACATGTTTTGGAGTCATAAATGCTTTGGAGTTTTTAATTGAGTACCTATTTTGGTTTATCATTTTTTATGTGCTTGCAATTTCTCGAGTATTTATCCTACTCTAATGTTGTGCAGGATTCCAACTAGTCTTCAAATATAATAGAATAAACAACTACCATGTCCTCTATCTTGTGAAAATTACTTGCATTATTGATTGTGTCAACCTACAAATGGGTAAATATAATAAATATATACTGCCGAAAAACTTAAAATGATTTATGACAATAAATAACTCGAACTAAAATTTCCAATTCATGATTATCACACTTTAAAGGACACCCTTTAATAATATATAATAGGATATTGAATCCCAAATTTCACCGTTGCCTACAATGTATGCACTCCACCATGATGGTAAATTAATATTTTTCGGGAGTATTAACTTACTCTCTTCAAAGTGAATTGTGATAAAGTTGCCATTGATTTATGGTGATTTTATACAATATAAGAAAATATATGCACTTCGGTGTTATGGAGTCTATTCAACATTAGTGTAAGCAGCAAACAATAAATGTGCTATTCAAAAGTTATTTTAACCATTTATAAACAACATGTGCCATGCCGTAAAGGATAAGAAATTATTAGAAATTTTAGGTATTTCTTCAAGTATCATACGTTAGTAGATATAAAATTTGCATGAATGGGTTTCAAAAGGTAAGAAGTTTAAAAGGCAATTATTTCAACATAAAACAATTTTTTTTTAAAAAAAAACCCTAAGGTCAAAGGCTTAATAAATCTATTAATTTGAAGCGCTAATCAATCGCAAACCAAAATTTATATCAATATACTAACAATGTACAAGTATGGTACTCCCAAACCAAATACCATGATAACATATATATATATATATATATGGCACTTCAGGATAAGAATTATTTTTGTCATCCTTTTTAAGATTGTACGGATAATTTAATATCCAAATACCGGAGACCATGTGTATGCTAAATTTTATGCTTATTATATGTTAAAGCATTGCAAGATTTTGCAATCCATTTGACTAATGGATATGTGTTTAACATAAACTATGATCTATCTGCAAGCCACTAGTTATCCCCAGGTCATTCATTTTTGAATTTCTTATTTGAATATCTTTCATTTTAGTTAAGCTCTTCATGAGCACATCCATTTAAGGATAATTTTGCATTTTAATTGAGATATTTAGGAGCACAACCATTTAAGAATATTGTATAATGGCACATTGCATATATAATTATTTTCATACCCTTCCTTAGACAAATTTACTAAGACGGATGTGCCTAGATCCATTTGGATTGCCTGTTGTACAATGAACGTCTTATTGCATTTGAGTATGTACTCCTTATCTTTGCGTCTTGCAAAGAAAATCCTTCTAGGATTTTCATATGTATTTTTTGTCTAAGTCCCGTATAAATAAGCAGTTATAATATTCACGAGTCTCATATAATATATTTTAAAAAAGTACTCAACCAATTAGATATTTGAAAATTATTTACAGCTGTAATGGGATGGTATGTTCATATAATCAATCTTCGATTTCTTTAAAAAACCTTATACTATAGGTCATGCACCATTTTTTAGCGAGTTTATCACTTCGCATTCTTACTAACACCCATCCATAACCTTTAGGGTTAACATCTTATGGGATTTCTACTACAGGTTTAAAATTACCACGTATAGTAAGAGACTCGAATTATGCCATCGTAGCATTCTCACATTTGGGCCAATATATTCTTTGTCGACATTCATTCATAGTACGTGGATTTTTAATATCATTGTCCTTTGATTTTGGTGTAGTTGCTACATATATAGTTATATCATCGATGATCATCTTTGTTGGTCACACTTTTCTCTAGTATATGTATAAAATATAGAGATAAAATTTAATATTAGGTACCTTTGCCAACTTCAAGAGTTTTATAGTCACTTCAGGGACTTGTGTCATTTCGTAGAAAACAACCTCTTCTGGGGTATTAGAGAAAGTGGATCTTTTGTTCATAATTGTAACACCCCGTATTTCTGAGAATATAGAATTTAATTTATTTGGTGATATCAGATTTAAATTACCTAGAGGATTTAATTAATTTAGTGAATTAAGAATGAATTAATTCGATTTATTTTTAAAATTTACATGTGTCATAATTTGAGGTCGATATTGAATGTTTTTGGTAAAGTGACTCAGATGGAGATTCGAAGTGCGCGGTTGATTCTGAATAGGTCGAGATAGTCAAAAAAGAGTACGCGAGGGTAGTAATTGGGTCTCAGGGCAGTCTTAGGCATAATCGGGCTCACATGGGGTTATTAATTTCGGGATTGGCATTATAAAACCTACATTATGGAGTTTTTGACAGACACAATTCATTAAGAAAACCCTAGTTTTGTAGAGGAGAAAAGAGGGAGAATTTGGGAGAGCTTTTGGGAGCCAACCCAAGAAGAGGAGTGTGTTGTTCATCAAATCTTCTTCCACATCAAAGGAAATCAGACCCTATAAATCTATCAGGCAAGTAGTTAAACTTTCTTTCAATTTAATTGCAGTATTTCGATTCATATCATAGTAGGTGTGATAAAGAAATCGTTTTGGGGAGTTGGCAATCATAAGAAATGGGTTTTGGGGATTTGAGGATATTGTATAAATTTAATATGAAATTGATGATGGATTATCATATAGGATTGTTAGAATCTGATGTTTACTCGAAACTAGGAATTGAAATTGTGTAATTTAGATCCATAGAATTGAATCTAGATTGAGATCGGGATAAACTATTAAAAATCCAAATCGGTAGGTATTGGGAAAAGTTAGAAATCTAATGATTTTAAAGATTAATATGGTGATTTAAACGTATGATTGAGAGTAAATATATGATGGGAGAAATGATTGGAATTTTGGGTTTGAAGAGGAAGAGCTTGAGGTTTTAACAATGGTCGATCCACTGCTTGGGGAAAAAGAAGAAGCTGTTGGATGCAACGTCGAACGACATTGCAAGTCGTTCAAACGAGATTAGTAACTCATTCAAACAAGTTTGTTATCTCGTTCAAATGACCCTGAGTTTGGCCATGGGAATAGTTCTTTTCGTTATGAGCGCATGGCCGTTAGTTTTGTATTTTTCTGATTTTTTTTAATTTGTTACAATTTTTCTACGAAATGGTGTCTGATATCGAAATCTTTAGTCATAAATCAGTTACGGATGCCTGGAATTTTTTACCTAGGGATTATAGGTGGATGTATATGAGCCTATAAAGGTGAAAAAATGAGGAAACTAAATAATGAATTGAGTGAAATAAATTCATAAATGTTTAATTACAGATCAAATGAGTGAGTGTGGCAATTGTAATTGGGTGACACTACTTTAGTGAAAATTAATTAATGCGTGATTAATTAAATTACAAGCCAGTAGTATACTTGGGTATATTTGGGCTAGTGTTATGGGTGTTAGGCACGGGTTAGCCGAACTTTTCTTTAAATATATGTATACGGTAGTGTGATATATATATATATATATATATATATATATATATATATATTTGTATGATTTATATATATCGGTGTGAATGATATTTATAGAAATATATACCCCTCTAGTGCTATCATAAGAGGTTGCGCGATATGGGTGAATCCCCTGGCTAGTGAATGCAGGGCGAGTATAATCCCCAGGTCATAAGCGTCCAGTATTTATATGTTGTTTCTTTCAGGGTGAGACGTCTTGGGTATGATTTGGTCTGACAACCGGGGAACGATGGCCGCCTCCGCTATAATTATTATTTGTTTTTCATAATTGGATGTGAGATAATCGTCTCGTGGTGTCCGGGTGGATTGAGCATACCTGGGATGATGATATTTTAGAGAAAACATTTGGCGAGTCCGTACTCGGGAGGATGGTTATTATACTTACATGTGTGTGAATGTTATAGTATACTAGTACGTATATAATATGAGTAGATAATTATATATGGTATTAATACATAAGTGTGAATGTATTTTGAAATAAATAGTGTGAAAGTTATATGATTTAATATAGTTGAACCGATTAAAAAATTGATGAGAATATAATTTAAAAATCAAAGTAAGTATACTCGGGTTATAGTAGTGTGGAAAGAAGAGGTGTGATGCAGCTATCTAGGTGGGGTAGCTTAACTAGGAAGGTTAGAAGGCAAGCGTTAGGTGTGCACATTAGATGAGGGGTGAGCTGTACCACAAAAGAGTGCGACACTAGCTTAAATATGACACATGTGCATGCATATTTAATTATTGCAATTTAACTGCTTGCTAAATATTTTCAAAATGATTTACTTGGACTCTGACCCGTGTCAAAATCTTTTAGGTGTCCAACCACAGGGACACCCAATTTGAAGATTCTATCCGGGTATGCGTAGCTGCAGCTCAAGTAGAAGTTGTAGGACTTTGCTAGAGACGCCTCATTCATTCATTCCTAGTATAGGATCTTTACTTCAGTAATCATTTCGACATGTTTCCCTCAGATTTAGTATTCAGTTATTTATTTGACCTTGTGTATCCAGGTTATTGTTTCAATTTACTGTAGTATTGTATTATTGAACCAATAGTTGATTCAGTCATCTATATTTATATTATTCATTTGTGGTAAATTCAGTTATCAGGTTGTGTTGATGGTTTAATTATTATTTACTTTCGCATGTTGTCAATTAATGAAAGATAAAATTTGGCACCGGTCTAATTTAATTACTAGGTGGTTAGTAACTTTAAAAATCTTTTCGACAGTGATGCTGAGAATGAGCCATATGGGACCAATGATTTATTTTGATCACGGGTTGACAACACGGTATTTTAGTAGGTGGGGTATCACAATAACCTCTTTTGAAGCATTATGTATAACCTCTTCCGCAGCATCATTTGGGCATGATTTTATTTAACCTCCACTTTTGTGGAGTCAAGTAGTTAGGACATACAAATTTACGACGCTTAAAGACCCACCAAATTATGGCAGCTAGGGAGAGGGATATGCAATATTGGAATGAAGGAGAAAGGGTGTCAAATTTTGTGGATGAAGAGGAAGGGTAGCATGTGTTGAAGGGTTGGGGAATTCAATGGAGAAATGGCTTCATGTGTGAAGAAAGGAGTTTACTAATTTTAATTAACATGTGTCACAAAATGGTGAGGAGAGTCCGTTTTTAAATGATTATATTAGATTAGATTAGGGTGTGTTTGATTGACCATATTTTGCATGTAAAATAAAAAATTTCTACCTATTTTTCATATCTTTGAGGGTTTAATTACAAATTTTTCCAAAGAATTATTTTCCAAATAAAATGTTCATGTGATCCAATTTCCCTTAAAAAGTTGGAAACCAATTACCCACTAGCCCCTAAAGAATTGGTGTGTAGGTAAAATTCTACGCAATATTTTCTACCCAGTCAATCGTACTTATCTTTTCCTTTGACTTTCAACCTGATATCCATTATCTATTTTGAGAATCTAACCTTTCTCTCATTCTCTTTCGATCTCACTTTCGTTCGTGTTTGATGTTTCACACGCATAAGTGCTAGGCTCCGGTATCCATCTCTTTCTCTTTGTAGGTATGTTACTCTCTCTCTCTCTCTTTGTAGTACAAGAAAAATACAAGGTGGTACTATAAACAAACAATCATGTTCATTTGCAAAAGCCCAAGAATTTCATAAATCCAAATTGAAAGAAAATAATGACATGTGAGAATTATTGATAATTCCTATACTATTTTGTATAGTTTTCTGGCAGACAATTCGTATACCATTATGCACTAGTGATATTTGCTGATTGGATAATAATGCCATGTGTTTTTAGCTTTTATTTTATATATATATACTAGCGGATGCCCGTACCGAGGGCACGGCGATAAATTTGCCCCCGTAATAAAAAAATAAAAATTATAGAAAAAATTAAAAAATATAAATTAAAAAAATATTTTAAAAAATAAATATAAAAAATATAAATATTTTTGAAAATATATAAATTAAATTATTTTCCTTTTTAAAAATAATTATTTTCCTTTTAAAAAAACAAAAACAAAACCCTTTTTATTAAAAAGAAAAAAACTTTAGCATGACATTTCATGCATGGACATGAAAGAGGAAAATATCATACATCCAAAAAGTGAAGATATTTTTCAAAAAATTTCAAAAACCATGCTATCATATTATGTGGATATGCATGTGTATGTGTGTGTGTATCTCACTCAATTCTGTGCCGAAAATATTCATTACAATTAGGATGCTAGTTCAAAATAGAGTAAAAAGAACTCCCTGTTTTGAATGGTCTCAATCATATAACCTTGTCTGATCTTATTCACAATACTCAATTTCGGTTTGATTGGTCTTTTTCAAATACCATTGTTTCATTATTTGCATATATATATATATATATATATATATATATATATATTTATGGATATATTTTTACATTGGTATACGTTATACATGAACAAAACTAAAATAAAAGTACATATTTTATTTCCTTAACATGAATATGACCCACTTAAAACACGATACGATATGAAATCTTATTTTTTTTACTAAACGTGATCAATAATAATTATATTTTACATTATATTCTTATGTGTTTTTTATATTTTCAAGCATACTATGAAATGGCAAGAGAACCAAACCATAATGAGGTTGTGGGTACATTTCGGGAAAGGGTAATGTTAGTAGTAGCCGGGACAAAATGAGTTTGCTGGAAAAATGACATGGATGAGCAGTTGGTAAATACACTCATTGAACAATTGTTATTCGGGACGAAACGAGTGGACAATGGATTCACAATAACTCAGATTTTAAAGGTGGTTAAAAGTGTATATTTTGGATTTGGCGTAGTTGTTGTTGAGAAGAATATAAGAGCACGTTTGAAGACTTTGAAAAAATATTATACTGATCTCCGTGAGCTATTTAAGGTTAACGATTTTGGGTGGCATGCAAACACTGGATGAGTCACAACGGATCCCAACATTTGGGAAGAGTACATTAAGGTAGCACTAATTATTTTTATAAGATTATAATTATTTACTTTTAATGTTTTTTTTAATTCAATGAGAAAATGTTGGGAAGAATTCATTTTAATATTTGAGTTTATATTACTAGTGTATCAAGGATATGTGTATTGGACAATAAATGTTGGATAATATTTTTTCTTGTGTTTTAGTTTTGAAACTTTGTAAAAAATGAGCTTTTACATAGATAGTTCTCACAAGCCTCGTATTTTCTAATTGGAAAATAAAGCTAATCAATCAACAAAAATTGAAAAATTCCCAGTTTTCAAGTTGGAAAATAAAAGCAATCAAAGAACCACTACAATAGTTTTCCATGTAAAATATTTCTCTAGAATCGTTTTCCATGGAAATAAATTCATTTTCCAACTGTCACACTCCGTATTTTTAATGATTTTTATATTGGGATTAATTAAATTATAAATGGGAAATTAATTCGGTTTAAAATAAATATTAATTAGCGAGACAAGGGTTAATATTTATTTGTAAGAATTATATTGAGTATTAATTAGTGAATGAGTAATAAATTGGTAAGAACGTATTATGATTATCATGAGAGAGAAATATGGCAGTTACGGTAATTTAGATAGGACGCGCGTGTCAGTCATGTCGAGACTTAAATTTATAATATAAAATGTGACTTAATTATGGGTAATACAAATAGTCATTTAGAGTGCTCCAATGTGTCCGTAAGGGTTGATATAGTTTGAAAAGTATACTCGGGGGTTTGGTTTGGGTCCCCGAGATTTTTTAGGCCAAATCGGCACCCCGGGAGGGTATTTTGGCCTTTTGGATTTTTAAGGTAAAGGGAACTACGAGTTTGCTAGAGTTATATCATATGGTAGATTGATGATGCTAGGGCTTGAAGTTACAAAATTAGAGAGAGACCACTAGAGGAGGAAGGAGAGGTGTTTTGAGGCTTCCCACACCATTTTTGCACCACCACCACCACCGGAGTGTAGATCGGGAGGAGAGGAAGGCAACCCCAACACCTTTTTGTAGAAAAATCAGATCTAAAATTACAGGCATGTGTTTATCTTGTAATAATTAAGTGCATATACTATCCATGATAGTGTAGGATTGAATATATGCATGAATAAATAATTTTGGCTTTAAATTGGAGAATTAATTCACAATCTTGGGTAGGGTTTGCATGTGTATTGAATCCCTATGTGACTAGAAAATAAAATCAAAACACATGAGGAAATAATAGAAGAAATATGAGTTTTGTTGATGTTCTTGAATAAAACGAATAACCTAGGGTTTTGGTATTAAATTGAAGGATTAATTTGATTTAAATGACCCTCCTTGATGTTTTGATGTTTTGATTAAGCTAGAAATCCTTTATACATGTTATTATAGGGAGTAGTATACTTGGTTGGGAGTTTTCGATTGAATCATGGAGGTTTGGAGGTTAAAATTCATGGAAACCATAATAGTTAAAGGAATAAGACGACACTTGCTATTGTGAATTGATTCGCCCACTTGGCCGAATCGATTCGATTTCCTAGATTTTGGAAATTTCCCCTATTTAAGCCTTGAACTTGTAATCGATAATTGGGGGAAATCTTGGAATACCTTTAACATATTGTGAGAGATATTTTGGGTTACCAGTAGGCTAATGGTAGGATTGGGACTTAGTCATAAGTGAGAAAAATTAAGGTTAAGATTAATTGGCATAAATTGAAATGTAATGATTTCGGGATAATGAGAACGAGTTACGGTGATGGTGGACAAACCTATGACTTAGACCAGTAGAGTATGAGTGACTTATCTACTGAAATAATTTAAAGAATAGTTGGCACACTTCGAGTAGTGGAGGATACTCAGGAATATACGATGATGAGTATAATCGTAATTTAATAATACGTAGGATATTCGGGAGTTATATATACTACGTACGGAACATATATGATAGGTTGTGGTTATACTTATACGAATGATATATATATATATAGGTTGTGTGAATACCTATTGTGCGAATTTTGATATGTGTGAACATACCTAGCTACCCACTATCACAGGAGGTTTCACGGCGTGGACAGTCTTATCCTGATGATCCCACTGGGGGGATTTTTGACTTGTACCTCAAAACATATGACTTAGGGATTGAGCACTACTTGTGTGTATGATAGTGTGACCGGTCATTTGGGTACATTAGGTGTGTACGTGGACCAAAGGCTTAGAACTATGTTCGCTTCCAAATTGTGTGAATTGTGAAAGTATGGTTCGTGAGTAATTTCGAACCAGAAGTCCTTTACTTAGTACGTGATGTACCAGGACTTGATAGCAGAGTATGCGTGCATCGTAGGTCTCCACCTAGGTATGCCGTATTCGTATATATTACAAGAGTGGTATATATATACACACGTGTGATTTATTCTACTACGTGTGCACTAGTAGATAAAATAGATAGTGATATCTAAATAAATCTAAGTATGTGGGAACTTAATGTTTAACTAACTATTTTACTGACTAAAAGGGATTGAAAATTTGATAACGTATTGTATGGGAAATACGGGTGGGCATAACGAATTATTAGACAGACAGAGACCTAATTTAAACTAGTTAGGCAAGGTAGCGTAACTAGGTTGGTTTAGAAGTATACATTAGGCATGCACATTAGTTGTGAGGTAAGGATCTCAAGTGAGAGCACGTAAAGTTAACATGTATACCATATATGCTCTTTAATGCATTTTAAATACTTGCAAAATATTTTTCAACTGTTTTCTTAGGCTTTGATCCGTTTCAAATCCATTTTTGTAAAAACCTTTTACGTGTCCAGTCATAGGGATGTCAGGCTTAGGAGTTCATTCATATTTGACATGCTGCAACTACTGTGGATGTTGGAGTACCTCGATCGTAGATGATTCCACCTTTATTCATTTCATTTCATCATTCAGTTAGATCATTGGGTCATGTCACCCATCTTTAGCTAGTGGTTATTTTAGAGACACTGTAACTTTGTTTTATCTTCAGTGATGGATTTGGTTTTATATTACGGACTATTGTATGTGGATTTCAGGCTAGAGTGTTTATTCCAGACACACTTATTTATTCAGTTATTTTAGCCTTTATTTCATTGTTTACTAGAATGGTGAATGTGATTTACTAGTTAAATTGATCGCATGTTAATAAAGAGATTAAAAATTTGATACCGGCCCATTAGGGCAGTATTTATGTTTCGACGGTGATGCTAAGAATGAAATCATTAATGATTTATATTTAATTTAATAATGGACTGGTCACCCAGGATTAGAATAAGCGGAGTGTCACACCAACTTTGCAATCAAACGCACCCTTAATAAGAATGGACAATTAGTGTTTAGTCCCTAAGAGCTAATACATTTTACACTTAGTCCACCTTGCTTTTTTATCTTCCAAAAAGTCCCTTGTATACTTTTTCGATAAAATTTTCAAATGATTTATGGTAACGAAAGAATGAGTGTTTGCAAGTGTTTTATATGGTAAAGGACCTTTTGGAACAAAATAAAAAGACTGTGGACAAAATGTTAACTGAAAAAATGTTTCGTTAAATGACCCTAAAAATGGACAATTATTGTAGTTCAATAACGCCACCTAAGGCTGGTTTTTGGTCGGTTTGGTCGGTAAATGGAGTATGTCAATACTATAAAAATTTGAAGTCATCAAACCAAAATTACCAGTTTTACCAACCGGTACACCAGTCCGTAAACCAAAACCAAACTGTGTGATATATCGATAAAATCAATTTTTTTGACAAAATCGATTTTCCAAAAAATAGGGTAGATTTCGATAAATTTCTCTTTACGATAAATTTGGTAATAATCGATACATAATGATAGTTTTTTGTACCACTTACGAAACCTTTTTATATGCATATTTAGAAAAAATAGAAAATAACGTACATAATTGTGTTGTCTTTATAACCATATATAAACATTAAATTCCAAAATAAATATCACAAATTGTAATTCAAGTTACACTATTGTCCAAATAGCTCGAAAAAATATCAACCAAGGACGTCATATTAAATAACAAACCCAAATAAAAATATTTCACGTTCTTTATTTCTTGCACTCCCCGCTTCTTCATCTACAAAAGAAAATATGAATATTAACATATTGCCAAAAAAATAAAAATTTGTCGAAACCTACAAAAAAAATCGTGTAAAAAAATTACAAAAAAAGTACAAAATAGAATTAAAAAATAGAGCGAAAAAGAATTGATTTGAGTTTGGTTTATCATCAAAACATTTTATCTTAGTCAAGTTTTGTAAGTGAGAACTTGCACCCATTCAAAACGTAAAATTCCTTAACAACCCCTAGTATCATTTTGGTATTTTCGACATTTCATTTTGGTACAATACAGTAGGTAAATCAATTTTTAAAATGTTAAAACCAAAACCAACCATAAAAAATCGGTAATTTCGATTTCGGTAGTTTTGGTTTCGATAAGTAAAAAATATAAACTATTACAACTAATTTTCGATACAAAATCATACAGTACATATTTTTTCCGTACCCGGAATACCGTTATATTGGATTCTTTTGGCCAAGTTTGACATGAAGGCTATTCTCTTATTTTTATTTCTCGAACCGAGAGCTCTATGAATCGAGATTCTGATGAATATAGATACAAATGGTTCAATGGGAGAAAAAATTTCCAGGAACATTTGGAACATATCGTAATGGAATTCAAATGATCTCTGGATTGATCAGAAGATCCTATCAATTGGCTAGAATCCCTTACTTGAATGAAACTAGATCTTGTAGAATCATATTGAATATTTGATGATACATTCCGTTCCATGTTTAATTTAAAAGTTACACCAGGTGTAAAAATCGATAGGTCTACTTGAATACATTACTACTTTTTGACTTTAGACTTTAATATATTTTAATTTGAATATCTGCCCAAATTGTAGCCAGTGGATTGTTAACCTTAATAGACACGTGGTCAAATAGTAATCTAAAAATCCCTACCCAGGACTGCACTATATCCTTCTTTGCCGCCTCGTCTAGGCGGTGATCTATCCTCTCATATTAAATGCTAGATGGACTCCCTCCTCCCATTTTATGCCTAACACATTATATGGAAAATTGTATTCTTGCGTTGGCTTTAAATTTTTCTGAGTGAAATGACATTTGATTTTTCCTTGTTATAGTTATACATAACTAACTTTTATTATAATATTTACCCCATATTTTATATGTACAAACTTTATGTTTACTTGAAAAGGTATTATTCATTTTTATTTCCTATAGTTGTATATTAAAATATATAATAAATAAAAAATCACTTAGCGCCTTTCACAATAATTCCATCAGCCCACCACCACCCCCAACTGCATCCTTCTCCCTCTTAACGTCTCTATCACCAACCCCTATATCACCCCTTCTTTTATCACCAACCTTACTGGAATTCGTCAATTTATTCTTATTTTCAAAGTTCTTTTAAAATGCATTTTCCAAATTAATTTTAGGGTTTATCTTGTTTCTTTTACTCTCGATTTTGAATTTCAAAGTGTGTCTCAATCGGGATAGTCAAAATTAGTTTTAGGGTTTATGTTATTTGTGGTTCCTGAAATCGATTGAAGATCCATTTTTATTTGGTTCTTAGTTTGATTTCGACAACAATTTGGGTTTAATTGATTTTGATTCGTGTTTACGTTTTGATTGGTCGATAAAAATAGGTAAATTTGAATAAAAGGGAAACCATTAAAGAAAAAAATTTAGAAGGGTGGCATGAAGTGTTTAAAATACAAAAGAAAACATATGGAAAATGATTAACCTACAATGTGGTATCAAACTCCAATTGAACAAAAAACATGCACGAAGCAAATGAGATGGGGAAGAAGATATTGAGAGTAGAGTTACCTCAATCCATTTGGAACATAAGGAAGCACTTAGTCACACGTGCTAAATATGTGTACCTACATTAAATGGAAGAATTAGAATAGAAAGACACACACAACCAAATCGAAGGAAATATTGTAATACTAGTGGTGACAAGGGTAACGTGTTTTGAAATATATAATTATTATTAGTATCTAAAAAAATGATCTTAGCCATAACCATGACCATAAGCGAGCATGTGGTTGTTAGTTTGATCAAATGCTTATAAAATTGTCCATCCTTATTGGAATTTATATTTAGAACATATATAATTCTTTATGTTATTAATAGTAAATGTTATACAAAAAACTTAAAATATAATTTTGGTCTCATCCATTTATTAACCGGTAAAATAGTAAGTTTTTAAAGGATTATTTTAGATATAATCCTTTTTATGACCTTTTTTTGGTGATTCTGCCGATGTGTTAAACATATATTATGTTGTGTTTTAAATGTAACCATGTGAATTACATATAACACCAATGTGTGTTTGACACATGAGCCTCAAATAGTGAAATAAAATTAAGTGCCAAAGTATCCATAACAAATTAAATAGAAATTTTAAGATACCTATTGTCAAAGTTAATTATTAAAAAATGGAAAGAACATAATAGCCTAATTTAAAAAAAACATACCTTAATAAAGAAATCTTCAACAATGTGTCTACAAAATTCTATGAGTGCCAAAACGACATTACAGGTGATGTTTATAAAAATAACATGCATCGTACTGATAATGCGCTAGCTACTTATGCATATATCACCTCAATCAAGAGTTAATGATAACAGAATAAAAATCATCAAGAGTTTTATAGGATTATGAACCCACACAATTTGCGATTGCATTATAATATTTTTGCTAAATTATTTCATTGTTAATTTTTGTTTTACGACAAATAATTATGGTGTTTTACTTACGTTATTAACACACTTTATTATTTGATTAATGGCATCGGATATTACAAATAATTGAACAAAATCATTATTAAATGTACGGGCATGTGTGGAGCTCTTCTATTTCTTTTACATATCATATAATGCATACTTTTATTTATAAATATGGTTATTATTAATTAATTTGATTTTTGTATATAAATAAATAACTATTTATTTACGTTTTATACTTTTGCTTTTAATATTTTTCTTCTTAAATTATTTCATTTTTATTTTTTGTTTTAATACAAATAATTATGTTATTTTACTTATGTCATTGAAACACTTAAATATTTAACTAAAATTAATGGCATGAGACATTGCAAATAATTGACACACTTTATCATTTGACACAATTTATTATTTGATTAAAAATTTATGCTTTCATTATATTCAACCTACGATTGTATTCGCCCCATATTTAATGCAAAAACTACATGTATACTCCATATTTAAAATCCTTTCAACTTTATCTCAAACGGCTCTCCATCTACATCCATTTCAAACATTTTGATTCTCTCTCAATCCATTAACACCTCAATTTCATCACCCTCCACCCTCTCTATCTACTTTACCAGGGCCTGCTCTAAAGTTTTAGGGGCTTATGCGAACAATCAATAGGGGGCCTTTTACATTAAAAATAATCAAATTGAAGAAAATGTGTTCTTTTTTGCATTTTACGAAGTAAAACCATTAATTAAATCATCAAATTTAATAGTTGTTAACAAATCTTGTTCAATTGATAACATGGCTAATCCATTTAATCTTTCTTATGACATGGTAGAACGAAGGTAATATTTCATTAATTTTAACTTTGAAAAACTTCTTTCGATCGAGAAAAAGGTAAGAGGTATTGTTAAAATTATTCTATAGGCAACTCAAGCATTTGCAAAAATATAATCGATTCTTTTAATATATTTTGACACCTCAATTGATTTTTTTGTTTCTTTAGGTAAAGATGTCTTTAAAATTTTCAATTCACAAAACAATCGATTTTCATCAAGATCACAACTATTGTCATGTGTTAAATAATTTTCAAGCTTAATACAATAACTATTATGTTGTTCTCCATTTTTTATTACGTATTTCTCTATTTTTCCAACAAAAAGCATAATATATACTAGAAAAACGCTTATGTTATATAGGGGCATATACCAAATAGTCTATCGATTGTTTTTAATACACGTTTAGTCCAAGCCTTTTTATTTTGCACCAAAAAGTCCTTCACCATGACACAAAGGCTTTACCATGCCGCTGGCGCGGAACTTTAAAGATAAGAGAATTAGGGAATTTTTGGTACAAAATAAAAGGCTTAGACTAAATGTGAATTAAAAAATGTTTGAGGGACTTTTTGATATTTGATCATTTTCTATATCTTTAGGAAAAGTAATGTCATCATCTCTTATTGGACCTTCTTTACCATTGTGTCAATCAAATTTTAGTTAATATTTTTCAATTAGCCTGATCATAAATATCTAACATCAAAGCTTCCACATGTTTATTTTCTACACGTTCATTTTTAACATGTTTATCATTTAAATCTTCTAAATTTTGATGTTCAACAACATTTTCGTTATCTAAATCTTCTATATTTTGATATTCTTTTTCTGTTTTTTTAGATTTATTAAAATATTTATTTAGTGAACCTGCTAATTTTGATGTTTCTTTTTCAATTTGTTTTTGTCTTTTTCTTTTCTTCGTGATCGGAGGAATATTTTCTTGTAGACATATTAATCAGACAACAACAAGTGAAATTTGAAAACATAAAAATTAATCACACAATCACAACAATATTATATATTAAAGAAAAATGCTAAGGAAGAGCAATAAAATCAGATATGTAACCAACTTGTGAGCAACTCCAAATTATAATTTGTAAATGCCCAAACAACAAATTGGAATCTACAAAATAAAAATAACAACACAACAAAAATATCAGTAACAAAAATTTAGAGAGTCAGAAAAAATATAACAAAGGAAATGAATATATACTTACACACACAAGCTCCAACTGATCTCCAAATGTTTGGGTATGCCCCCCTCCCCCCCCCCCCCCCACCCCCCCCCCCCCGAAAAAAAAAGCCGTAATGATTAGGCATAAATTCTTCACATTTATCCCCTTAAATTAGAGGGTTTTATCGCTACGCGTAATGTAATTCAAGTGGATTTATATCATATCTTCGATAATGGCAAGTTTCTAATGAGTACGTCGAGTTTCGTGTGTTCGTCATCTATTTTGCAGGTGTTTGGTGTTCTAATCCTAGTTCCGTACCAAAAGTTTCAAAGAAATACAAGAAGAAAAGGATTCTGTAAAAACTGGCAAAAACAGAACCGAACCCAAGGAGCTAAAAACGAACCGAATCCCTCATAGGCAAAGTTTCTGTAAAGGCTACAAAAGATGGAACCGAACTGAACCATTTACCCAGATCTGTTCTGTTATCGATTTTTCGGATTTATCCACTTGCAAAAATATAATCCTATTTGTTTCAAACTCTTGTATTTCGTAATTTATAAATTGTAACTCCTCCCAAACGTAAGGGAGAGCTTCCAGGTCATTAAGGAAGCGAAGTAATCCATTTTAGAGAGGAATAACAACAAACCCTAGTTACTTTCAAGTTTCAATTCAAGTATAATTATTCTGATTTCTGTTTCAATACTTATTCTAGTTTCTTGTTCATTGCTAATTTCACATTTCTTCATCTTCATTCATTAGTAAAAATTGTTTCTTTCATTCTAAATGTGTTATTTTCAAGTTTTCATATGTCCGGCTAGATTTAAAAGGTCGGGATGCATGAACTCAACCTGATGTGGTAATTGCATGTGTATAAAATTAATCCTCTAAATCTAATGATTTAATTATGACCGTATTGCGTAGAAATGCGACAATTGTTGATCTTTGGATCTCGTTTGCTTCAGGGTAACCAGGATGCTTCAAAATGCAATTCGAGTGTAACTATCGTAATACTGATTTACTCGTCCTCTGATTAAGTATGGTGGGAGCTTGAACCTCATATACGTAATGCGTGGGAGTACTAAATTTTGGGTCTAATTAATCATTTAAATTTACGATTAGTTTTATAACATCAGTACATTAGGGTTGAGGGATTGTATTCCCGTCCTATTTTCTGCATCATATAGTTTAAAGTTCAAATCAATCATTATTAGTAATTTAGAATAGTTGCATTCCATTCATATTTTATTTCATCAGTAAACCATTTCCAAATTCGCATTTAGTTGTAGTCGATTCTCGAAACAAATCATCTTTTCCTTTCTTTTTAGAGTCAGAGTTTGGATTCCTTTGTCTGTCCAACGTCATCATTGTTGTCCTATTTCCCTGAGGATCGAGACCCGACTTATCGGATTATTACTTGAGTGACAGGCTTGCACTTGAGCCTATAGAGTATGCACTCTTGAGACACATTCTTAGTCGCGTTAAGTTTTTGGCGCCATTGCTGGGGAACTAGGTAGACTTAGGATTAGATCAAGTCAATCTCAAACTTTGACCAAAAATTTCCAAAATTCCAAAAACATAAAAAAAAATTGAAAGCACAAAAATATTTCTCATCATCTCTCATAAGCCAGTTATTGAAAAATTCAGAACTCACTCCAACTTTCGATAATACTCCAATCCACATTCACGAAAATCCAATAGTTGAGTACGATCCTGATAGACCTCACACTCCTAACGCTCCACAATTTTGGGTTCCACCTCCTACACCGTCACACTCAATCTCAAATAACACGTCGTTTTCCCTCTTAGGAATCACTTCAGACCACACTCTGAGTATACCAAGTGAGGATACTGAGTCTTTGAGAGAGAGAGACATGTCACAACACGGTAGTGCAGCCGCCGACGAGGGAGAAGCCCTATATCCCCCTTTGAGAGACACCTTATATCCCGAGCGCATTGTCACTCCGGGATGCATTCTAATCCCGTATAATGCAGGGCAATTTTTCTTTAGGAATGGAATGATCCAGATATTTCCCACTTACCATGGAATGGATTCAGAAAAACCATATGCCCACATCATGGAATTTGAGGAGGTGTGCGAGACTCTTAGCGATTAAACTTGCACAAAAGATGTGCTCCGCCTTAAACTCTTCCCATTCTCGCTAAAGGATAAGGCTAAGACCTGGCTATGGTCTTTACCTCCAAATTCGATTTCATCATGGAACGAATTACAATCTAAATTTCTCAAGAAATTCTTTCCTCCACATCGAACGAACTCCATCAAGGCTCAAATTCAAACGTTTCGACAATTAGAAAATGAGTCGTTCGATCGATGCTTCGAGCGTTTCAATGAGTTAATTACTTCGTGTCCCCATCATGGTTTTGATAAAACGCAAATTATTTCCTTTATCCATAATGGGTTGAACATTAATTCCAAGCAACTCATTGAAACCATGGGTAGTGGTCCGTTTGTTGACTTAGACGCCCACGATGCTGAGCTTCACCTGAGGTATGTCGCCGAGACTACCCAATATTGGGATACATCTGACCCTAATGCTCAAAATCGAAATCGTCAAGTGGCCACAACTCCATCGGCGTCGGACCTATTTCATGCAGAAAAAAATTCTATGACGGACAATCGACTTGATGTACTTGAGAAGGGACTGCGAGACCTACGTGAGGTGTATAAAAGAGGACCAACTGGATTTATCCCAAACCCGGTCGAGAAGGTGTGTGCGATTTGTGAGGCGGGTCATTCAAAAGAGCATGTTAGTGGTATAGGAGGATTTAAGGGTAATTTCGATGCACCGCACGGGAATTCTTACAACCCTTCATGGAAAAACCATCCTAGTTTTAGTTATGGGCAATAACAAGCTGCGATGAATCCTAATTCACATGCTGACCCTCCTCCACCACAACACTTTCAACAAGCTCCACACATGCAAGGACATATGCAAGCACCACCACCTCAAGGAGCATATATCCCCCCACCACAAAGAAGTCTCGAGGATACGATAAACCAATTTATCAATATCCAGAGTGCAACCAATGCTAGATATGATCGCCTGATCAGCGACATAAATGGAAATATTTTAAAAATGCAATCATCGTGGAGTATCCAAGAGAAGGGCAAGTTTCCTGCCCAGGGTCAAAGACCTACCCAGGTCAAACTAGTGTTAGCTCCACACCCCATGACCATCCGGAGAAATGTAGCGCAATTACCACTCTACATAGTGGGAGAGTAGTTGACTAGTCACCTCCCCCACAAGACGTACCTAAAAATAAGGAGGTTTCACCTGACATGAAAGAGGCCGAAGATGCCCCTTCGATTGAGAGTGATGAAAAAGAAAACACTAGAGGACCCAAGGTCATGGTGAAACCCCCTACCGCTTCTCCATACCCTCAACGGTTGGTCCCGCACTCCAAAGAGACTTCTCGGGATGATGTGTTGGATGCCCTCATGCAGGTAAAGATTAATTTACCTTTTCTCGAGACCATACAGAAAATTCTCGCATACGCTAAGTTCATTAAGGACTTACTCACGGTGAAACGCAAGTTAAAGGTAAATAAGAATGTCTTTTTGGACTAGAATGTTAGTTCAGTTTTATCGAGTGACCTTCCGTTGAAGTATAAAGATTCGGGTGCACCCACCATTTCATGCATCATGGGGAAGAACCGAATCAAAAGGGCTCTAATAGATTTAGGAGCGAGTGTTAACATTCTACCCTATTCCATCTATAAGAAACTCTATTTGGGAGTCCTCAAGCCCACAAATATGACTCTCCAGCTCGCGGATCACTCTATGAAGATGCCTCGGGGAATCGTTGAGGATGTGATCGCCCAAATAGACACTTTCTACTTCTCGGTGGACTTTATCATTTGGGACGAGGAGCCCTCCATTCTCCCAATCAATCATGTTCTCATTATCCTTGGTTGCCCATTCTTAGCTATGGCTAATGCACTCATCAATAATCGGAATGGGTGGATGAAATTAACATTTGGGAACATGACCCTCGATACAAATATTTTTAATAATATCAAGAACGAGGGTGACGAAAGAGAACCACGAGAGACGGACCTTTTAGGAACAACACACGAGCATGGGAGGACCCACACGCGAGAGTCGATAGGGATATGCCTTGTTACATCAAGTGAGAGCGACAATTTAAAGGGCATAGGGAGAGGTCCGTATGAGTGCTTAGAGGAGAGCGAATGGCTAGACACGATAGATACTTTTCTCCTCAACTACTACCCACCCACACCACCTAATAATTTTGAGATGGAGCAAGGAAGGAAGGACGTGGAAACAAATCAAGAGAGAGAGCTAGAGGAGTTGATCCTAATGAAAGTTGAGAGAGAATTAGGGTAGGTGGATGAGAGCCTTCACAACAAAATCCAACCTTTATGGGACTTAGGGAGTCATTTAAGAGAGAGCGAGTGGAAAGATAGAATTGATGAGTCTCTTACCAATGACCATCCACCCATGCAACTTGAATCCTCGGAGGTAATTGAAGATAAGACTCAAGTCTTGTCTGACTTAGAACTCGACCCATGTAGCACACATCATAAGGTTTCTTCTCCGATTAATCACGATGAGTCTCCCAATTTTTCCTTTATTTACGGGCAAGGGCCCAACTTATTCCGGTTATTAGTATATGACAGGAAGACAGGAGAGACAAGGAGAGCATCGAACCCCGTGAGTGGGGTCGGGTGAGTCTGTGGAGAGATGAGAGGTCGTCGCACCCCCGACGCATATGGGGTGATTTGATTTTTTTTTTTGCAGTTTTGAGTCATATATGAGTGTCAGATAGTGTTGCATTTATGTTCTAATTTGCTTGTTTTATTTTTCCACACTTTTAATTCACTTTGAGTTAGATTTTCTTCCTTTTTGCTTGAGGACAATGCAAAAGTCTAAGTTAGGGGGGGTGACAAGTGCGTATTTCTAAAACTTCACAAATTCTCAAAAATGCACAAAAATCTCAAAAAAATCATAAAATTTTGAAAAATCCAAAAATATTTTTGTTCAAAATAAATAAAAATTAGAAATTCAAATTTTTCGAAAATATCATTAAAAGTCGGTTTAAAGTCTCAATTTGTAAAAACACAATACACAAAGCCGAAATTGACCAAAGATGGAAATTGTGCGAAAATTGACGACTTAACGAATAAATGTGGAGATTAACAAACTCGGTGAGATTTCGAGCCTATCGGTCTTTTTGAGTTTTTAAAATCAATTCGAGTTAATTATTAACTCAAAGTCCTTTTCAGCGCCAAGTCGTTGATGATCTCAATTCTTTCATTTTGACCGGTTATGAAAAACGTGTGTGATATTGCCTTGAAAGGTGCGCTACAAATCTCTAAATTAAATTAATCTCGAGACGCATATGGTAAATTAATAAGTAATTCGGACAATGAAGTAGGCCATCGTTTGTTACCCAAAAATATTGGCCAGAAAAAGTTGTGAAAAATCATCCATTTTGTAACCCAATTGAGTCGAATAATTTATCATTTTCGTTTGGTACCCCGAAAAATCCAAATAACCCAAAATTGTGAAAAATGAAAAAATTCAAAATTTAAGTCTGAAAAGTGCAATACAAATGGGGTAAGAAAAAGAATAGAAATGCTCAACAAAAATAGTAAGAAAAGAAAAAAAGTGAAAAATAGAAAAAAGAAGAAGAAAATGAGCAAAAGCCCGGAAAAGCACTAACGGACATCATAAGCAAAACTTTCCAATTCCAAAATTTTTAACCTTTTCCAATTTTACCCAATACACCTTTTACCCGAAAAAGTCCTAACCAAGTCCAAATTGTAAAATTGGTTACCGCGTGGAGAGCTAAGATACAAAAAGATAATAAAAGAAATAAGACGTATGTGTAAGAGGCAATGTTCCAGTTTTTCAAATCGTATTCCTTCGATGAGATCCAATCACTATAAAATTTTCATCTTTCTACTTGTGTGCGCGAACTTGGTTCCAATATGTTTACTCTTTATATCACGCACACCGAGAGAATAGCCCCATTCCGAGTAATTCGTTTGTGAGAGCATCCCGTGAGATTTCGAAATCAAAACGAATTTTTGGATGAGTAACGTAATGGTCAATAAGTGGAAATCCACCGTTAAATCTTCGGCTTCACACACACGCACTATGATTTGAAACTCTTGAACACGACTTGATGATGGTTATTTTCTGGAAAAGTTTAAGTTACATACTTTTTGCGTATTTTGAGTTTTTCTTTGAGTCGAATTTTGTGGGTATATTCACTGCAAACCCTCACGAGACACAACTCGTCCTACTAGGGTAACCTAGGGGTTTAAAGACTTATTGCATACGCTAAATGCAATCTCTTGCCCGCGAAAAAGGTATCCTATCCCATTTATGAGTTGGACCATGTTTTGATTCTTTTACATTGCTCGGGACGATCAACGTTCTAAGTTAGGGGGGTTTGATTAGGCATAAATTCTTCCCATTTATCCCCTTAAATTAGAGGGTTTTATCGCTACGCGTAATGTAATTCAAGTGGATTTATATCATATCTTCGATAATGCCAAGTTTCTGATAAGTACGTCGAGTTTCGTGTGTTTGTCATCTATTTTGCAGGTGTTCGGTGTTCTAATCCGAGTTTCGTACCAAAAGCTTCAAATAAATACAAGAAGAAAAGGATTCTGTAAAAAATGGCAAAAACAGAACCGAATCCTCCTTGGGAAAACTTCCTGTGAAACGATGGAATCGAACCAAACCATTTACCCGGATAGATTATGTTATCGATTTTTCAGATTTATCCACTTGCAAAAATAGAATCCTATTTGTTTCAAACTCTTGTATTTCGTAATTTATAAATTATAACTCCTCCCAAATGTAAGGGAGAGCTTTCAGGTCATTGAGGAAGCATAGTAATCCATTTTAGAGAGGAAGAACAACAAACCCTAGTTACTTTCAAGTTGCAATTCAAGTACAATCATTCTGCTTTCTGTTTCAATACTTATTCTAGTTGCTTGTTCATTGCTAATTTCACCTTTCTTCATCTTCATTCATTAGTAAAAATGGTTTTTGTCATTCTAAATGTGTAATTTTCAAGTTTTCATATGTCCGGCTAGATTTAAAAGGCCGGGATGCATGAACTCAACATAATGTGGTAGTTGCATGTGTATAAAATTAATCCTCTAAATTTAATGATTTGATTATGACCGTATTGCATAGAAACGCAACAATTGTAGATCTCTGGATCTCGTTTGCTTCAGGGTAATCGGGATGCTTCAAAATGCAATTCGAGTGTAACTATCGCAATACCGATTTACTCGTCCTCTGATTAAGTATGGTGCGGGCTTGAACCTCATATACGTAATGCTTGGGAGTACTAAATTTTGGGTCTAATTAATCATTTAAATTTACGATTAGTTTTATAACATCAATACACTAGGGTTGAGGGATTGTATCCCCGTCCTGTTTTCTTCATCATATAGTTTAAAGTTCAAATCAATCATCATTAGTAATTTAGAATAGTTGCATTCCATTCATACTTTATTACATCAATAAACCATTTCCAAATTCTCATTTAGTTGTAGTCCATTCTCGAAACAAATCATCTTTTCCTTTCTTTTTAGAGTCAGAGTTAGGATTCCTTCGTCTGTCCAACGTCGTCACAACCCTGTTGTCCTATTTCCCTGATGATCGATACCCGACTTATCGGATTATTACTTGAGCGACAGGCTTGCACTTGAGCCTAACGAGTATGCACTCCTGAGACACATTCTTTGTCGCGTCACGTAACTTTTTGAGATTGAAAAAATTTAAACCCTAAATTTGTTAACCCTTGTTTATGGCTCGGGTTATTAAGGAGGGGGGGACTGTTCGAAAATAAGGTATGGGGTGGAAGGGGATGTACAAAAATAGGAGGGTGGGGGGTGTTCGAAAATAGGGGTTAGCAGGGGAAGGGGGTTGTCTTCTTGCTAGTGGAGAGAGAGAGAGAGAGAGAGAGAGAGAGAGAGGGAGAGAGAAGAGAAGAGAATAAAATGGGTGAAATGAAAGAGAAGAGAAGACAGAGAGAGAGACTAGGGATTATAAAATATGTGGGTAAGTAGATGGGTTGAGTTGGGTACTATACTGAGTGAGTTTAGTGCGTGGGCTTTAAATTACTTAATTGGACTTATAAATAAGTTTCTAGTCTTTTTATAAATTATTTAAATGAAACAAGTTTTATTTTTGTGCGACACATTTTAAGTGGTAATTCTAATTAATTTTTCACAATTAATTTTTGTTTCCTAACTAATTTTTTACCATAACTATTTTTTTATACTTATTGTTTTTTGCAAGGACTTTCGATTAATCGTGAATCTTAGGCGAGCGCGTATTTTGCCTAACATACCATAAAATTTCAAACAAGTAAGTAGATAGACTTTTATGCTTTTCTAAAATTTCAAACATGTGGATAAACTCCATTTTAGTACTTGACATTTCAAATAGTTGGGTACATAAACTCCATTTCATGACCTTTCATTTCAAACATGTGTGTACATAGAGGTATGTAGGTCTTTTCCTCTCGACACTCCAAAACTATAATACAGATTTCTCAGAATTTTGCATGTTTTTTATCTACCAACTCACTCCCTATAAACGGTTTATAGATATTAAAAAAATGAAAAATACCACAACCCCCCACAAACACAAGTTTTCTCCACCTCTTTTAGTGTTAAAAAAAAGACAAAGCCCCTCTCATAACTAATCCCCATGTTCTATCAGTTATAGAAAAACACCCATGCATGTCAAACAAAACAATATCCACAAAATTATACTCTGCTTATTTAATAGTAATCATTTAATACCTCATTATTGTTCTCGTATCTTCGACAAAATCATCCCTCTCAAAGGACTCGTCTTATGTCTAATAGTTCCACCCAAAATAATCATAAACCCTTGAAGTATATAGATAAACTTAAACAACCATGCTTCTAAAAAAATAATGTTAGATTTAAATTTAATAAATCAATTAATAGTTTTATGGATCAATAATACAATACATGAACATATAAACTGTTATGTAAATATAGGACCTTAATCTACATAATTATCACATATGTCCAAAATAGAGTTGAAAACATACCTAAGCCAACATTAGAATTGACGAGTGAGGAGGTTGTCATTGGTGCCTCCAACTCCAGCATGTTCCAACGGTTGAATCTTCTATAGCCAAAATAGTAGTCCAAAATAAACACAAAATTGAGTCTTTGGATTTATCTCCCTTATCCTATAATTACATTATGTTGTCTTTTCATGTGTTTGAATGATGGAAATCAGTCACTTATTTATAGGCAGGGACATGACCCAAATCTCCAACAGTCACTTAATCTTAAACGCCCATCAAGGTAGATAATCAAGAGTCATTTTGACTCTTGGTATTCGGAGTACCCTTTCATTAACCAAAGAGACTCTTGGTATTAATTTAATTAGGGATGCTATTATGTAGAATTATAAAACAATTCTAACATTCTCCCACTTGGTCCATAATTATCATAAGGCGCGCAATAATCTTTGAGTCATCCTTAAATGATTTTTCATAAACAACTTAATCAAACAAACCATTAACGCGGGTCATGGCGCTCACATACTAATTCAAGAGCATAAATCGCTTTCATGTACCACGACAGTAATAATTCATCCAATAAGGTCTATGATCGTGTTATTTAATAATGGTCCAATAATGTCTTATATAAAAGATTATTTCTATCACATTCATTAATCCACATGCATGTAAATCTATATAGCAAGACAGAAATCGAAATGTTCAGAATAGACTTTAATCGATATCAAATATAGTGTCAAAAAATTAAGCACCAAACAATATACTGTAACAACCCGGGTTTTTGAGCGACTATTTTATACTATTTTGCCTAATGGGCTAATTTTATAAAATAGGGAATGCTGGAGTAAATATTATTTTTCCCGTGAGACTTAGGGATAATATTTACTATGTTTTGTCTATTTACCGTTATAAGAAGGTAAATAGCGTTATATTGTGTATTATTGCGTCGTTATATGTAAAACGACGGTTATGACCTATATATGAAATTGGGTAAAATTAATGAATTAAAATGAAACTGGAACACAAAATAGTTCACATTTTCCCAAATGCCAAAATAGGGGGTGCGGTTGTTTTTAGAATAGTCGAGATAGTCGAAATAAGTGCCCAGTTGTAATTTTTGAGATTCGGGCATTTTAAGGGGTTATGACTCAATTAGTGGTTACGAGTCATTTTAGTGGTGTATTAGCAATTAAAAGTGGGGGTTTATGTTTTGAGACCCGTATAAATCCCCCACCCCCTTTCTTTTTCTTCATTTGTGAGAGAAACCAAAAGAGAAGAGAGAGTTGGGAGAGATGGAGAGAAAGAGAGAGAATGGAAGATTTTGGGCCGGATTCCGTCGCTACCGGAAGAGGATCAGAGACTACGAACCTTGAGGCAAGTTTCTTACTTGCTAGATGTGATTTAATGTGATAAATTGCATGTATAGTTAGGTTTTGGAGATTTAACCCACAAATGGGTATTTGTTGATTTTGATGATTAAACCCTTAAATCTTAGTTTTAATTGGATTTAAGGAATATATATTAGTTATAAATGGTGTAGAAATAATTTGGGTTAAATTGTTGTTGTTGATGTTGGGAGAAGTCAAAGTTTTGGGGTTTTGGGAATTTAGGTTTTTTTTAACCCGTAGCCTAAACTGGGCAAGAATCTGGACCGAATCGATTCGGCCCCAGGGGCGAATCGATTCGGGTAAGGGTCAGCTTACAGGTCTGGGAAAACCAAATCCGTTCGGGTTAGGACCGAATCGATTCAGCAATTACAGGAAGTCAGTTTTGCTCACCGAATCGATTCGGCCTTTTAGCCGAATCGATTCGGGTCCCCTGTTTTTGTGAGATTTTTCTAGTTTTGTTTTAGCCCTTTTCTTTTAGGTT
Organism: Sambucus nigra; assembly: GCA_949130495.1. Taxonomy (NCBI): domain Eukaryota; kingdom Viridiplantae; phylum Streptophyta; class Magnoliopsida; order Dipsacales; family Adoxaceae; genus Sambucus; species Sambucus nigra. The sequence continues at coordinate 681,319,668 of OX422210.1, read as the reverse complement.
CGAGGTTTAGGAACCTTCCTTTGGGAAGTTTTGGGGAGTCCTAGAGGGTTGTATTTGGGTAGACTAATGTCCTAGGATAAGAGTGGATATTTGGGTTTACCCGAGGGCTAGTTTTTATAGGTTAATGTCCGATTGATATAGGAGGTTAACCTAAAGATAAATTGGAAGTTAAAATATTAATGTTGAGATTTTGGGAGACACTCCTTCATGGAGACTCACTTTGAAAGTTATGAAATTATATGAACTCTTTGAGGCTATTTTGAGGTTAGTGGCACTTTGGGTCTTAGGTCATTAATAAAATATGACTTAATAAGAATGGAATATACATTCTAAAACTTGGTGCTTAATGGCTAAATGAATGAGTTTTGGAAAAGTAAAACTGGAAGTTTTCAAAAGGAAAGGGTAAAGTTTTTCATAAGTGTTAACTTATGGTTACACACCTCCCTAAATCGCTATCATAAGGGAAGTTGCGTACGTGTGGTGAAGCCCCCTGGCTAATGAATGCAGGGTGGATATAGTCCCTAGGCCATATGGGCATTTATAGTACTGCGCTCATTAGGGGATTCCGGGTGTGGTCCTGACTTTCCTGCAGGCAATATGGTCGCTTCCCGACGTTGGTAGGTTCCCAGGTTGTCTTGTATAGATAGGCCCTGGAAGATGATAGCCATTTAGGGGCGCGTCCAGTGGGGAAACCCGGAGGGACGGTTAGATTGATTAAAGCAATTCATGATAATGGATTGCCTTTAATTACATTTCCCGGATGGAAGAAGGGAAATGGGATATGATTTGGCTTCGGTAACACTCCCGGATGGAAGAAGGGATGTGGAAGCATATGGTACACAAAAGTATTTTTATGATGATAAAAATGACTTTTGATTACACTTCCTGGATGGAAGAAGGGAAGTGGGGTTTTATGAAAAAGGATAAAGCACTTTTTATGAAAATAAAAACTTGCTTTAAATTATATATTCTTCCTGGAGGGAAGAAAGGAAATAAAATTGGTAAATAAGTTTGACTCGGTAAACATTTGATAAAATGTTGTACCATTTATATAATTCCTAAAAGAAAGAAATTAGGAATTGTGCCATTTGATAATGGATGGGTTTATTTTTATATTTTTCTTTGTGTAGCTGTAGATGTGACCTCCCACACTTATGCACACACATACATTTGTGGATTATTTCGTGCTAAGGATCTAATGGATCTCGACGATCAACCTTGCCTAAGTAGTAGTGTATCGGGGGGGGGGTTCCTTGTTTGGATTTCGCTTTGCGAGACACCCCACACACGAATAGGGCATAGTGTTGAGAATGGGGAGAAGTTAGCCCTTAGTACTTAGGGTTAACTAAAACATCTCACGATATTGCGCTAGGTTGCTGCTAGATTGATAGGTGAGAAATATTACTGTTATCTGCGAGAGATTACGCACTTAACTGTCATGCAATTTAGTCACATGGTAATCATATCAAACCGGGCCCTGACCCGTATCTATATTTCTTTTTTTCTGCATATTCTTTACCGTTACAGGTGCTCTTCCGCATGGACACCCGTATTTACATTTCCATTCCAGTTGTCATGGAGCTACAGCATATTTGTAGGATACTTGTAGTAGATGCTCCTTTCTACTGTACTCTAGTTATGTTCAGTATATTTATTCGGGCGTGTTTGCCCAAGGTATTGCACTCATTCATTATATTGTAAATATTGAATTGTAATACTTGATGTATATTTGTATTGGCCTGTGCACCGACAGCTTATTCGGTGATTATTTATTGTATTGTCATACTTTATTCATCGATTTTTGATACCCACCATTTTTACAAATGGGATTGTCTAAGTGTTTTTCTTTTACTTTTAAAATTTTTAAATTTGACAATCCATTTTCTAAAATGATTGGTGGTTATCTCATACTATTATTTTAATCGACAGTGATGCTAAGAATGGACCATCTATGATTCCTATGATTATTGGAGTATTGGGCTGGCCACCTATTATTTTAGTAGGCGGGTTGTCACATATACAACACTTATACTTAATTGGCTACACGCAAGACTCATATATTAAGCATGTTTCATGAATTTCCTTTGGTGATAGCCCATTTATTAGTGAATATGTTGCGTTAACACTTAAACTAATGTGTTCGACTGACACTTGTTGTTTCTGAACTTCTTCGTTCACATATAGGTATTGTATTCTAATGTGCCTAGGTTCTTTAAAATACCCATCAGTTCTTCATAACAAAGCGTATATCAGAATTGTCATAATATTTCAGCGACTTGATAATAGTGTCGACAACTTCAAGTCCCAAAATAAATTTTCCACAACCATAATCCATAAGTTGTAGCCCCAAAGCATGCTACATACAATATTTAATTGTTTCTCACTCTTTCATAATATTGGTCACTAGGAAAAACAAATATACTTAATCAAGAGAGAACAATTACCATAAGTGTGAGCATATAATATTTTAAGCATCTCATTACTTCATATTCTTAAACTATTTTATTCTAATATATCATTCATTATTAAGAGAAGTTCAAGAAATATATAAATTTACTCCCACTGACTTCAAGATATATATATATATATATATATATATATATATATATATATACTTAATCAAAAGACATAAAGTATTCTTAAAAAACTATTAATGGGAAACTGACATAAGTTTATATAGTGATTTCTCAACTTCTACAGTTCTTTTCTGAAACTCTCATAAGTTTTCACACTAAATGTAACTCTTACTCAAAAGGAGCTAGTAAAGCTATGAAATTTTAATATTCAAAGATATTGGTGATAATATTTATTTACTCCCCTTTGTCTATACGTAATAAAAATTTGACCATAAGTCTAGCTTTATATCGTTGATTATTAGAATCGAATATTTTCTTACTCATCTGTCAAATTTGAAATCTTGTGATAAATCTCACAATCAGTCAAAATAGCAAACTCATTTAAGAGTTTCTTAAAACTATTCATATCCATTAACCAAAAGAAGAATTACTTTGGAAGTTAAAGGAATGAATTGAGTATCTTAACATCTTTTATAACCATATTATGTTGTTTGATACTCCCACTAATTTCACCATTCTTTAAAGAATTTAACTTTTAATATTTTCGATTTTGAAAGTAATTAATGTACCATCTTTCGAGTGTTGACATAATTATAAATTCCGATTCTTTCAGTGGATTCTAAATTCATGCATGACTAGACATTCCCAATCATGTGGGTGTGTCCAATTGGGTAAGTAAAGCAGAATTTATATAATACACTTTTAACCATATACATTTATTTATATAATACACTTTTAACCATATACATTCATTTTTGTGTGAATAAATCTTGTGGTGATATCGGCTTGTTGCATCTGATTTGTTATTTTATAACGACATGATCTATGTAGGTCCACTATCCAAGGACTATAATCTCCCACTTGGGCTTCATAGATCATTTTAAAATTATAAAACCTCAAGAGCTCAAACATGAGTATCAAGATTCATAAGTGATAACCCAAAGACAATCTAATATATTAAGTCATCAAAGTAAGTCTAGATTTAAAAGAGCCACAACATCGAAAAGCTACTTTGAAGTTCAACATTATGATATAGGATCAGAATCATTTTTCTTGTATAAGTTTCATAAAAGTAATTGTACAAACCACAAATGAGAATACCATAATTAAGGAAAATATATTCTCATATAAACGTAAAGATGTTTTTTATACTCGAGAAAAATATTTTGAAAGGTCACTGAGGGGTTTTGAATGATATATTATAATTCACGTAATAAAGGTTAAAGTGTATATGTTATATAATGGGTACTCATTTTAATCTCTAACATTATGAAATTTTGCATAAACTCTATGCTGAATCCGTTTAATAATTCTTCAAAGTTTTAAAAGAATTTCTTGCATTAATTCATTAATAGCGTAATCCTCAAGTAAAACTGAATTGTAACGATTTAGTAATTTTAAGTGAAATTTAGCTTCTTTATTTCATTCGAAGAAGTCAGTCTCAAGAACATTAAAGGGGAAAAACATGCAGCTTTAGAGAAATAAAGTAATATAAAATTAATGAAATGAATAGCTCACCATATTAATGCTATGAGTTGACAACACGTACATTAATAACATTTTATAAATGTGGATATTCTTTCGTAATAACTTTTAATATTTATATATATGACTTTATTGGGTACCATGTTATGTAATTTAGATGAACATGTTATGTAGGATAACTTTTCACCACCTAATTGCATAATCTCTTAAAATTTATTTCATTTACTCAAAATAAATTTCCTTTGAAAAATTATCTTGCTTGACGAAATAAAACAAATATACCCCTTTAATGTCTTCACATATATAAACATAATAAGTTATTACTACAACTTATCTTTAAATTTAATATTCACAAGCATTCTTGTTGGGTCACTTTGGTGGATATCAAACTATACATTATATTAATATTAAATTATTTTATGGATTGTATAATAATTTCAACAATCACTAATGTTTTCAAGATATTATAAATTAAGGAAGGTTATGGACTCTTTGGAGCAACCGATACCAACCTTAATAAACAAACATATAGCCCCTTAATATTAACTTCACCATTGTAACCGAACTCTTTAGAGTAACTAAATCACAATGGGTTAATCATAATGAAATTAGTAATTATTCGAACATTCAAAATTATATCCGGACTCTTTGTAGCAACCAAGACATAGTATTTGAATGTTATCACAAAATTCAACATTTACATTTTATTAGATTAGACCACTTTGGTGGAATCGTAACCTAATCGTGATATAAATACTAACATGAAAATCTTAACGCATGACAAAATATTGTATTGCATGTTATCATAAATTTAACATTTAAAGTTTATTAGGTTAGACCACTTTGGTGGAATCATAATCTAATCTGGATATAAATGCTAATAAGAAAACTTTAGCGCATGCTATTAATATTGCTTTACTCATATTGGGCATAATAAGCATATACACATTAATCTAATATTTACAATTTTTAACACCAAATAAAACTTTACACAAATATTAGTCTCAAGGAGAAATTTAAATCATTCGAGGTTAAGTTGTTGCAAAAAAAAAATTGGTCATTAATTTTTATTTGATAATCGAAATTATCCCTTTGTTACACTGAACAAGCTGCATCATCATTGCATCAATAGTCTAACATTCATCATTATATTTGGACTCACCGATAGCCAAATTTATACATAGTAATTTAATATTTATAATTATAGATTATGACACTTTAATGGATACCTAATCTAATCTAATATAAATATTAATATCAAAAGCTTAACCATAGCCATAATAGTCATAACAATATTTGGTATATACTGAAAATATTATGACAGCCAAATAAGATAAGACAATTGATGTATTTATTCAAACTCATAAAATGGAGAAATCCATAATTTTCAATAATGGAAAATTTGAGTAATCACTATAAGAAAGTTCTTCAAAAATTAATCTTCCCAATAAGCGAAATTTAAAAAAAATTGAGAAAGAAATAGCTGTCAACTTTATTACCAAATAGACATATTTAAGGTTTTGGGAGTTGAAGCGTGCTTTTTCATCATGACAACGTTTATTACTGAAAAAATTGTGATTTTTCATCATTAAATCCTCTCGAATTGACATATAAAATTTTATCAATCCCTAGTAAGTCGACAATTTTAATCTCAATTATTGCTTACTAGAGGCATAAGAAAACTGTTACTGAAAATGTCTCAAAATATTCAAATTTACAGTTTTATAAAATAAGAAACTTTAAACACATAATTAAAATTGTCGCCAAAGAAAATCAAACTTTAGGGAACCAAAACCAATTTTAATTTGATCATAAAATTTTGGTAAACAAAATCTCATTTTATGAATTTTTCTATTATGTGATTATATAGATGCACCAATTAATTCATTTGGTTGCATTCATATATATCCTAAATTGATTTATCCTTAATTGCGCTTAAATATTTAATTTATTAAGTGTGCAAAATATATTTACTTTCATAGAACATGCACGCACACATATATTACGTAATGGATATAAAATTAATATCCCAGAAAAATATTATACTCAATTCTTGATGGATAATCAGAGGTCCAAATATAAATGTGTTCACAGTAATTGAATATTTATAACTATATATTAATACATTTTCCTCCTAATCTAACATCATATAAATATTATATCGCAATTATTTTAGGAATTTTTGCAACCAAATAGAAAATACTCTTTAATCTAATATATGCTAACATGGGGTAGGGCACGTTGGTGGACACCTATCCTATCATTATGAAAATATTAGCCTATGAAGTTATTAACATGAGAAATGTCTATACAATGATTTGGAATGATATAAAGTACATAAGAACATCTAAACAATATGAACATTATATATGTAGTGAAAAAAATCTCTAAAACTGAAAAAAATGAAAAAAATAGTTTTCACCACATATATGTTTAGAATTGCAAAAGAAGTACTCTCCAATTCGCGGAATCGAAAGTATAATTTTCGTGAGAGAGATATAAAAGTAAACGTTATTTCCAAATCAGTTTTTTTATTGGTGACACAAAAAAATGTCACTTGAAATGCAAAATTCATAATAGGCCATAAGATTTCAGGGACGAAAATATTCAAAACGTCACAGAAATGAATTTTGACAGATTTAGTGACAGAAAACCGAAACGTCACATAAGATTTTCATACATAAACATTAACTAATTCAGTGACAAAAAACTAAAACGTCGCTGTAAGTTTCACACATCAATATAAACAGATTCAGCGACAGAATATTAGTACGTCACAGAAAGTTTACACATAACTCTTAACAGAATCAGCGACAGAAAGTAAAAATGTCGCAGAAAGTATTATTCATAAACATAAGCAAATTTTAAACTAAAAGTCCAAATTAGAGTCATAAAATATATATATATATAATAAAAACATCACATAAGTCTCATAATTTAGAATATAAAATCTGCTATAAAATATGAATTCCATATTTAGACACAAAGGATAATTATATGATCTAAACCATATGCTTTGATACCACATGTTAGATTTAAATTTAATAAATCAATTAACAGTTTTTATGGATCAATAATACAATACATGAACATATAAACTGTTATGTAAATATAGGACCTTAATCTACATAATTATCACATGTGTCCAAAATAGAGTTGAAAACATACCTAAGTCAACATTAGAATTGATGAATGAAGAGGTTGTCATTGGTGCCTCCAACTCCAGCATGTTCCAACGGTTGGATTTCTATAGCAAAATAGTAGTCCAAAATAAACACAAAATTGAGTCTTTAGATTTCTCTCCTTTATCTTATAATTACATTATGTTGTCTTTTCATGTGTCTGAATGATGGAAATCAGTCACTTATTTATAGGAAGGGACATGACCAAATCTTCAACAATCACTTAATCTTAACCGTCCATCAAGGTAAATAACCAAGAGTGATTTTGACTCTTGGTATTTGGAGTACCCTTTCATTAACCAAAGTGACTCTTGGTATTAATCTAATTATGGATCATATTATGTAGAATTATAAAATAATTCGAACAAATAAAACCCACAATAATGCAAATAAAGTTAAACACACATCATTTAGTCACCCTTCTCTCTCTTTCTCTCTCTCTCTCTCTCTCTCTCTCTCTCTCTGAAAGTGCCCAATATGCGTGTTTCAAATCAAACCAAATTTTATTACAAAAAATTGTTCAACTTTTAATTATGCACCAAACCAAGTTGTGAAAAACTCAATTCTTACTTTAAACCATTTTTATCTTAATTAATCATAAACATGCATCTATTGATTAAAGAGAGTAAAATAAAGTAAAGAATACTCACAACGCCGAATGTACGAGGAAAAAACCCAAAATGGGAAAACAACCTCGGACGACCCAAGCGAGACAATCACTATGAATATGGATTTACAATGAACAGACAAAGACTCACTCAACGACTCGATCCCCACGGGTCTTGACGCTCTTTTGATCTTCAATCACTCCTCTCACAGTACCCACGCAGAAAGTCCTTCTTCCACAATACCTATCCACAACACACGCGTCCACATATGTCTCGGTGTCCACCGATTGACTTTGATTCGTCTACGATGTCGAACAAGATGTCCGTCTCTTTTCTTCACCATAAAACCCTTATGTTCAATGTGTAGAACAAACAAACTTTGGTGCAGCAAGATCACTTAAACATATAAGAATGATATCTCAGATCTTTGCAAACTTCTAAGGATGTGTTTATGCTTTGTAAACCTTAGAAAAGATGTGCAAACAAGTTTCTGGTTCGAATACTGTTTTCCAGAATGCACAATTCCGAAACATTGATAGAAACACGCTTTAAATAAGATTTAAACGCCTCCTCGAAAATCGTGTCGTTCAAATGATAATGCCACATCGTTCGTGCGACATAGGCATCTCATTCGAGTGAGATCCTTATGTCGTTTGAACGAGCTGATGTGTCAGTTTGACTTTTTGACTTTTAGTAAAAAACGTCTCTTTTAAAGGAGATCCAAATAAGTCAAACTCTATTTCGACTATAACATAATTAAAACATAGTGTAAACACTTAAAACACTTTTTAAAACATTTTAAAATATCTTTCTTTATAAAAATATATCCTTGTCTCTTATAAAAATAATTCCGAGCACCATTAATTATACGCAATCATACCTAAGTGATCTCGGAATGCAATTACCTTTGAAGACGATTAAACTTGCACCAATTAAACTTCGGCATGATTATTTCTTTGAAGCTTTGCCGCAACGTCTTCAATTTTCTTCAATACGTCATAGACCAAGTAGGATCGTGACAAAATAAAAATCTCCCTATGACATATTACAAACAAAGTTTTGTTCACGGAATTAAGTCAAAATAATACAGGGACTCATGATAAGCAGCCAAAACTGTACAATTTATACCCCAAATAGACGTACTTTAGTTGCTAATTCTCGACAATATGGGACTTATGTGCTTAAATATTTATTTGGTAGGTCAAATTGTGCATTGCAGAGTTCAAACGCTTAAATCAAGGCAATTGTGCATAATATTGTTCTAAATACCCAATCCCCTGACCCTAACCTAAGCCATCCTAGCCTTAGCCTTCCCCGACCCGCGTGTGTGTTGATTTTGTACTGTTTTTTTATTAATTTTTAGATTTTTAGTTTTAGTCATTTTTATTTTTAGGATTTATTTTTTTATTCATTTATGATTTCTAGGTTTTATTTTCTATTTTTTATTTTATTAATATAATTTTATTTTATTTTTTATTTTTATTAGCTTTTAGTTTAGTCTTATTTTATTAGGATTAGTTTTTAGGAATTTAGTTTTATTAGATTTTACTTTTTAGGACTTTAGTTTTTAAGTTTAATAGATTTACTTTTTTATTTTTATTTTCATTTCTTTTTTTGTTTTATTTTTATTGAGTCTTTAATTTATTTTTAGAAAAGGAATTTAATTTTTAGATTTTTTAGTTTTATTTTATTAGTTAGTTTTAATTTTATTTTTAAGGCTTCAAATTAGCGCGCGCCCACACACACACACACAAACACACACACACACACACACACACACACACACACATAAATCCTATACACTTATCCTACACCTAAAACTACCCTCTCACCCACACCATAACAATCCTACACCTCACCACATCCTATCATCCTCACCTTCATCTTCCCCCAACAACCTTTTTCTCTTTCCTCTCTCTCTCCTCTCCTCTCCTCTCCTCTCCCTCCATTAACAAACACAAAACCACCAAACCTTTCATTCTCTCTCTCACCTCCATCATCATCCAAATACCCATAAACCATTTACAACCCATAACCCGACAAATCCCAACCGAACCCGCCGACGATTATCCACCTAATTACCTATCTCCGGCCATGACAAACCCGGACCACCCGCGATCACCTTCTTAACCCGATCGCCCAGCAGACCCCCTCCTTCCCAGACCAACCTGTCTTCTCCCATAACCAAGCCCTGACCTGCTCCCCTGCCGGAGCAGACCGTGTCGCCAACCCGAGCAGCAACCCTGAGAACTCCGACCACCTGCTCGCGAGTCCAACCCGGATCCTCACCTCCATCCATACCCGAGCCACCATCTGCCAACCTCCATTCCCAATTTTGACCCCAACCCGCAACATACCCGGATAGCCATTCCAAAACCAACAAAACCCATTTCATTCTTTTAGCCAAAATCGTGTGCTGCCAATCCAAACAAACCAAAGTCAAACTAAATAAAATCCCATGTGCCATATAACCCACTTAAAACCTTTTACCCCTTTTCCCAATATACCCTTAAAACTCCCATAAATCCATTAAAAGCAATCTGCATTGTTTCCGCTCCTCACCTCACACCACCAATTAAAACACATGTGTGCCCAATCCCAAAAATACCCCATGCACATTTTAACCCTCACCTCACCATTTTCATGCCTACATGCACTTTAAATTCCCAAAATTACTCTTGCTCCATTGCCCACTATAAATGAAGACTCAAGAACATTCAAAGAGGGATCATGGAATAAAGAGTAGAGAAACCCTAGAGAGAGAATTAGATAGAGAAACACCGTTTTTATTTTTTTTAGTAGTTTAGTTTTTTTTAGATTAGAAAAATAGTCAATAAATTGAGTGTTGTAATTAATTAAGATGATGGAAGAATTGAAGAATTAATGCAATTGAAGGCAATTTTGGTTTGATTACTCCTCTCTAATTTTTATTTATGCTCTTATTTGATTCTAATTTTTATTGGATGATGATTATGGAGGGCTAATCACCCCATTCAAGGGATGAATTGAAACCCTCATGAATCCAATTTGATTTAATTGTAAATTCTAATTTTGTTAGTTTTCTTTGATTAGCAAATTTAATTCCTACTTATTTTCACATTGAGAAATGGAAAATCATCCTTGAGAAAGGAATGAAAATTGTATTGTCATTTGATCATTTGATTCAAACTAGAGATAAGCTTATCACTTGATTTAAATGTTAGTATAATTTTCATCTACTCTTGTTTTTGCTTTGTCTAATTAAAATTAGTTTGGTAAATCGATCCTAACGGGTGATTTATTAAATTGATTTTAATTCATTTAGAGTAGTGCTTGTGGGGATTAAACTTACTTTTCTAAAAGAATATTCAATTAATTCATTAGTGTAATGTGAATTAGCTTTTGAATTATATGAATATTTTGGAAATTGATGAAATTAAAATAGTGCAAGTTAGATAACTTTATGTGAATTGAGGGTGGATTTTCCATTCTTTGAATATTTTCTCTCATTTAGTTACATCTCACTCACTAGTTTATATTTTTCATACGTTTATTTTAGTTTGATTACCCCTTTTCATTTAGTTATTAGTTAACTCATCCTTAACCACCCTAACTGTTTTAATATTGAAAAAAATAAAAAAAAAAAGTATAAATAAAATAAAAATTGAATTACAATTGAATTTGTCTCTAGCTTACCCCCTTGGAAGTGGATTGATACCCTTATTTACCGCTACACTTGAGATTGTTATATTTGTAGGTAATTGAGGTTTTGACTAACTTGGCTTTCAACAATGACACACAAAAAGCGAAGTTATCAAATGGCGCCGTTGCCATTCTTGGGAGCGTGAAGCACTCGGAGCGGATTCAATCTTGTAGTTCATTTATTTTTTGCACTTTATTATTTTTTTACCATTTTTCTTTATTTTAGAAGGCTTGTTTTTAGGATTATTTTATCCTTGGCTTCTATTGCGGTGAATAGAGGCATCATTTCATTTTCATTTAAAATTTGTAATAATTAAGAAAGCGTGATAGAAAAACCGGACAAGGTAGAGAGAGGGCGTCCAAAGGCGAGGATTTATAAGCCTCTCTACCTTGGGTCGGTAGGACTCTCAGGGCCGACTGAGATTGACTTAATCTCCCCCCGGTCGACTCAACAGTTTCGGCACCCCATGGCCTAAAAATCGTGGGAGGTACATCTCTTATACCCTCGCGCCCTCTTATTAGCGAGTTCATACCTTATGTGCTCCTACGTGCTCTTGTGTGATTTAATTCTTGCATTTAATTTTGAATGGAATGATTAATTAAATTGACTAAGACCTACACCCAGTCACTCACAAGAAGGGATTTCATCACCCGACTCAATCACTTATCCTTTGTGTGCTACCCTAGCCATCACTAATATAAAATCAATCAACTAGATAGCCCCATAGGATACGGTGTTCGTAGGCCCATTTTTGATCATTTTGACTTGTAGGATAACCCGTAGAGTCCTCTCCACCGGGCAAAAACTCGAACGGTTCGCTTTGCGGCACGAAAGTGTCCAGGGAAACTGGGTTTTAAGTGCGGTCACCCAGTAAAACGGGTTTGTGCTGTCCTCAGCGTTGTACCGGTCGATCATTTCGTCGTAGTAGCTTTGTGGCGAATCTCTGTGGCAAGCCTCTTTGTATCTTGTGATTAAAGTAGGAGCACACATTTTGCAAAAGGCGATCACTCATATAAATTCCGTGATTTTTATCACCCGCGGACTTAATTAAAATTTGACTACCCTTTCACTAAATTTAAAGATAAAAATTGACTATGTGCTAGTTAGGAATTTTTTTTGACTTGTGTGTGTGTGTCCAATTCCATTTTTCGGTAGTCGATTTTAGTTGGTTCGTCTAAATCAAGAGTCCATATTTTTTTCCCCACCCTTTTTCTTCCAAAAAATCCAAAAATATTTTATTTCATTAAAAAAAATCCAAAAATATTTTTCTTCCTTTATTTTTCACAAAAATCCAAAAATATTTTCTTTCCTTTTGAAAAATTTAAAAAACTCAAAAAAATATTTCTCTCCTCACGGTCGAAGAACATCCTTTACGGGACTACTTTGGTCGTTTTCCATTGACACGTGACACGTGTGAGAGTGATCCCGAGCCGTTCCTTTATGATATTTTTAGTGGTTTCACCTCTCTCACGAGTGCTCTAGATACTCTTGACCCGTCCATGCATGCACCTCATATTCCATCACCCTTGGTGTCAAGTGTCGACTTGTCTCATCCTTTGTTGTGCACCTATTGTTATTATGTCGATCACATGTGCCATGAGTGCCCTTACATTCCATATCCATCCGAATCCACCATGGACCATGTGTATCCATATGACACTGTTTCGGAACCCAACTCGACCTATTATCCCGATATACCCAATCTCGAGTTGTGTGAGTACCCTAGTTATTCTTGGATGCCTGATCACCCTTCCATGCAGTACGAATCCCAACCCGATGTTGTGGATCCTCACACGTTCCAAAGTCTTCATGGCAACCTTGTGCACCCGTTCACGATCAGTTTCCTCACTCTGCACCCACTGAATATCAACCATTTGTCCATCACGAAAGCGATCCTTTCATGTATGATGTACTTGGCCCGACTCCACCCACTTCATTTGAGTATTCTCCATATAGTCATGAACATAGCAAGTTGTGTCCACCTCACCCACCTCCACCACCCATCACTCCACCTCCATCATCCACCTCCGATCTCGAAAGCCTCTTGCAATAGTTCATATTCGAGCAAGAGAAAGCCACTCAAATTCAAACTCAAGCTATCCAAAAGCTTAAACAACAGTTAAATGATTTGGAGTGTGCGAGAGAGTCGGACATTCCCATGGCCCCACCCATCATTGCAACCGAGTGTGACGATGATGTGTCCTCTTGTGACGGATTTTGAGTGTGACTAACCCTACCACCCCGAGAATCTTGAAGTTGAGACCATACCATGGTCCGGGCCCCAAGTCGACAATTGTGTTGACTTACCTTTCGATAGTGAGCCTGATCCAATCCCGCCATATCCAAAGAAACCCACACTTGAGGTTACCACTCCCGAGATATCCAAAAATATGCCCGAGCTTTTACCTTATGCCCCAATTGCATATGTCTCTAACATGACCATATCTTTTAGGTTCTTTCTGGCTACGAGTGTTCACCATTTTCCTGAGATAGAATCCGTTATAGTTCCTAACTATCCGGATATGGATGATGTAGCACCATGCATGGCTCCCTTTGAGCCTGATATTTCTAGTGATTCCTCTATCTCTGAGATTGGTGTCTCGTCTTACCCACCCACCACATTTACTGGTTCTACTCTTGTGGAGAAGTTGACAACTCCATCTTTAGAAACCACACTACCTTGTGAGTATTCCTTTACTCCTCCCAATGAGTGTGTGTCTCCCACGCTTGAGTTGGATCATCCTCCTCCACCGTTTATCCCACCTGACCCACCCATTGTCCCTTCCACTCCACCACCTGGTTTGGATCTTGATTTTACACATTTCATATTTCCATCTACATTTTTAGATCCTAACCCGAATCATCATCCACCATCTATGAGAGTCTTTTTGGTACTACTCTCCACTTCCGTGACACCGAGCTTATTCCTCCATGCCCACCACTTTCTTGTGGTCTTGATTTTTTGTCTCAACACCTCCCTGGTGTGTCATGGCGCGATCATTACCATCGCCCATTTATAGAATGGTCGTGTGATTTTTATGAGGCCCATTCAATTCAATTTACCAAACCCTTTTGCCTCCCTTACCAGTTAGAGCACCATTCTTATAGGGCCCTTGTTGCCCTCATATTTAAGCTCAACAAGGCCCGACACTGATACCTATTCACCCTCACCTTTGCCCTTTTTTCCACCCGCCCTTGGTCCACCGATGCTTTGCATCATGTGATGCACTTTTCCATACAGGTGCATTGACCACTTTAGCCTGTTTCCGGCAAGACTGATGCTTCAGTCTTGTTTGAGGGTGATTCTCATCACCCATTCATCTGCCGCCCTGTGCTTTCATAGAACTTATCCTTAGGGTGAGATTTCATCGGTCTGGCTGAAGACATTAAACTTAGCGCTACCGGGAGGCAGCCCGCGTTTCTTGTACTAGTCTCATCCTGTTTGGGGGTGGTGTTTCACATCACCCTATGCTTTATCATGTTTATAGACTTGTACACATTTTTTTCTCACTTCTTATTCAGGTTTATTAATGGTGATATTTGTCCACTTCATTAGCGGTTCATTCTGGTAATCTCTTTCTTACCTTATGTTCTCAATTTTAAAAATCATTTCACCTAACATCGAGAACGATGTTCCTTTTTGTTTGGGGTGGGGAATTTTATCAAAATCGTACCTCTTTTGAATTTTTTTTTATTTTTAAACCTGATTTTTAAAATTTTCGTGCAGTTTCTTTCATCTCACTCATTGATGTGAATTTTCAATCATCCATCTTTCAAAGTCTAGGAATCAAGCTAGAGAATATTTTTTATAATAGCTTATGTAATATGTAACAAGGCATTTTGCACCATGAATTTCTAGACTCAACAAAATTTGCGCACTTATCACGTCAATACGATTTAGAGGTGAGGAGTACTACAATTCTCAAGAGAACCTTAAGGATCACTAGTAGAGACTTTAGCTTATGAGATTTGTGCTTTTCACCCTTTCAGAGTGTTTTACGCAATCTCCGAATCACAAGTTTATTCAACTTCTTTTGGGTCCGCATTTTAAATTGTTGCATGATCTCATTCATTAAAATTTGGTTTGATCACTGAGAATGACATTTTTTTCGAGTTATAAGAAACACGTGTCTTGAAATTTGTCCCAAATACTAGATTTTCATCCATACACCTACCACTTTCCCCCCATATTACATTTCCATTCACTTCACCCATTGTATTCCCATGCTTTTCCATATTCCCACATATTTCCCCACACCATCACCTATCATCTCCGTATCATCTTTCATTTTCAAATAAAAGAGTGTGGTTTTAAAATGTAAATGTCTTCATTGTTGGTTTGAAAAAAGAGAGAAAAGAAAAAAAACAAGAAAAAAAAGAGAAAACATAAAAAATAGCAAAAATAGAAAATATAGAAAAAAAGAAAAAAGAAAAGAAAAATAAAAAAAAAAAGAGAAAAGAAAAGAAGGATATTTGTAGTTAGTAATAAAGACATTTGTGCCTAAAGTATAGAACACTCTTCTATCATATCCACTCATATATCATCAGTCATATCCTACATATCACATCCATTATATCACCCATCATAAACCAAATCTGTTTTTCATCACCATTCTACCTCATATCATCATATCCTTTCCATTTCATTTTCCCCCTCACCCATATACATTCATATTTCCCCTAGGTGTTTGGGCAAATGAAAGTCGACGTGGTGAATAACTCGACGTTCTCACTATAGTGATTAGTATTCTTTCATGAGATCACTTTTCTTTCAAATTATTTGTTCTTTCTTATGTGTGTGTGAGATGTTTGAACTTGCTTACATTTACTCACCTCCTCACACACAAGAGCGATACACTGACCCAAATCTCGAAAGCTCATTTGAGAGAGATATATCCGTGAGATTTGAAGTTGAAGCGTTGATTCCAATGAGGCAATCTAGGAATTACTCTCATGATACTCGACCCGTTTTGACTGATTCACACTACACACGTTGAATTCTAGGAAGGATGTGCCTTGAGTATTTACTTAGCTAAACTTTTTATGCTTCTAGTTTATATTTCTGAAATTATTTCTCTCATAATGGATTGTGCGATTATTCTATGTCTAAATAAGAGATTGACTACCTTTCAATAAATTATTTTGCAAATAAAGAATTTTGTGGGTATATTCCTTGCAAACCCTCACGAGACACAACTCGTCATGTAGGGCAACCTATAGGTTTACAGGCTTGTTGCACTTGCTAAGTGCAATCGCAAGTGCCCGCGAAAATGGTACACTTTTTGGTTACTTATCTTTTTCTTTCTCTCTATCTTATTGCTCGAGGACTAGCAACGCTCTATTTGGGGGTGGTATGATAAGCATCCAAAACTGGACAATTTATACCCCAAATAGACGTACTTTAGTTTCTAATTCTCGATAATATGGGTCTTACGTGCTTAAATGTTTATTTTGTAGGTAAAATTGTGCATTGCAGAGTTCAAACGCTTAAATTAAGGCAATTGTGCACAATATGGAGCTATATACCCAATCCCCTAACCCTAACCTAGGCCATCCTAGCCTTAGCCTTCCCCAATCCGTGTGTGTGTTGATTTTGTACTTTTTTTTTTATTAATTTTCAGATTTTTAGTTTGAGTCATTTTTCTTTTTAAGATTTTTTTTTATTCATTTAGGATTTCTAGGTTTTATTTTTTATTTTTTATTTTATTAATATAATTTTATTTTATTTTTTATTTTTATTAGCTTTTAGTTTAGTCTTATTTTATTAGGATTAGTTTTTAGGAATTTGGTTTTATTAGATTTTACTTTTTAGGACTTTAGTTTTTAAGTTTAATAGATTTACTTTTTTATTTTTCTTTTCATTTCTTTTTAGTTTTATTTTTATTGAGTCTTTATTTTATTTTTAAAAAAGGAATTTAATTTTTAGATTTTTTACTTTTTTTAGTTTTATTTTATTAGTTAGTTTTAATTTTATTTTTAAGGGTTCAAACTAACACACACACACACACACACAAATCCTATACACTTATCCTACACTTAAAACTACCCTCTCACCCACACCATAACAATCCTACACCTCACCACATCCTATCATCCGCACATTAATCTTCCCCCAACAACCTTTTTATCTTTCCCCTCTCTCTCTCCTCTCCTCTCCCTCCATTAACAAACACAAAACCACCAAACCTTTCATTCTCTCTCTCACCTCCATCATCATCCAAATACCCATAAACCATTTACAACCCATAACCTGATAAATCCCAACCGAACCCGCCGACGATTCTCCACCTAACTACCTATCTCTGTCCATGACAAGCCCAGACCACCCGCGATCACCTTCTTAACCCGATCGCCCAGTAGACCACCCCCCTTCCCGGACCAACCTGTCTTCTCCCATAACCAAGCCCCGACTTGCTCCCCTGTAGGAGCAGACCCGCGTCGCCAACCCG
Source organism: Sambucus nigra (assembly GCA_949130495.1). Taxonomy (NCBI): domain Eukaryota; kingdom Viridiplantae; phylum Streptophyta; class Magnoliopsida; order Dipsacales; family Adoxaceae; genus Sambucus; species Sambucus nigra. The sequence goes on along the minus strand of OX422210.1, from coordinate 681,301,686 downwards.
AGCAGCAACCCTGAGAACTCCGACAACCTGCTCGCGAGTCCAACCCGAATCCTCACCTCCATCCATACCCGAGCCACCATGTGCCGACCTCCATTCCCAATTTCGACCTCAACCCGCTACATACTCGGATACCCACTCCAAAACCAACAGAACCCATTTCATTCTTTTAGCCAAAATCGTGTGCTGCCAATCCAAACAAACCAAAGCCAAACTAAACAAAATCCCATGTGCCATATAACCCACTTAAAACCTTTTACCCCTTTTCCCAATATACCCTTAAACCCCCCCATAAACCCATTAAAAGCAATTTGCATTGTTTCCACTCCTCACCTCACACCACCATTTAAAACACATGTGTGTCGAATCCCAAAAATACCCCATGAACATTTTAACTCTCACCTCACCTCACCATTTCCATGCCTACATACAATTTAAATCCCCAAAATTACCCTTATTCCATTGTCCACTATAAATGAAGACTCAAGACCATTCAAAGAGGGATCATGGAATAAAGAGTAGAGAAACCCTAGAGAGAGAATTAGATAGAGAAACACCATTTTTATTTTTTTTAGTAGTTTATTTTTTTTAGATTAGAAAAAAAGTCAATAAATTGAGTGTTGTAATTAATTGAGATGATGGAAGAATTGAAGAATTAATGCAATTGAAGGCAATTTTGGTTTGATTACTCCTCTCTAATTTTCATTTATGCTCTTATTTGATTCTAATTTTTATTGTATGATGATTATGGAGGGCTAATCACCCCATTTAAGGGATTAATTGAAACCTTCATGAATCCAATTTGATTTAATTGTAAATTCTAATTTTGTTACTTTTCTTTGATTAGTAAATTTAATTCCTACTTATTTTCACATTGAGAAATGGAAAATCATCCTTGAGAAAGGAATGAAAATTGTATTGTCATTTGATCATTTGATTCAAACTAGATACAGGCTTATCACTTGATTTAAATGTTAGTATAATTTTCATCTACTCTTGTTTTTACTTTGTCTAATTAAAATTAGTTTGGTAAATCGATCCTAGGGGGTGATTTATTTAATTGATTGTAATTCATTTAGAGTAGTGCTTGTGGGGATTAAATTTACTTTTCTAAAAGAATATTCAATTAATTCATTAGTATAATGAGAATTAGCTTTTGAATTATATGAATATTTTGGAAATTGATGAAATTAAAATAGTGCAAGTTAGATAAATTTATGTGAATTGAGGGTGGATTTTCCATCCTTTGAATATTTTCTCTCATTTAGTTACATCTCACTCACTAGTTTATATTTTTCATACTTTTATTTTAGTTTGATTACCCCTTTTCATTTAGTTATTAGTTAACTCATCCTTAACCACCCTAATTGTTTTAATATTGAAAAAGCTAAAAAATAAAAAGAAAAAGTAAAAATAAAAATTGAATTACAATTGAATTTGTCTCTAGCTTACCCCCTTGGAAGTGGATTGATACCATTATTTACCGCTACACTTAAAATTGTTATATTTGTAGGTAATTGAGGTTTTGACTAACTTGGCTTTCAACAACGACACACAAAAAGCGAAGTTATCAACTCAATTGAAAATTTATGTCCTTACACTCTCTCTCTCTCTCTCTCTCTCTCTCTCTCTCTCTCTCTCTCTCTTTATATATATATATATATACAGTACTGCTCTTGTGCTGACCAGTCCGTATTTTAAGAGTGCAGACAGAACATGTGTCACCTGGCGGTGACCCTAGATATTATCAGCTAAATTATAGGCGAACTCTTTCTCTTTCTGGGCTCACGTGACACATGTCCGGTCCGCACTCTTAAAATGCTATATATATATATATATATATATATATATATATATATATATATATATATATATATATATATAGTGGTAACCCGTGCGATGCTCGAAAAAATGCAACTCGTATTTAAATGTTTAATATATATTTTGTAAACTATAGTCCCTAATTAAATATGTGTGATCTTAATCTCACTCCTAGAAATGAGAGCACATAGTTTGATAGCCGAAACACATGATTGAAAGTTTTATAAATCATGTAATATCCAAAAATGTATACTGCAATACATAATCTAAAAACTTAATTAAACTAAAAGTAATAAAATGGATTAATAGTTATTAGCATCGTGAAGTACTTGCAAGCACTAAGAAAAAATTTATTTCAAGCATTAAAATGATAAGTATTATCGTTGAGCAATGACAAATACGGATTTCCATGATGCTCGTCTTTGAAAATCCATATTATCAAAATTTTCCATAATGGAAATTCATATGTATTGATATAAACACGTACACAAATGACCCAATTAAAACGTGGCACAAAATTAAAAGATACAATTTTTTTTTACCTAATACGAATATCATCCAAATAAAAGAGACACAACACGATACGACAGGAAATCTTATTACTTTTACTTAACACGAACACAACTTTATTAAGACACAACACAAAATCATTTTTTTTATCTAACACGAACGAATGACCCCAACAAAAGCGACACGACACGATTTTGTTTTAACACAACACGAGCACAATTCAATTAAAAAGAGACACGACACATGACATGGAATCATGTTTTTCCACATAAAACGAACACCACCCAAATAAAAGCAACAAGACACAAAATCAATTTTTCTCCTTACGTAAAAACAGTTAAAAAACTGTTTATTTATATATATATATATATATATATATATATATATATATATATATAGGGAGAGGTTCACAAGTGGACCAAAAGAATGGACTTTTTAATGGAGTTAACAAAAAAGACTAATAAGTCTCAGTTATTGGATGCCGCTGGCGTGGACCCATTACACCAAGGAATTAAAATTAGTGGGTTATTAGTCTTTTTTGTTAAGTCCATTAAAAAGTCCATTCTTTTGGTCCACTTGTGATCATCTCACTATATATATATATATATATATAGTAGTGTTTTTAATAGAAAAACTGTTAAAATAACACTAAAACTATTGTTTTTTAATGTATATAAAAAAAATTGTTATAAATATATACAAAAATAGTAAAAACTATTATTTCTTTATATATATATATATATATATATATATATATACAAAAAGTCTCCTGTAATGACTCCTTATGGTGCAGACCTCGGTACATACCATTTTTTTATAGGATCAAATACCAAAAGGTCCCTTAAATATTTTTTAATACGCATTTAGTCCAAACCTTTTAATTTGTACCAAAAAGTCATTTATTCTCTTATCTTTAAAGGTCTGCGCCAGCGGCATGGTAAAATCTTTTTGGCATGGTGAAGAACTTTTTGGTGCAAAATAAAAAGGCTTGAACTAAATGTGTATTAAAAAAAGTTCAAGTGACTATATGGTATATGACCCTTTTTTAAAATAGTAAAAAAATGAATTTTTTTATGATACTTCTTGGATATGATCTCCTGGGTGAGAAGATCATTTCTAATTTTTTTCGTCAAAAAATTCAATAAAAAACCCGTTGAGATGATATGATATGTGAAAGAATGATATAAATAAGCATTTTCAAACGTCGAAATGTTGGGTCAACGTCAGTCACTTTATTGATTGAATTTTTTTATGAAACTTCATGAATATGATCTTCTCACTATCGAGATCATATCCATGAAGTTTCATAAAAAATCCAATCAAAAAGTGGGTGAGATAATCGCCAACATTTCAACGGTCGAAAATGCATATTTATACCATTTTTTTACATATCACTTCATCTCAATATTTTTTTCATTGAATTTTTTGATAAAAAAAAATGAAGATGATCTTCTGACCGTGGAAATTATACCATGAAGTTTCATCCCACAATTCATTTTTATTCTATTTAAAAAAGAATGGTATGTATCCGGGTCTGCACTATATGGAGTCCTTACAGGAGAGGACCTATATATATATATATATAAACAGTAATACAATTAAAACACTTTTTATTATCAATATATATATATATATAGAGAGAGAGAGAGGCAGGCTCTTGTGCACACTAAGTTTGCACTTTAACTTTGCACATTACCTTTTAAAAGTGTGCAAACTTAGTGCTGACGCACACCAATTTTTTTATGTGATATTTTAACATTTCAACGGACTCACATAAAAAAAAATAGCTCAAAAAAACTTTTTTTGCTATTTTTAAAAAATCGGTCAAACTTTCGCAGTTTTTAAAGGGCTTAAAAACTGCAAAAGTTTGACCGATTTTTTAAAAATAGCAAAAAAAGTTTTTTTGAGCTGATTTTTTTTATATGGGTTCCTTGAAATGTTTAAATATCACACAAAAAAAGTAACTCAAAAATATTTTTTTTACCACTTTTAAAAGGTAATGTGCAAAGTTAGTGTGCAAACTTAGTGTGCACAGGAGCCTGTCTCTCTCTCTCTCTCTCTCTCTCTCTCTCTCTCTCTCTCTCTATATATATATATATATATATATATATATATATATATATATATATATATATATATATATATATATATGTATATATTAACTATTTTTTTATAAAAGAAACAGGTAAAATAATAAAAAATTACGAATATTTATAATAACTGTTTTTTATAAATATATATAAAAAACTTTTTTATTATCAATTGTTTTTACTTTTTATTATCAATTTATATATATATATATAAAAAAACAGTTATAATAAATATTTGTAATTTTTTAAATTATTTTACCTGTTTCTTTTATAAAAAAAGTTAATATATATATATATATATATATATATATATATATATATATATATATATAATGATAAGTATTGTTGTTGAGCCATGACAAATATGAATTTCCATCATCCTCGTCATTTGAAAATCCAAATTATCAAAACATCACCTTTTGAAATTCAAATGTATTGATATAAACATGTAAAAAATGGCCAGTTAAAACGTGACACAAAATCAAAAGATTCAAAATTTAATTTTTTATTTAATACAAATATCATCCAAATAAAAAATACAAAACATGATATGACACGATATTTTATTCTTTATACTTAACACGAACACAACTTTATTGAGATGCAACACAATATCTTTTTTTTTTTATCTGAGACGAACGAATGACCCAAATAAAAGTGATACGACACGAAATTATTATTTTTAACTCAACACGAACACAACTCAATTAAAAAGAGACCCGACACATGATATGGAATCTTTTTTTTACACCTAAAATTAAGACCACCCAAATAAAAGCATTACGACACAAAATATTTTTTTTAACGTAAAAATAGTTAAAAAATGTTGTGATATATATTTAAAAAAATAACACTCTTTACTGTTTTTGTACATTTTATAACAAATAGTTTTTATATATATTTATAAAACTTTATAACTATAATTGTACCAAAATTAATTCATAAAAAAAAGTTAAAAATCGTTTATATATATATTTATAAAAAAACTATTTAAAAGTATAACTAGTTTTTATACAATTATAAAAACTGTTTTGATATATATGTAAAAAAATAATAGTTTTACTGTTATTTTAACAATTTTTGTATTAAAAAAATGTTTTTATCTAAATTTATAAAAATAATAAATAGTTAAAAAGTTGTTTCTGTATATATGAAAAATATAAATGATTTCACTTTTTTTTAACAGTTTTTATATATATTTGTAAAACTTTTTATTATTTTACCTAGTTCTTGTATAAAAAAACGTTAAAAAACACATATATATATATATATATATATATATATAGTTCCAACGAATTAACGGTCGAGATCAAATTTTTTGGGGCATTTTAATGGTATGAGATTGTGCCATGTCACCACTTATGCATTGTGGCATGGCAAATGAAGAGAAAAACCTTTGAGCCCTAAATCCTTCCCTGACTCCCTCTTTTTATCCCTCTTTGTCATCTGATGTTGGCTCCTAAACCCTACCCTCTCCACTGCTACCCCCTCTTCCTCTCCACGTCGCCCATTCTTCCTCTCCACCGCACCACCATAGGTAATCTCCCCCTCCCTTAATTTCTTAATCTCCCATTTTTCTATTTTGAGTTTTTGTTTGCATTTTTCATATAGGTTTTAGGTGGGTTTCGAGAAATTTGATATTCTTCGGTTTACACATCTCTCATATTCGGGTTTGTAGGTTTTGTTATTCTATTTTACTCTACGCTATGACATTGCTGGAGTACAACGAATTTGTGTGGCTTATATATGGTCTGTTTAACTTTTACACACTCCTACAGGTATATCCTATCAGTCTCTTATATTTATGTTTCCATCATTTTATTGTTCTTTCGATTTAGGTTTTGTAGATCTAAATCAATAGTCTCAATGTTTAGGTTTTTAGTTTGTTCTAAATCGGGTATTATCTCTATTATTTTATTTCTTATATGTTTAATCTCATTCAACTTTTTTAGGGGATTTAATGGCTAAATCATTCAACTCTTTTATGGTTTTGAATTCATCATCAACTCTTTTAGGGGTTTTAGTTCGTTTTTTGAATTAAAACGGTTGTGAAGAATGACCATTTAATGTATCTAAAGTTGAAAATCTTTTGATCTGTTCATTTTATCCGTTTTACTATTTTTTTCTTGATTGATTCAAATATGATTGTGTAATTTCTTTCATCTTCAGAAACCAAAGAAGAAGCACAATCACTATTTTGAGTTGACCTTAATATGTGTAAGTTGTTATCCTTAGGGGACTATTGACTCGACTAACGTGGTGATTAACTCAGACCTCAAACATCATGATTTGTTGACATGATCTGAGGTGAGACATCATATTTGGGTGACCTCAGACCCTAGACATCATTAATTTGGTGAATATTTCATGGGGATAACATCTTAGTCGATGACCTTAGAACATCATGATTTGGTGACATGGTCTGAGGTGAGGCATCATATTTGGATGACCCTAGACCCTAGACATCATTAATTTAGTGAATATTTTATGAGGATAACATCTTAGCTGATGACCTCAGACCTTAGACATCAGTAATTTGGTGACTATTTTATTTATGGGGCTTATGAAGACAACATTATATGGAGGCTTCAGGCCTTAGCACAAACACATTGCATGACATATAACACCATTCAAAGAACATTCAGCAACTAAAGAAATAAATCCCTCTTCAGAGGTTGATGTAGCATAAAGATAAGAATCACAAGCCATAAGGTAACAGAATTTGTCATCAGAGGTTACAGGATGAATCGAATATTAAAAATTACAAAAGCTTCACAAAGTGGATTCAAGTGTTTACTGTCTCAGGGTTAGTTTCCATGACCCCATCTCCCTGGCTGAGGTTGGTCACCTCCACCCCATCATCCTGAGGACCAACGTCTTCAGTTTTCGTATCCTCTTGAGGAGCAGTCTCGATAGGGGCGGCGCCTCCTTCCTCCTCGACCTCTTGTAAGACTTGAGCAAACCGAGGATCGGCGTATCATAGACCAAGGAAGTCAGAGGCTTCCAGGCTCCCTGATTCCTTCTCCTTCATTGCATCCTCTTTTCCAGTGGCCTTAACACCCCTTTCGAGGTACTCGAAGCCGAAGCTGACAAATTTATGAGAGACCCCACGATCTTCTTGGAGGCATCATCCAAGGCAACCTTCATAGCGACATCGACCTTGTGTTGAAGAGAGTCAGCCTGAGTCTTTAGGGAAGAGCTATGATCCTTCTTCATCTTATCCATGTCCTTTTTTAGTCGCTTCACGTTAGCCTCAGACTTCTCCAAGGAAGCCTTCAGATGCTCCAAGGTTGAAATTTTTTCTCCACATTTTCTAATTGATTTTAGGCAAATAAAGAAAACAAAATTTTTCAAAGGATAAAACTCTTTAAGTTTGAAAAATTTTCTCCACATTTTCCAAGGATGGCAGAACCGCTTTTTATACAAAATTTGAGTTGGTAAAAGGATAAGCATGAGGTCAGCATGCCAGCCGAAAAGTAACCTCGCTCGAATGAGAAGCCCATCTCGCTCGAACGAGATCCACGTGTCATTCAAACGACATCGCGCGACATCCCTTGTCACTCAACGAGATGATGATCTCGTTTGAACGATCTTGGCATTGAAACCCATAAACGCTTGCTGCCTTTTCTAAAACAGTAATAAAACCTTTTTTTAAAAAACATTTATAAAAACATTTATATATAAAAACCTTTTAAAAATATCCCAACACACTTAATATGAAATGTATATGAAACTTTAAAACATTATCTTACCAAAGTTCATATTATTGGGCTTGAATATTGAAGACAACTTGTAATTCGGATCCGTCTTTTGTAGATACAATCTTCTCAATTCTTCGGTGACTTGTAGCGGTATACGACATAATTAATTATGACAGACTTATTAAAAACATGTCCTTACAAAATCTAATTTCCCATCACAAAATTCTTGTGAACTAGTTAATTTATCTCAGTTCCATATCCCAAACGAGGACTTTAGCTCCCAACTTGTTTCCACCTTTTGTGGAGAGTATCACAACATATTAGACCAAATGATTCACTGTGATCTAAGAAAATTTCCATGTATCTCATACACGGTTGCAACTGTGCAACTAGTATAGATGATCATGGTCATGGAATCATAATTGAGTCTGATATTGACTGGATAAAAATGTTGCTGCAAAACTGTGTGGGACTGATTTTGGGGGTGATAACTGTTTGGGACTAATTTTGGGATTGCATAAAAATATGTAATTGGGTCTGCACAACTGTTTAGGACTGATTTTGGGGGTGATTGAATAAAAATATGTAACTGTTTGGGACTGTTGCAAAAATTTCCACGTATCTCCAATTTTTAATAACTGTTTGGGTCTTAACTTAGCATTTTCAATTTTGCTGCTTACTTTTTATTTAATTTTTTGGGTCTAATTTTAGATTTTGTTTCTATATAGGTTCTTTTCACAGAAATAGGTCTTCAATTTTTTAAAGGCCAATCCTTTGTTCCAACTTTTCTCTAATAGAAGTTTGATAAACCCAAGGTGATTCCTTTCTTCCTTTATCATTCATACCAAGTGATCTCAATACAACTCTGTACATTTAAATACTAATGAAAAATCACTTTCTAAATAGCAGTGGTCTTCCAATTCTGTACATTTAAAAATGAAACAAAAAACACCCTAGAAGGAACTATAATGTCCAGTACTATCACTCCAAATAGGCTTGGAGAGGAGCCCATGCCCACTCATACTCCCTCTTGATCTATAAAAGGCCGACTTACACCAACATATTGTTTTTTCAGCACAATTTATTTTTTCACCACGGTTGGTAATGATATACATTCAATGTGAGGTTGGTTTTCTATTTGAGTTTATTTTGGCATATTAAATTTCACATTCTTACTCTATTAGTGTGAGTTTTATGACAATATGTAGTTATAGTTAGTTTATTTAATTTTACATGATTGGTATACATCTTAGCTCAGCCAAACAACTCTCAACTTACTTTGTTACTGATATATTTGTTACCGATACATTTGTTTCAGTACTGATACAAATCGCGATTAGGGAAGAGGGTCAGATTCAAGGCACAACAGTTTCAGAAATCGAGCGTGACAGTAACTGATCATGTTCTCCCGCAAGGCATGACAGTAAAAGATCATGTTTTCTAGTAAGGCATGATAGTAGCAGATCACGTTCGCCCGTAAGGCATGATAGTAGTAGCTCACTTTACTGTGAGCATGACAGTAGCAGATCATGTTCTCCCATAAGGCATGATCTATCTATCTCTGTCTTTACATTTTTTTTCTTTAACATGAGTTTTTTTGGGAATTTTGTATTGTAGCCGTTGGATTATAGAGCTTTGGGGATTCTTTTTTTGAATTTTAGAGTTTCGTTTTTATCTTTTTATGCTCGTCTAAAATTGTTAACGTTCTTGGTATCTGAAACATTGAAAGTTCCACCTCCAAGGTCAAACACTAGAATTGTCGCATTGCACCTCCTTTTGAAACCATTAGCCAGTGAGGCAATAGTAGACTCATTGATAATTCATTGAATTTCCAAGCCAACAATGCGACTAGCATCCTTTGTTGCCGTCCTCTGAGAATCACTGAAGTAAGTAGGAATTGTGACAACTGCTTTAGTGACTTTATCGTTCAAAAACTTTGATGGGTCATCCATAAGCTTTCTCAACACCTAAATCACATATTCAAATTATAAAAAGTGGCCATTTGAAAAAAAGAAACCAAAATAGAAACCTTCTTACATTCGGGATTCCAAAATTACATGCATAGAGAAATTGTTTAATGTTCTTCATATTAGACAGTAACAAAACCCCAATTAAAGATATTAAATGACGGAGTACCTCAGCTGAAATCTCTTCAGCAATAAAGTGGCCATTTGTCATTTATATGCTTCCTTATTCGTATGAAAATAACAAATAATCTCAAAATGTTCTAATTATTTTTTTTCCATATATGTTGTGGGTTTATATAGGATTGTATGGAGATATGATATTAAGAAGCTAAGCTTGGTTGTGATGCTAAGCTTGGTTGCATATGACTTTCTTTTTCATTTGTTTTAAGTTGTTAATCCTCAGTTTGGAAATAGAAAATCTTATTTCTTTTATGTATAATCAGAAATTTTGATATATCATTAACTCCCCTCCCCGTACTTTATGTATACGGTAAATATTTCCTTTTTGTCATGGCGGTGTGGCGTTATTCATGTTGATCCTAACCTAACATTACTATTTGGTTACCTATAATTGATTGTCAGGGTTCTTGTTTTTCGATTGCCATAGTTCACATGACAATCATTAGCATTAACCTAGCGGATTAGTTGAATCTAATTGATGGGGCTCGATGAGAAAATAATATAAAAATTCAATATAGTAGTTTCTCATTCAACAGGTCTTGAACTTTGAACCGACATATAAGAGATGCTCTGCTTTGAAAAGTCTATATTAAAATAATGATGTTCCTACTGGACATTTTTTATCAACGAAGATGGACCCAAAGAGAGAAAGGGGTTCAAAATTATTAAGAGACCATCTGCTTCAATGCTAAGCATCCTCATAAAAATTAAGAGACCAACTGCTGAAAATGATTTTTAAAGTAAGTATTTTGATTTCTATGTATTTGATATCTGTTCAATTCTATGTTTCTTAATTGGATTGTAGATAATTGTTTTGTATGTTTACATTGAATCATTGATTCAATTTTGTCGAACTTTAGTGAAGTTTAGAAGATTCAATTACGTGTTTCGATTAACTGTTTGAGTTTTGATTAATTGTTTGATTCAATATTGTTTGAGTTTTGATTAACTATTTGAGTTTTGATAAACTTTAGTGAACTTTAGAAGATTCAATTACGAGTTTTGATTCAATATTACATACTCATTATAGATTAACTGTTTGAGTTTTGATTTCTACTCAAAATTAATACTATTTGAGTTTAAATTGGTACTAAGAATAGATCAATGTATCATTATTCATTAAAAAAATCAACTGTTCAAAGAGGAACCAAGACCATAAAACACGCATACAATGCATCGACACGTATACTCTTGGCAAACGACTCAGAGGTACACTTATTGTGTTCCCCTTAAGAACTCGAACTCTCCACTCCAATATCTGTTTCAATTCCATTACCCAGCCACCCTATTCTCCCTCTAGTTCTCCATAGCAACCTCTGAAAAATTGTCGCTTTTAGTCATACAACATGATTAACTAACCCTTTACTTTACTCTACTTTTAGGCTTCGTCTATCTTCTTATTATATATACGTAGTAAATCCGTTGTCAGCACCCTTTAGATTTTGAATTCTAAATTTAAAAAAATTCATTTTTAAAAATAAATAAATACACGTCACGTCCAAACTAGGGGCGCTCATGGTTCGGTTCGGTTCGGTTCGGTTCGGTTTGATTCCACTACAGAACAACAACCAGAACCGAAATTGATCGGTTCCATGGTTTTGGAACCTGAACCAGAACCGAAATTGGTCGGTTCGATTCAGAATCGAACCATCGGTTCTCGGTTTGGTTTGGGTCGGTTTATGGTTCTGGTTTGTGGTTCTGGTTCGTGCTTTGGGTCATGGTTCTGGTTTTCTGTTCTGGTTCGCGATTTTCGTTAATGGTTATGGTTCACGGGTTGGTTCTCAGATTGGTTAATGGTTCTGGTTCATGGGTCGGTTCTCGGGTTAGTTTTGGGGTCAGTTATTTGATTTTGGTTCTTCGATTCGATTCTATGGGTTCAGTTCTCGGTTCGGTTCGATTTGGTTCAGGTATAAAACCGAGAACTGAACCGAACACTTTGGTTCTCAATTTTTTGGATCCAGAACCAACCCATGGAGAAAAAAACCCGAACCAACCCAATCCACGAAGGTCGGTTTGGTTCGGTTCTTTGGGTTGTCGATTTTTTTGCACACCCCTAGTCCAAACAACTGCCTAAAGATGTGAAGTCTCTTCACATCTTTTCTCATCTCTCTCCACAACCTCTTCTCGCCCTTGTTATTTCAAATATATACTTTTGACACTCTCTCCTTAAGACAAAATAAGCTTCCGCTATGATGCTTACGGTAATGAATAATGAACGTTTGCCTCCCACAATAAAACAGTCTCGAAACGCACAAGAAGTGCTTCAATGTGCGTGTCCCATGAACCAATTATGTTTGATACTCTATCCGACTCGATCGGGAATGGAAAGTATTGAAATATATTTTCTCTCCTTTTTTCTCTCTTTAAAAAATGAAGACAAGTCTTGTATTTATAGAAAATAGGGTGTTTTTTCATGAAAAGATATGTCTTTAGGAAACATCCACTTTAGGGTCATTTTTCATGAACTGTCACAACATAAGGTGAACAGTCTTGACCTTTAGGGATGCTTCTGAAAAATAGTCACTATATAGTGAACAGTCCTTTAGCGAGAGTTACGAAAATCCGTCCTAGAAAATAAATAAAATTTCCCAATAAACTTCATACATAAATGGGGCACTTTGATACCAAATTTTTTATTCATCATTTATCTGTTTTAAACAAATAAATATATCGCGTGACTCGTCATGCTACAAGGAACGCGCACGTACTTGGTCCTACTTTGACCAATATATTAATTTGGTCATAAAATAATTTGTGTCAAAACACAATATTTTCCAACAATCTCCCACATGAATGAAATTTGGGTGAACAATCAAATGAACATGAAGACAAATTAGACAGAGTATTAGTGGAAAAGAGCTGCATCGGTAAAGATAGCTTTTGACATTGAATCTTTCCTAGTGAGAGACTATCGGGTTTACTGGCCAATCAATGAACGCGATGTCTTGAATTGATCAATCTTTTTGTGTAGACCGAGACAATAGAATTCACACAGCGCTTCTCCAAACATTCTTGGTTCTCACTGTTGTGTCCGTTTTGGCCTTAGACACCTCCTGGTTTCATGAGCATGTTAGAGAATTTAAGAATATAGCCGTTGGTTATTCTCATAGAAGTGACCCCTTCTCACTCACATAGGTTATTTCTATAAAGAGTATCCTGCTAATACCCCACTTGACCCATATGTTCAAGATATAGAAATCACTAAAATAAAATTTATCCTGTTACACGTGGAAGATAGTTCACTGACTCATCTTAGGAATGGGAGAAAGAATTTATTTTCTTCTCAGTGCTAACTAAATCTCACATAATTATGTTGTCCCGTTGAACCTAATTCTTGGGATCTCCAGTCATTTAGGTTGGGTTTCCATTATGGCAATTCTTTTAGGTTTTAAACTGCTGTAAGCCCATTACCCTTGATGAACTTCTCTTACTCTCTCGTTAGCGGATCTGCAATGATTTTATTAGGCCTAATGTTATCACTAACAAAGAAAGATTTCTTTATGGTCTTATGTCATGACTAATAAGTCGTGACTTGCCAAATTACTTTATGCCTTTTCAAGTAATGATTTCCAATTGCAAGAACATGCATTAGAATTGTTATCTCAAATCATCCTCTTTAAAATTTTCAAGGTACCTTGCTTTCTAGGAAATAATATTCATATTCCATCATAAGAGGATTTCCAATGAGACCATAATTTATATGCCTCAAAACCATTTGAACATATTCTATGATTATGAACTTTAAAAATATCATAATATAAAATATGCAATTTGGTTACTTGCCCTTCTTTGAGTTTACTACGCCTAAGTCTCCAATGAGACCATAACTTGATTCTACCTTCTTTAAAGCAGTTATGAAACCTCTCGGTTCTGAATCCTTTGATCATTTATATTGATTTATGATTTAATTCTATACCATCTTTAAAATAGTCGTTAAACCGCTCGGTTATGAATTTTGAATCATAAATCCAATAAATAGATCTGTAATCATGCCACACTAAATTTTCTCCATTGAAGAACAAGTTTGACAGTCACATATATAAACACATTAATTGGAAGTATAAAATTCTTCCAAAATGAATTTATACATTATGAAAAAGAATGTATCACTTTATATCAACTAAAGACTCTCATATCTTTTACAATATTCACTGGAGTTTGCATTATTTAATAGATTGTCTACCTAATTGAGAATGTAGGACCTACCCATTCACGGTGTTTCTTATTTGTTGCATATTTTTCCATATAGACATGAAGTGGAGTAATATATTGAAATCAATCATATCCACTCTTTCAAATCTTTCGTCATGGAAAAATGAGCACCACGATATCAATACAAATTATATTTATTTTTCATCAATGTTAACATCAATTGAATGTTACATAAAAATGTAATTCTTCATGAAACATCATGTTTAACACAACATGCTCCAATGATATTTTGATGAAAGTGTCTTATAAAATTGAGAGTGAAAGGGTCACCCCTAAAATTAAAAGTAGCATTATATATATGCTATTTAAATATATGGTTAATAATATACAATCATGCCACAAATATCCAATATACTTCTACATGTAAGAATAGTATGTCATTACACACCTCAATTTTCATTATAGGATGTTAGGTCATCAGATGCCACAACATGGTATCAACGATATAAAACATATAAACATATTAAATTCCTCACCTATTCATTATGGGTGAATTTAACATTCTCAAATTTTCAACAGTTGGTTCACATCATTTTAAACAATAGTGCATATTCATATCTCTAAGAGTCGATATAATGACTGCATTGCAATGTTTAACATACATAACAACAATAATGGACAATGCATTATATTTTCCTTTTCTCTTTTTTGTGACACGGGAGATTAAAACCAATTTAAATGTAATATCAAGATTACATGAATTATCACAAAAATTAAATATTGCAATTCTACATGGAATGCAACTCAAACCATGTTTCTAAATATATCACATTTTCATGTACTCTCATTTAATTAGGTGACACTAAAATAGTACTATCACACGTATACATTTAACCATACAAGAGACCATAATATCATCGCATATATTATTTTCACATTACTTCGCATAAAGTGCACTTAAAACATATGAATACATCATCAAAGATGTGACTAAATCTCAACACATAATCAGGCACTCGATTATCATGTGATAACATACATACATGTCATTACACATGTAGAAACACATCATTCTTTACTTATTTATTTTCAATGTAAGAGCGCACCGAAATAGGTATTTAATTGTATAAACATACACGAACACGATTTCCATACCCGATTTCCATACCCGCTGCTTTAAAATGCTATACCTTGTTGTTGTGGGTACCGCCAGGGTACAGAGTACAACCCTTTACAGCCTTGTCTTATTAGCGAGTATGAAAGTGTGTATGATTAGTGTGTATATGTAGTGGTGTTCATTTAATTTTGACTCTTTCCAAGTGAAATTATCACTATTAATTCGAATGAGATCAAAAAGAAAATTATGGCTCAGATATTATATCACACTCCATAAGCTATGCATATGATCTTATATGTGAAAATACGAAAAAAATATATATGCTTTACTGTCAATATATAATGTATTTAATTATACTATGGATCAAACACACTTTTATTGTCCCTTTGATCAATTGGAAAAATATAATTTTAATTGCATGTAGAAATGTATTCAAAATGACTTTATTTGGGATGCACCTTTTCAGTTTTGGATATTCAAATCAAAATTTTGTCAAGAACAAAGAGTTAATATTATTTAAACAAATTTCTAATATCTATAATATTATTCCGATACAAAAAATATTACCACGAGCCATACACTTTGTAAAAAAAAAATTAAGAAAGAATTATTCACAAAATAATCACTTTTTATGCCCACTCAAATTTTCGGTTCAAAATATATTATTTCGAATTTTGTCCATTAACCGCTTATACATTTTAAGAGATGTGTCCCTTCGTCATGCTTCTTCAACGAATTGTCTTTGCAACATAACTTTTCAAAGTTCAATATTAAAAACATGAACTTTAGGCTTGACTGAGGGTATGAAGATATTAAAAACCACAAACACTTTATAAGGTTTCACTCATTCATGGTTCAGATAATACCAATTTGGTTTTGTCATTTACACATTTATGTGTAAAAGTAAGCATAAAATTTGATACAGATTCTTTTGATATATACACGTTAAATACCTGATTACCCTCACAAACCTGATCAAATGGGTAACACTTGCATTTATGCATTTACAGAGTATCTTAACCATTCTAAATGAACATTAGATGTAAGGACTGCCAAAAAAAATAACAGGCATCTGTTGGTTTAATATATATATATATATATATATATATATATATATATATATATATACATCATATATGTGACTAAATATTTCATGCAGATGATAATACTGACTTGCAACAAAATAACACAAACACAAATTCAAAACAAAGCATTTTGTCTTAAGATTGTTATTTCAAATATATACTTTTGTGTTTTATCAAATTTAAAATATGAAATAAATCATATTTATGCAATAAAAATTAATGCCACTAGAAAACTTACAAATGAAGAAAATGACCATGTCAAGTGTTTGACACTCTCTCCTTAAGACAAAATGTGCTCCCGCTACGGTGTTTACGGAAATGAACAATGAGTGTTTGCCTCCCATGATAAAACGGTATCGACACGTGCAAGAAGCACTTCAATGTGTGTGTCCCACGAACCAATTATGTTTGATACTCTATTCGACTCGACCGGGAATGAAAAGTATTGAAAATATATTTTCTCTCCTTTTTTCTCTTTAAAAAATGAAGACAAGTCTTGTATTTATAGAAAACAAGGTATTTTTGCATGAAAAGACATGTCTTTAGGAAACAACCACTTTAGGGACGTTTTTCATGAACTTTCACAACATATGGTGAATAGTCACGACCTTTAGGGACGCTTCTGAAAAATAGTCACTATATAGCGAACATTTTTCACATATCTACATATTTGATGTTGACTTCGGTGAGGACTGTGATTGTGGATATCTTCTCAAAATTTCGGGTTCGGGTTTTCTAAAGGTAATATTGTGTTTTTTTATTCTGTAGGAAATATCATTTTTCACATATCAAAATCTAAGGGGAAAAGGTAAACAAATATGGAGTTTGGACATGTTGCAGGGGTGGCCGCAGTGGGGGTGGTGGCAGGGGCAGCGGTGGATGCCTTTGGGGGTGGTGGAGGGTGAAGCCGCGGTTTTGGATGATTCTGGGGGACAATTTGACGGGCCATTTTGTTTAATTAGTTAATTAGAAATGGTTTTGGGAAATTCTCTTTGTTTTATTGAGTTTGATTCTTGGAGATAGCAGTGTACTTCTCTAGGGGATTTCGAGAAAGAATGCAACTTTGAAGCATTAAAGGTAATATTGTGTATGTATATATATGTTTTTCCTTCTATAGGTGCCTATACTATTGTTGTTTATTTTTTGAGGGTTTTGGGAAAAGGTCCTTATAATGATTAAAGTTAATAAAAATAGGACACTCCATATAATTTTATAAATTTAATCCCTCTATTAAAAATATCATGAAAAATGGTGCCGCTGGCGCGGACCAAAAAAATAAAGGCAATTGTACCACAGGGACTAGATTTATAAATGCTATTGTACCACATGGACTAAATTTATAAACTTGAAAATCAATGTCTTAAAAATCCAAATATAAGAAGGAACATGATCTTTACCTTAATTCTCTATTATTTTTTTCACTCTTTAGAAATTTTGTGGGTATCTCTATATGAATTGTATGAGTTTGAGGTTGGTGCATGTACAAACTATTGATTTGGTACAAATCACTATATTTTTCTCATATTTACCAAACCGTTGGTTTTTTAAAAATTGTGTAAATTAGCTATTGTGTAAAGAACCTAAATCGCTTTTTTTTTTTTTTTTTTTGTGAAAGAACCTAAATAGATGCTTTACGGTTGTCTTTTTTTTTTTGTAAATTTAGTCATCCTTTGATTGCAATTTCATTGTTCTTAATGGAAGGCTATAACTTTTTTAATTTTATCTTAAAATTTATATTCATTTTAGAGAGTTGGTGTACAGGCTCAAAATATTCTCATTATTTTTAACTCAGGTTATGTAGATGAAAAAAACATACAAGTTAGATTTATTGTTGATTTTTACATTTATAAATCTATATTTAAACTAGAGTAATGCTACTCTTATAAAAAAATATACTCCCCGAATTTACCCAATGAGCTTTATGGAACATTTTAGTCGATTTGATGTAATTTTAGCATTTTAAGTTTGGTCTCACACTTCCGTTGATAATCTCAGTTACTTGAAAGGTATGTACCCACTTAAATGTTATTCTGTATTGATCTAATAATGAATTTAGTTTGAGGATTCCTCTTTTTTTTAGACTAAAATTTTCTTGGATATGAATTTAAAGTAACGGGTATTAGTTTTGGTAACGAGTTATGTGTTTATCAATATTTAGAATTTTGCACTTTAGTTCATAATATTCCAAAACTGAAAAAAAAATTGTAGGCTGTCATTGGTGCATATAATGACGCAGGTTATGCTTTGGAACAAAATTATAATTTTTTATGGGTAAATGAAGAAGTCATTGTTATCATGAAGAAATCTGTTTTAGCATATCCTTTATTCCATGCATTCCATATTTCGTTAAAAAAAATTAATTTAATCAGTAACTTAGCTAGCACACCTTAGCTCAACACGTTAGCAGGTAAACTAATTAGTTCTAAATCAAATATTTTTTTAATGATGTTTATCTGATGATATTGGGCAACTGGATGCATTAGTCTACAACAATTAGACATCTCTACTCCGAGTGCACTACTCTACAACAATTACATATTGATGCTTCTTAGAAAAAAAGATCACTTAACTCATAACGAATGAGTAAATGGTGGTCCTAAAATTGCCTAATTTATTTCGGGCTAAAAAAATTATTTTGAAATATATAATTACAAGGTTAGTGCTGAAAAAAAATAAAATGAAATGGTTTATTTGACTTCCATCTCTACATTAGAGGAATAGGGAGAAAATATGAGAGATATTTTAGAGATAAATGAGAGGAGAGAGAAAAGAGGTCAAATATTTGAGGAGAGAAATTAGGAGTCCACATTTTAATTGTGTAGGAATACTCCACCATAACAATTCTGTCATATATATATATTATCTTATTATATATATGCATGTAGTTGTTGTTTTCAAAAGCCTCTGAATTGTCAATCATAAATTTTCAAATTTTTCCTTTTTTTAATCAAACAAATACACGTGGCTAAATAAGAAA
Organism: Sambucus nigra; assembly: GCA_949130495.1. Taxonomy (NCBI): domain Eukaryota; kingdom Viridiplantae; phylum Streptophyta; class Magnoliopsida; order Dipsacales; family Adoxaceae; genus Sambucus; species Sambucus nigra. Next base: position 681,282,089 of record OX422210.1, on the reverse strand, counting down.
GCTATGAGAAAACTTCCCAAAACAGACCCACGTATCTTTTCCAAACTGTCATATCCCTCATAACATCTTCCACCGCCTCCAACAACTTCTCTCATATGCAGAACCTCAACCTCTATCCGTCCCGTCTGCCACTCTCCGTCTTCATCGACAGTAAATATTCTCATATTTTTGACGAGTTTCCCTCCGTGTATGTGTGGTCATTAATCATATATTTATCTTTTTTCCATACAATTTATACCACAGAGAGAGTGAATGTGTTTACGTAATAATTCTATTTTTTCACGTAAAGATTGGTCAGGCACGATACGTCAAAGATGGGGCTTATCAATAATTTATACCATTCTCAGTACTGAAGGAATAAAAACTTCTTTCATTTTATATAAAAATTCACAATGCATAAAAACATTGAACAAAATTTTTCCACGTAAATAATAAAAACTGAGTCATCATACAATGTCCAAAATGTAAAATTAAATACAGCTGATATAAATAACACTTGGGCTTATGCCCATACAAATCCCAATATGAAATAAAATAACAAAACGCTAAAGTACAACCTACACTAGAACACGAACTCCTTACCATCTTACACTAGAACACGGACATGAACACAAACACCTTACCTACAAAGAAAGTAATATCTTGCATACCCCATCTTAACAAATGTAGTTCAACTGTTTTCCATTCAAACGCCTTACCATTTTTACACCTACCACACGGAAAATCTTCATCATTATGACATCTCTTTGTGTATTATACAAATTCATTAGCACTTCTGCGAAACACATCTCCCATTCTATTTGTCTCACCCATCCACTCTTTGTATTTAGGATATCCCATCATAGCACCCATAACTAATCACCCATTAAAGGTAAAAAACATATATTCCTGGATTAGTATAAACAAAACTTAGATTTATAGTATGTTTCATTTAATTATGTCTTATTTATATTCGATTTTTAAAATTCAAATTCAAATTCAATTTATAATAGAAATTCTTATTTCCTCCATCTCCTCTAAAGGATGAGTGGTCCTATCCCATTCAAGACCGCATATTTCTGTAATATACTTAACAACTCATGCATATTGTTACGATTTGAGAAAAATTCGGTAGCATATCCTCATAGTTCTCCAAGTACACGACGTAGATTGGCAAGTATGAATGTTATTTCAATTGATCAATTGAAATAACACTCACACTTGTCAATCTAGTATGTACCAAGAGAGCATTAGGATACGATTGCATAACTTCCTCCAAAAGTAACAACTTTAAGCCACTAAGAATATTATTATACAGAAATTATGCAATCCCAAACTGTCCAAACGGGACAATTCAAGAGATCTCATTACAGGGATAATGACTCTCGAACGGATCTAAGGGCTATTGAATACGTACACATAAGAACTAGAAAGCTAGTATCTATGCACACTATATGTAATTTCAAGTATGTTTCATTTAATTATCATACTATATATATATATATATATATTGTTCGTGATACAAAGTAATTTTAGAAAAAAGTTGAAAAATCCCACCCCCATATGGACAATAATCCAGTGGTCATGCTACTTCTAAAATTAACCAACCCAACATCGATCCATTATAATCCAATGGCAACAGTAACAACAAACCAATAAATGTGTATCCCGTACTCCTTCTAGTTCATCTATTCAATTAATTCATTTCATCACGTCTTATAAGTATATCATCATTAAAGCTATACAATTAAAGTATACAATTGATTTTATTAAAGCTATATAATTAAAGTTACTTCGAATCTCAACAATTATCTCTTAATGAGGGGAAATCCTACTTGCATATTAAATGGGCAATAATTATTAATTTACTAAGCTAAAACCAAATAAGGGGAATCTAAAGGCCCCACCACACACACACACACGCATGCACACACCACCCTCATTCCCCCCTGCCCCACCACACACACACACACACCACCCCCATTCCCCCTACCACAAACCCCCTTCCCCACCCCTTCCCCCACCACACACACACACACACACACTTCCCCCAGCCCCAGCCCCAGCCCTGCCCCCTCCCCCCACCACACACACAAGCACACATATATACACACAAACGCACATATACACACACACGCACATATACACCACGTGCCCCACCCCCTCCCCACCACCACCACACACAGGTACACACACATGCACATATACACACGCACATATACACACACATATATACACACACATGCACATATACACACACATATATATAAAGGGAAGAGAAAGAGGGAGAATCGTACCTGAAAGTAGAGAGAGAGAGCAGTCGCTTAGACAGAGAGAGAGAGGGGGGAAACCAAAATGATGGGAAAAAAAGAATAGGAATGATTTTTTGCTGGAAAAGTTGTCACGGACATGTCACGGTCTATGACCGTGACAACTTTATAAGATTGTCACGGTCATTGACCGTGATAGGTACGTGACAACAATATTTGTCACCAAAGGGAAGAGAAAGAGAGAGAATCGTACCTGAAAGTAGAGAGAGAAAGCAGTCGCTTAGACAGAGAGAGAGAGGGGGGAAACCAAAATGGTGGAAAAAAAGAATAGGGAAGGGTTTTTTACTGGGAAAGTTGTCACGAACATGTCACGGTCTTTGACCGTGACAACTTTATAAGATTGTCACGGTCATTGACCGTAATAGGTACGTGACAACAATACTTGTCACCAACTTGTCACGGTCAATGACCGTGACAAAAAACGTGTATTGTTTTGTCACGGTCAATGACCGTGACAAAATTGGCCTACTGAAGGGTGCCAATTTGGCCTTTTTGGTGTAGTGAAACTTTTGATGGACAAAAGTTTCAAATCAATCTAGCAAAAGCCAAGGATTTAGCACAATGAATTGAACATTATTTCTTAAGAGGTTTTGAAAATGTCAGTGTGTTCAACATGGAGCTACTATACCAGTTTTTTGTGAATATGTTAAAAAAAGAAGTCATTCTTGGTTCCTATCTTGTAGGACAGTAAACATTAGGTATTACCATGAAATAGACATCGAGAGATTAAATATCGAATGCAATACAGGACTAAAAATATGACTTTAAATATTGTACTTGTAATAATGGAATATGTAATAGAACAATTTATAATGTTGTTTATTATGAAATGTTAAAATTTTGTGGGGGTATTTTTTAGTTTTGTGCGTGTACTTTATTATATTCTGCATGTACTTTTTTTATTCTACGTGTACTTTGCTATATTCTGAGGGTACTTTTTATATTCTGAATGTATTTCATTGTATTCACATATATTCTGTTATTACTGCATGTACTCTATTGTGTTATGCATGTACTTTTATTTATTCATGCATGTATTTGATACATCGTGGTGATAATCATTTTTGTGGCAACCATTTTTAATAAATAATAATGAGGTTGAAAATGAGAGCCCAAATGGAAAAATGTACGCCTATTGTGATAGCCCAAAGGGATAAAAGTACACATGTTTCTAAATCAAGTCGGGCAGTAAATGAGAAGACGAAACATTGTTGGCCTACACCTAATGGTAAATCAACTCGGGCAGCAAGTCAAGAAGAAAATAACAAGACGAAACATTGGCAGCACCTGATGCTAAATCAACCGAGGATGCAAAGGAGAAGACAAAATATTGCTAGCTCACACATGATGCTAAATTAACCCGAGCAGCAAGCCTGGAAGAAAATTAGAAACGAATAATTTTCGTCTTACACTTGATGCAAAATCAATTCGGGAAGCAAGTAGGGAAGAAAATGAGAAGATGAAACATTCCCAACCTATACATGTTGCTAAATTAACCCAGTAAGCAAGGAAAAAGAGGAAACATTGTAGGTCTGTCAATAAGTGTGACCAGTTCAAGTCAAATATTATTTTTTTCTACCATTTTATGCTGATATTAGTGGCAAATTAATTTATCAACATTTATAACTTCAAAAGAAAATCCCTCTTTGGGAGTTTTTCAATGCTTACTCTAGTAACGTGGTTGTTAAAGCGCAACATAAGAAATGGAATAGAAATATCCTCGAGGTGTGAAGCTCTGTAAAAAGGAGATAAATAGTTTTGCATTGAAGAACCATGCCAAGATCTCACTAAGTTATATTTTTGGGATTCGAAGAGAGGAGGGTCAAAAGTGCATTAACTTGAAGAAGATATAAGAGGAAAATGCCAGGTCCGAATTCCTTAATCGATATTTCACTCCAAATAAAAAATCCACAAGATGAAGATTGGGATTGTCTTGAAAAATCCATTGTCGTGGACTCGAACGAGGGTAGACATGATTTTGTATCCCTTGTTTCTCTCCATTTTTTGAGAATGCTTCTCTTATGCAAATTTGCCTTTATAATATGTGATTTTTTTTACTCCATACATCAACAATGTTGATGAACATAATCTGAGCTAAGAATAACCACTGGATGTATCATTTCTCTCTTGGTAAGGAAATAAATTCATTTATCTCCGTGCATTTTTAATTTCAATGGATTAAATTACAAATATTTTTTGATTTTTTCTTCATAGTCTTGGCTATGTTAGAAGGTGCATGCCATAGAGCTGGTGGAGGGGAAAAATAGCAAGGCCCCTAAATTCCTCTGATAGAGCTTACCTCGTTTGAGAGAATGGATGTGTGAATGAGACTTATCAAGAATTGATGTAATTACTTAAACCATTGTTCATCATTTTACTTGTTCAACATTGTCTTTCAACTTTACCACTTGAGAACTTCAATTGTGCAGTTGAAAGAGGTGGAAGTGAAAAAAAGGAAAAATAAAGCTAGGAAGGTAGATGACATGCAGAGTTTCTCCTTGAACATTTCCCAACTTAAGAATAAGCTCAATGTCAATAACCCGTTTTTTAATCAGAGGCAAGCATCAGTGACCAAGAACTGGATATGCCAATGAGCGATATTACAAAGTTTGCTCGGAAGAAAGTTTTGAATGATACAAACAAATTACTAGAAAAGATCAAGAAATTGGAGAAAGAAAATGAAGAATTAAATCATATAAATAAATCCCTTAAAATGGAGGCGGATGAAGCAAAAATGAAGGAGCTCCAACATGTACTTTATTTTTTACTACATGTAATTTTTTTACTGCATGTAATTTGGTTGAGATGCATATACTTGGTTTAATTCTTCTTGTACTTACATTTATTCTACCTTACTTTCATTTATTTTACGCGTACTTATTTCTAATCCGTATGTACTTTATTTTCTACTGCATGTACTTAGTTATATTCTTCTTGTCCTTTTTTTATTATGAATGTGATTTGAAACACTTGGTTTAAGGCACCATTATACTGCATGTGCTTACATGACATCAAATTTTGATTACACCACACAAAAAGTAAATGTGAAATGTGCTTTTTCAAGAAATTAGTCACCAGGATCTCATCAAGAAAAACAAACATTTGAAGCTCGATCTCAACAAAGCATTGATTGAGATGACATATTTGAAGCGAAAAATTCAGAATACGCAGACAATCTAAGACTTTACAAATGCATACATGAGAGAGGATGCCGGAGAGAAAATCAAGATTCAAATTTTGAGTGTGATGTACCCATAAAGAAAAATAATGAAGAGCCAAAGAAAGGGGTTAGCGGAGAGAAAAAGAAGTTTGGCAATGGTGTGCATGAAGAGGGGATGGATATTGAAAGTGCCCCTGTTGACGGTGAACTGCAACCTATAAGGCATAGAAAGAATCTAAAGAGGATTACCACCAAAAAATAATAATGGGGAGTGATAAAGAGACGATGAATGATGACGAGGGAAAAACACTAGCACCCTCTAAATGGTTCAGTGCGTCACTCAACCTACATATTTATCTTGTCACACGATACCTAGGTGAAGAATCCAAATACAAATTGTAGGAATACTTCACATCAGGACATAGGTAAAATGTATTTTGTTTTATACTTCTTGTGTAATATAAATAAGTTTTCCAAAGTACAAGTATCTTTTAATGAAGTATATGCACATAGTAAAAGAGTACATGTTGTTATTGTTTCGCAAAATATTTCATCACGAACTTTCTCCCCTATCTAAAAATCAAAAATCAAGGAAATTTCTCTACAAGGGAGAAAATGCGATGGTAGGATGGGCAAACCTGGAGGAACTGTTAAGTGAAGTCAAAATAGCAATCTATGTAAGTATGCCGAACTAATGCCATTCATTTAATATGTTTTTATTAAATACCCTTACATGTATAAATTTGTGCAACATGCCATCCTCTACTTTTTAAAAAGAAGAGTAGGAGGAGATAATGCCTTGTTAATCCAATGGCCCACACACTGAGCACCCAATGTTGGGTACAAAAATACACCCAAATAACTCTTTATTAGAAGAATAACGTCATTTAATTTACGACTCCTAATAAATTTATGCAACAAGACATGGTCTTCCTTAATGACCGAATCGGGGCAAAGAAGTATCTTCCCCACCGCGCGTATGAACACTTGGAAAATTATAATATTTTATTCATCCTAATCAGGCACACTAAAAGCTTTTTCATTTTACTGGTCAAACGCAACAAAGAAGCAAAAATCGTAAATATAGATCCACTAACACTCGAGAATAAGAATACAAAGTCAGTCTATTTTGAGGATGCGAAAAACTAGTTACAACCTAAACTAAATTACATTACACATACTTTTTAGTATCATATACACTCACTTCAATTTTTTTACACAGGTTGATGGTGTGAAAGAAACCCTCAAATTAAAGATCAATGCACCACTAATAATGAAGAAGAAAATTATAAGAATGGTGGAAAAGGGAAGGGAAAAAGTGACCATGTCTTAGAGAAGGTGAGAAGAGAACAATCAAATGGGCTTTAGAAAATGATGCCCAATTTGAATTCATAAGAGATACAAAATGCCCTAAACAGTGCAACACATAAGTAAACAAAAATTCAAATTGAATTTCTTTTTAGACTATAAACAAAATCCTAATGCATATTATTTGTTTAAATTTCATTTTAGTTTTAATTGTGGGTTTGTCATTCTACGCTACATAGAGGGGTTAGGAAAAGGAAATCAACTCAAGACACATCTCTAATAACCATATTTGCTAGTAATAATGGCACATATCGTAACCGAACGTATTTATGTTGATGGTTCTTACAATATTGAGGAAATGGCTTGTTTAATAAAACTACTAATGGAATTTATGTAAATACACTATTAATTTCTTTGTAAACGATTGGCAATGAAGAACACATATTGACATTATCCTTTGTGTAACTTGTTGGCAATTTTAATATTTTTTTAAAATTGATGGCAATAGTAATATTTTGTGCTAATGGTTCTTACAAAAGAAATTGTAATATTTTGTTCAATTCATGCATGTTACCTACATGGGATTCAGGGGCGGATCTGGGGGGGTGCCAGGAGGGGCGGAGGTCCCCCCTGAGTTTTTTAAAAAAAAAATAGGGATGTAATTTTTTTTAAGGGGTGCAATTTTTAAGGGATGCCCTCCTGAGATCTTGCCTACACTGTTTTTTTATCAAAATTTTGTATAAAACTTGAATTAACCCAAAATTTTTTTGCCTTGGGGGCTCCCGCCCCCGAACCCCCGCCACCACTCGAGACTTTCGCCCCTCCTAACCAAAAATCCTAGATTCACCACAGATGGGATTTTTTTCTACATTTGCATGTAATATTCATGAAACGGTGCCACTGGCATGGACCATAACCACACATGATATACATGTGAATGTAATATTCATGGAAAGATGCCGCTGACATGGACCATAGCCATGCAGGGAATACAAATGAAAGCAAAACTCACAATAAAAGTACACACAACTCACATCAAAAGTATATGCATCAAAACACTAGATCATGCATCATAACACTAGGTACACATAGCTCACAACAAAGTACATGCATAAAAACTTTAGGTACACACTGTTGTGCTGATGGTTATTAGAAAATGAATGTAATATTTTGTCCAATTTATGCATGTTACTATATGGGATTTGGTTTTCTTCTATATTTGTATGTAATATTCATGAAGAGGTGCCAATGGCACGATCCATAACCATACAGGGTATTCATTTGAATGTAATATTCATGGAATGGTGGAGCGGACAATAACCATGCATGGTATACAAATGAAAGGGGAGAGAGGAAAAAGTATACACGACTCACAACATAAGTACATGCATCACAACACTAGGTACATGCATCTCACAAAAACATTACATGCATCAAAACACTAGGTACATGAAACATAGAATATAAGTACATGCATCTCACAATAAAACTACATACATTCAATCATTAACCGTCAATCACTCAAAAATCAAACACTTTCAATAAAATTTTATAGGGGTAATTATTGGTATGTTTGGTCATTATTTCGCGTATACTAATACCATACCATTTGTTCTAGTATTTTGGCTTCGATAATTTAGGTTTTTAGTTAGAAAACAATTACTAATAACAAAACATGTGGTAAATTTTATTTTGTTTCAGCCTTAGTATATTTAGTTTTGGATTTTTCACTTTTTTATTCGGGTTTTTCGTATTTCAATTTCTAAATGGATTTATGAATAGTTTTCTCATAATAAATAAAACTACCTCTTTGGATTACTTTTAGTATTAATAATTGTGATAAATGATTCATAAATTTTTTATGTACAGGACGATAAAAAAAACACTTTAATCGAATAATTTATACAATTTTTGAGAGTGAAAATATAGTTTAGACAGAGTTGTTGTTATTTTTACGGCTAGTGTAGACCATAACCATACGTGGAATACAAACCAAAGGAAGCTGAAAAGAAAGTACACACATAAAAACAATAGGTACACATAGAAAAAACACAAACATTCAAAGTACACACATTACAATATAAAGTACATGCATTTACTCCGTAACGATAAACCAGTTTTAAAGACCCAATTATCCATGCTCACTCACCTCCACTTATCACACTTATATATATCCATGCTCATTCACACTTATCCCACACCACTTGTAGATGATCCATGCACTACAACAAAACTTACATTTAGCTGCGATTTTCTTACCTACAAAAAAAAATTCGTGGCTAAATATCAACATCTGCTACGAAATTTATTTCGTGGCGAAAAGTATTATATTTGGCAACGAAAATTAAAATTTCGTTGACAATAGGTCCCAAAAAATTGGCCCCGCGTCTTCCCGCGCTTGGGTCTAAATGCGAAATGTTTAGCAACAAAATATTTATTATTGGCAACGAAATATTTTGTAATAGTTAATATATTGTTTTTGCAACGAAATTATTTTCGTGGCCTAATATATATGTTTTTTGACAACCCTTTCTTTAGTGGTAAAAGGTAATCCTTTTTTTAATGTCCCTCCAAAACCAAACGACCTGTACCCAGCCCTCTAAAACGTTTGGAAGTCCAAAAACGATCTCCATCTCAATCTCTCTCTCGGTGAACTGAAAGGTACTCTCTCTCTCTCTCGCTCGCTCTCGGTGTATACATATCTCTCTCTTTCTCTCGGTGAACAACCCCTTAAATTACATATCTTAGGTTTCATTTTTTTTAGTCCAAAACGTTTGATTTTATTGCATCTCTCTCTCGGTGTATACATTAAAGCTTTGAGTTCATCTCATGATCTCATCATTTCAGATTGGGAAAAAAGGGTTAGATCTGATTTTGGGTCTTTATTAAGGCTTGGAGGGAATGGTTTGGTATATATGGTTCTTTAAAACCTTTTCCCAAATCCCCACATTGGTGTTGTAATTTTTAGGCTAAAATCCAGACAACCCCTTAAATTACATCCCTTAGGTTTCAATTTTTTTTTAGGCAAAACGTTTGGGAGTCTTGTTTTTTAATATTTGTAATACCCTTAGTCTTGTTTTGTGATTTCTTTTGTAGCACACTCACTCTATAATCTTGTTTTGTAACACATTAATATACAATCTATAAGAATTTGAAAGATAGAATAATTTTTTTAAGTGGGTTTTGGGTTATTTTGACACATTTAATCTCGAAACAAATCTTGTTTGACATAATTCTATAGATTTAATCTTGTTAAATCTTGAAATAAATTTTTAGGGATTTAATCTTGAAATAAAATTTCAGGGATTTAATCTTGGTGGTGTGTGCTGATTTTTTCTTGTTCGCGTGTATTGATTTATTCTTATTGTGTTTGCTGATTTTTTGTGATAACCCCTACCTCATTCAGATTTCTATCTTGTTTAATAGTAGGATCTTGATAATATCTTGTTTATGTTAAATTTATTGATGCATACCTATGTACTTTTATTGTTTTAGATATAGACATGAATTTTGACATTGTTCTCAAAATCCGTATATTCAAGGTTTCTTTTTCCATGCTCCTTTAAATCTACCAACATTGGCGCTCTGCCATGTCTTGCGTTTTACATTAAGAAAGTTTTAATAGGACGGGTAAATAGGTTTAAAAGAAATCGAGTTTGTGGTCCTATTTTGGGTGATAGTTAATTAGATTCCTATTAGATTACTCAGAAAACATAATTTTTATCTCCAGTATATTAATTAGTGAAGAGTTATCTGTTGAATATAAATATATAATACGATTCTTATTTTTTTAAAGTTCTAACTGGTGAAAATTGAGTGTTTGATTAATAGTCATCAGAATGGAATCACTAATTTATTTTTTTCTAGTACTAAACCATTGTTAAGACCTATTTTGTAACAAGAATATGTAATTTATTTGTTCCAATGACTTGTATCCTTCAAATTGTGGATTATAATTTTAAGGTATTTACTACGACTTTGTTTAGTATATTACTAGATCCCACTTGTATTAACTAGTTTTTTTCTACTTAACTTGCTACGCACCGTATATGTAGTGCGCCTGCCCAATAGGTAGTATATATATGTAGAAAATTTTTAATAAGATTGACGAAAACACCTGTTTAATTGTTAATGTTGTGTGTTGCTTTTTCATTGATAAGGGGACTTAGGTTTATGTAGTGGGAACCTAATTAGAAATGTTGTGTTTTGATTTGAGGGCTTCCCTATATCCTCTAGTTTTATGGATATTGATTAGTGGTTATGAATAAACATATTCTATCTTATGCTCTGGATTCTTAGACAACAAAAATATTATATGAAAGAATAAACTAATATTTTAATGTGTTTGATTTTTCATGTGAACTAGATGGAAAAGAGTTGGATGCAAGAAACAAATAGATTTTGTGAAAAGTATGTCTTGGGTGTTAGATCATTCATTCGATTTGCAAAGGATCATATGGGACCCAACAGTTACATTAGGTGCCCATGTTGCAATTGTCTTAACATCGATCTGAGAAATATTGATGAAGTAGAAGATCATCTTTTCTTAAAAGGTATTTGTACCACCTACACACAGTGGACATATCACGGGGAATGTTCTAATGATATAGTTCATGATGATGCTAATGATGATGATATTGATGTCGATGATTGGATTGATAATGAAAATGAAGAAGGGGACGAGATGCAAGAAGTGTTGGAAGACATGCAGAAAGGGTTTTTCTTTGATGCTGGTCCAGCTGAAGCATTTGAAATTGGTAATACTCCTAGACAAGTTGGTGTCGAGGATAAGATAAATTTTAACAAATTATTGAAAGATGCAGAGCGTGAATTATATCCCGGTTGCAAAAAATTCTCTGTACTGTCTTTCCTCGTGAAGTTGCTCCACTTGAAAGTGATCAATCACTGGAGTAATAAATCACTCAAGATGTTGCTTGAACTATTGAAGGAAGCTTTCCCCGATGGTGAGACACTTCCAAAATCAGATTATGAGGCAAGGAGCATGTTGCGTGGCTTGGGATTAGGATACGTATCGATTCATGCATGAAAAAATGATTGTTGTTTGTTTTGGAAGGAGCTTGAAAATAAACATGAGTGTCCAATATGTGGAGAGTCTAGATGGAAGGTTAATAATGACGGGGGTAAACGCATTCCTCACAAAATACTTCGTTACTTTCCACTAAAGCCAAGACTCCAAAGACTATTTATGTCGAGAAAAACGGCTGATGATATGAAGTGGCATAAAGAAAAACGTGTCAAAGATAATGTATTGAGACATCCTACAGATTCTAGTGCATGGAAGGATTTTGATGCGGAGCACGAGTGGTTTTCTCAAGACCCTCGTAATGTAAGGCTTGGCCTAGCAAGTGATGGTTTTAACCCCTTTGGTAATATGCACAACTCATATAGCATGTGGCCAGTAATACTTATGCCATATAACTTGCCGCCTTGGTTATGTATGAAAGAGTCATTTTTTATGATGTCATTACTTATTCCAGGACCTCTGGCACCAGGTAAGGATATGCATGTGTATTTACGACCATTAATTGACGAGTTTAATGAGTTATGGGAAGTTGGTGTAGAAACATATGATGCATCCACCAAAACGAATTTTCAAATGCATGCAGCAGTTTTGTGGACTATAAATGACTTTCCGGCGTATGGTAATTTGTCTGGTTGGAGCACTAAGGGTTATATGGCTTGTCCTACGTGTAACAAAGATACTTCTTCGAAAAGAATAAGGAGTAAGATATGTTATATGGACCATCGCCGATATCTGGATCCCAACCATATATGGAGGAAGAGTAGAAAATTTGATGGTAAGCAAGAGCTCTGGTTAAAGCCCATGAACTTAAATGGGGATCATTTGTTGCGACAATTGAATCATGTCGATGGTTATATACCAGGAAAACATTCGGGTAATAAAAAGAGGAAATGTACACCTGAAGAGCTCAATTGGACAAGAAAAAGCATTTTTTTTGAATTACCATATTGGAAAACATTAAAACTTCGACACAACCTTGATGTTATGCATATTGAAAAAAATATTTGTGAGAGTGTGTTGGGAACTTTATTAAATACTGAGGGAAAAACAAAAGACACGTATAAGGCGAGTCAAGATTTGGAGGATATGAAGATAAGGAAGGAATTACATTTGAAGCGGAATGGGGATAAATATATAATGCCGCCTGCATGTTATACACTTAGTAAGTTAGAGAAACAAGGTTTTTGTGAGTTCTTGAAATCAGTGAAGTTTCCAGATGCATATGCTTCGAATATCTCACGGTGTGTGAACGTTGGTGATGGTAAGGTATCGGGGTTGAAAAGCCATGATTGTCATGTTCTATTACAGCTTTTATTGCCCGTTGGGACTCGTGGATATTTGCGCAAGGAAGTATACAATGAAATTGTTGAGTTGGGGAATTTTTTTAAAGATTTGTGTTGTAAAACACTGGATGTAGAAGAACTGAAGAGGTTGGAGAAAGACATTGTCGTGATTTTGTGCAAACTAGAATTGATTTATCCACCGGCTTTTTTTTATATAATGGTCCACTTAGCTATTCATTTGCCGCGAGAGGCTATGCTTGGAGGACCGGTGCAATATAGGTGGATGTATCCTATTGAAAGGTATGCCAATATACTCATTGTCATATTTTAGGGCTATTTCGACATAGCCCCCAATTTTTAAGTCAAACTTGACATTAAAAGTGGGGGGTTTAAGTCAAAATACTTATTTTTTACGTATAGTTTATAGATTTAACATGAGGTAATTTATATCATTGTAAATGCTAATAGATACTTGGGCACATTAAAGGGTTACGTGCGTAATAAAGCTCGACCATAAGGTTCTATAACAGAAGACTACATCGTTAATGAATGTTTGACATTTTGCTCGATTTACTTTGACGGGATTGAAACTAAACTCAACCGCTCGGAAAGAAATTATGATGGGGAGGAGCAAGAGGAGGGATTGGATGTATTCTCTCAAAAGGTATGCCCTTTTGGGGCATGTACTTTTGACTTTCTCACAGTGACTGAGATGGAAATGATGCGGTGGTATACGTTGAATAATTGTGAGAAAGTGGCTCCATATATAGAGTAAGTTAATAACTAGGAAGTAATCTTCATAAGTATTAATTTTCCAACTTCTACGAAGCTTATTGTTATAAGTATTACCATTGTTAGTGAGCATATGGAGGAGCTGAAGAAAGAAAGCCCTTTGAATTTAGAAGAGAGAAGTCGAAGAAATTTCCCTAGCTGGTTTGAAGAATGCGTAAGTTTAAGTAAAGTTATCATAACATAATATTGATGTATAAATTTAATTAATTTTTAAGAAATATAATTGGTCTAACTTATATCATTCAAATTTTATCTTTAATAGATGAAAAAGTTGTACGGCCAGAAGTCTCCAGAATGTACTGAGCAATTATATGCATTAGCATGTGGTCCTGACGTACGGGTAAATAAGTACAAAAGTTGCATAGTAAACGGAGTTAGATTTCACACTAAAGATCGTGACAATCGCAGGAGAAGTCAAAACAGCGGTTTAGTTGTTAAAGGAGATCATAATGATGAAGAGATTAACTTTTATGGTGTATTGAACGATATTATCGAGTTAGAGTATGTCAAAGGAAATCGAGTCCTCCTTTTTGAGTGTGACTGGTTTGAAGCTGATAAAAAGAAAAAATCAGGAATACAAATCGATGATCACTTTACAAGCATCAATGTTAATGGTAGGTGGTATAAGAGTGATCCTTATGTGCTAGCCATTCAAGCAAAACAAGTGTTCTATCTCAATGACACAAAATTGGGAAAATATTGGCAAGTTGTTCAGGAATTCCAGCATAGACACTTGTATGATCTTGGGGTGGAAGAAATGGACACAGATGTATCAGAAACAAACGATTTTGTGTACCAGGAAAATGCTTCATCAGGGGCTTCTGAGATTATAGAAGTTGATATTGGTCAGTTGCAGAGAAACGATGTAGAGGCGGATACTATTGATGCTGGAATTGTGGATATAGACAAAGGAGTACCATCAGACGACGACATTATTTCCCTTGATGGCGTCGATGATGAAGACGAAACACTTGATGAATACTGTGAAAATACGGAAGAACTCGTAGTGGTTGAGGATGATGATAGTGATATACATTCTATGTAATGGAGTGTACTTCTGGATTTATTGAAAATTTTGTGAAATTGTGGATTTATGTCTATTTATAGTTTTGTTTTATTTCAGTCAAGTGGTGTAGAATTTACAATATTTTATAATACTACATGTTATTCTTTCTTATTATTCATTACTAAATATGCAAAAAATTATGTTTTGATGTTCTTTTTCAGTATGGCGCCAGGAAGACGTCTTCGGTCATATAGCATGAAGGAGGCTCCCTCGGCACCCCCGGATCTCACGGCGTCACCGACTACCATGACACCCACGGCACCTACAGCACCCCGGCTCCCATAGCTCCCATGGCACTCACGACTCCCATAGCTCCCATGGCACCCACGATTGAACACGTAATGGATGTAGAATCTGTAAATATCTCGCCATCAACACAATAGACTAGTCCCGAAACCTCCACAAGCCATGCAGGTACAAAACTAATTTTGAAATGTTTCTTACTATTTTTCATTTGTTGCTAATATTGTTTATTTTCTT
Source organism: Sambucus nigra (assembly GCA_949130495.1). Classification (NCBI taxonomy): domain Eukaryota; kingdom Viridiplantae; phylum Streptophyta; class Magnoliopsida; order Dipsacales; family Adoxaceae; genus Sambucus; species Sambucus nigra. The sequence goes on along the minus strand of OX422210.1, from coordinate 681,266,647 downwards.
TTAAAGTTTCGAATAAGAATTCTACCATAACGAAAAAATCCATGGACCTACACGTGGCAAGGGGCTTTAGAAGATTATCAAAGCTATCGGGAAAAAGATGCGTATTGAGATATCGAAGGAGAAAAACAGGCCACTTGACAAAGAACAGTCTGCAAAATTATCAAATGAACTAGGGATTATCATTCGTAACCTAATTCTAGTCCCAACCAAATGGAAAGACCTCACTGAATCTGATAAGACAAGAGTGTTCGATAGACTTAATGTAAGTAATTTCTTATTGAAAATGGCATTATTACTTTAATTTTGTGATTTTGAATTATTTCTGCATGCTGGAGTGATTTTGAATTAAGAGTATATACATATGTAGATTGGAACTTGTCATATAGAATCATTAATGAAAATAGTAGTTATATAACTGATATCTCTGGGAATTTAAGAAGTACTTGAATGATGTATACTGATATCAGAAGTTCTATAACTGTTATGTTCTTTAACAAATGTAATATGTCATCGAGGCAAATGAAGCATATGTTAAAAAAGTTGTACAGTTGAATGTATATAGCTTTAGTCATCACTCGACATAAATACATGTGATGGAAGGGGTGGTGGTGGGGTGGCATATTGGTCTGCTACTTGTGACAGAGTTGTAATTCATTGAGCTTGACATATTGCCTCTTGAATATATTTGATAGTCTTGTGATAATCTAAGAATCCCATAAACCAAAATTCAAAGTTATCGTCAGTAACTAGGATATCACCATCTCCTGAGATCCTTGAGGCTCTAGTTCTGTAACTCTCAAAACTCCTAGTTACCTAGTATATAAGTAGCCTTTCTTGTGTTATTAGCTCATTGACCTAATTCTGAATATTGGGAAATGGGTTGGTACAACTAAGACTGCAAAATGAACCGAGGTGATCCTAATCGAGCTCAACGAGCTCCTTTTGTTTTAAGAGATTAAACTACCTGAGACTAATCGAGCTCGACATTCAAATGAGCTGAGCCAAATTGAGCTTGATTTTTAAACAAGCACAACCTATAAACAAGCTGAGCTCACTGCAGGAGGCAACCTTATCAGTAGAGATAAAGAGGAGGCCTGCCATTGGACCTGCAATTGTTGAAAAAGGCATATGATAGAGTGCGTCGGGGGTATTTGATCAAGATCATGAGATGCTTTGGCTTTGGACAGAGATGGATAGATTTCATTTGGAGGATGGTATTAAACAATTGGTTCTCAGTAATGATTAATGGGGCTCCTAAGGGGATACTTCAAATCTATTAGGGGCTTAGTCAATGGGACCCTATTTCCCAAAGCCTAATTATTTTGGCTGCTGAGTTCTTAATTAGAGGTCTCGATTTGCACATGAAGGCTGGTAAAGTCAAGCCATTTTATCACCTAAGTGGATGCCCAATGATTTCTCATCTAGCCTTTGCTGATGATGTGATCATTTTTTCTAAAGGAGACAAAAGGAGCTTAACGGCTATTTCTGATTTTCTGAACTGGTATGAATCCATATCAGGTAAAAAATTTAACTATTTTAAAAGTAGTTTCTCTGTAGCAGTTGAACAGCCTCCTTGCAAAATTGATCAGATTGAATTGTCCACCGGTTTGAAATTCAAAAAGCTTCCTATTCAATATCTGAGATGCCCTCTTTTTAAAGGTAGGAACAAAATTGGCTACTATTTAAAACTTTTTTATTCTTTAAGGAGCAATAACATAGTTTAATTCTAACATTGGAATTGAAAAGAAAAGAAAAGAAAAGAAATTTACAAAACATGACGTTTACAAAACTGCAGATATATATTATTAATTGTTGCTTTACACGAGAGGAAAGATACATATGCTCAGCATTCGCGACATTGAATAATGCTTTACGGTAGCATTCCTAGGAAGAGTGCTATAAACGAAACACAATAATTTTTATGAGGATGAAGCAGCAACTCTTATTTGTAGAAGTTCTCAAAACATTTGCTTTTGAAAACTCAGTTGCCAGGGTATGGAGTTTGCAGCTTGTATGGTGGCTTGTGGGTAGGTTGTGGCTTCACATAGGTTGGTGGATTTTTAACGGGCTTGTGGGTAGGTTGTGGCTTCCTTTAATATCAAAACAAACCTCTATTAATCTTTCTCTTCTCAAATGGCAAGAACCAAGCAGATAGCTCGTAAGTCCACTGGTGGCAAGGCCTCGAGAAAGCAACTGGCCACAAAAGCCACTCGCAAGTTGGCACCAGCCACTGGGGGAGTGAATAAGCCACACAGATTTTGACCCAGAACTGTGGATCTTAGAGAGATCAGGAAGTACCAAAAGAGCACTGATCTTCTCATCCGAAAGTTGCCCTTACAGAGGTTGGTGAGGGAGATCGCTCAGGATTTCAAGACCGATCTCCGTTTCCAGAGAAGCGATGTGGCGGCACTCCAGGAGGCGGCAGAGGCATACTTGGTGGGTCTCTTTGAGGATACCAACTTGTGCGCCATTCACGCGAAGAGGGTCACAATCATGCCCAAAGATATTCAGTTGGCTAGGAGGATAAGGGGCGAGAGGGCTTAGATTAATCTCTCGAAATCTGTATTTGATGTCTTCTATTTAAAAAATTCAATTTGTGTTGTAGTGAATTTGGTACTGTGAAAATTTGTATGTCGATTGAATTTTGACAACCTCATGAATGGAAATAGAGTTTTAGACTGAAACGCTCTCTTATTCACCTTATCCTCTTCTGCACGTACTTAGGTTTCCTTCCAGAACAATTTGGCCATTTCCTGAATGTTCACTTCCCTTAAATAGGAAGAAAAATAGTTTTTGCTCTGGTATAAAACTAATTTATGCATAGGATGTTTGTTTCACCTTTTGTTTTTAAATAAACAAAACAAAAAATCTCTTACCAACCATGGATTGAAGAAGATTTATGGTGATTAGCTTGTTAGTCATAGTTCTTCATATCAAAACAAAAAATAAAGGATGAAGTTATTTTAGATGGGGTTCAATCAAATGTGATTCGCCTCGAGAATCATGTAGATATGTTCCCACCCCCAGCCCCACCACCATCATATAGCCCCATCACACCCAAAATCACATTCCTATTTATTAATTTTCAAGAAAAAACAAAACCCCATCGATATTCGTTGTTAGTTAGTTCCTTAGCAGTACAATGAATTCAGAGAACATAAAGCATAAGAAGATGACACATTAACACATTCTGCTCCAAGAGTCGCTCACCTTCGCCACTAAGTCATGCGTAAGACTTTTGTATACTGATTCTGGGCAAATAACGCGGTTATGTTAACAATTTAGAGATTTTGATGTTTGTCCATTTTCCCTTTGGTGTTGCCCTCTTCATGGGAAAAGTTTTGCTTTATGTAGAATATCAAGGACATTGCCATTCTTATTTGGCCTGTTCATTGACAAATGTTTGTGACACCGTGTTAATGCAGGTTTCCTGATTCCATGAAGCATAAATTCTCACAATTTCCTTTCCAATATTTTCACTTTTGAATAGGTTTTAGAAAACTTTGTTTTATCTGGATTAATGTTGGCCTTTTATTATGTACTCAGTATTTTTGTACTGAGTTTTTATGTGGAACACTAGTTGAACTGATACTCTTTAGTCTTTGTGTCCTTAAAGTATTTTGGGTTCTTAGGAAATTGTTTACCTCATTTCTTGTATATTTGAGAAAACTCGGAACAAAGCTTGGATCTCTTTTATAATTAAATATTCGCTACTTATGTCTAATACCATATTAAAACAATTTTGTAGTTTATTGTATAAAATTCTAATATTGATATATTTTTTTATTTTACATTTTGTGTATAAGGAATTTTGTTTAACTTTAGTAAGCAAAGCTTGTTTCCTTTCATGCAGCGCATTATTCAGTCCCAATCTCCATTGAAGCCATGACATATTACTCACTAGTTTTTCCGTACACGTGATTCGCAGGCACTATTAAGAGGTATTTTAGTAGAACACACATCTTTAATATATAACTAAAGTTGTAGGCCTAACCTCCAAATGACACATGGCATCATAGATTGCCAACTCGAGTAGCCTGAAAACCTTGATAGTGTCCAACCCACTCCACACACTCCAAATAGGAGACGAAAGACTTCACTCATTTCCTCCCACTAATTGGAATTATCTTCTTTCATCTTCAGATAATTATTGCTACAATGTTATATTCTTGTCACTCCATAGTTTGGCTTTAATTTCCAACCGCTACTCAAACATATTGAATCTGAGATGTATCTTATAATAATCGGGACCTAACTTCGTCCTGTGTTTTTATTTGTTGCAATGCCTAGAAAATTCACATCTCAGTTGTTGTTTTGCTTATGATATTATGATTTTCTACCGAGGGAATTTTTCTTCTCTAATATCTCTAGTTAATTTACTCCACTCTTATAACAATGTTTCTAGCTAGTTCATCAGTCTAGACAGATGCAATGTGTTTATTGGCAAATGAGCTATTTTTACAAGCAATGTTATTTGCTCTACTATCAACATGAAGAAGGTATGGACTCTTTCTCTTACATCGTTTCATTTTATCAGTTACTGATTGAGTATAAAATTTCAGGAGAAATTCGACATTGATCTGGATGATCATGCAAAGGAGTGTTTGGAAGAGATAATGAAAGGGAGAAGTAGGAGTCAACGGAGCAAGCTTCGTGAAGTGTATAAAAAATATGGATCAGCGGAGGAGGCTCAAGAAAATGTCCCTACTAATATGACTAAGGATAATTGGCTTAGTCTATGCGATCTTTATGGAAGTCCAAGATATCAGGTTTGAACTATTGTTGATGTTGGAACTTGTAAATATTTGTTTTATTAAAATATGCATACTTATGATGTTTGAAAAATTAATGCAGAGACAATGTATTGTAAATCAGAATAACAAGTCTAAACAAGTTGTAAAGCATAATCAAGGGTCAAAAGCATTTGTGGTGGTTCGTCATGAACTGGTAATATATCAACTTGTTTTGGTGTGTCAATTGAGAATTTTACTTTACAAGTACAATTATTAATTACTTGTTGTTTAATAGCGGAGTAAAGAGGTGGACAGTCAAGAGCCGAATAGGATCAAGTTTTATAAAGAAACTCATTGTAAAGATGAAAAGTGGACATCTCCCAAAGCCGAAACGCTCTATGTAAGTCTTATTAATTTTATTTTGAATTTACCCTGTTCTTGCAGAATTACAAACCAACAAACGTTGTTGGCTTGTAATTCCTTTGGTACTCTTATCTTCGGTATAAAAATTACACATACTGCATTATGCTTTTCGCAGTTAAAATTATTGTCTTTAATTAGCTTAAAAATTGTAGACATCTCGACAGTTTAGCTAAACCTGTAATCCTTTTTCTTCTATTTTGTTTACAGAATGAGATGAAACGCCTTGAATCTGAATCAATATCCGAGAATGGTACCATGATGAGCTCAAATGAGATAGCAGATAAAGTTCTTGGCACAAGACCAGAATATATTAACGGGCTTGGGTATGGTCCCCAAAAAAAGGATTCTAGAATTAATCTATTGCGATTGAGGAATGCTGAATTGGAAGAGGCACTTGAGAAGTCTATGAAAGTTCAAGAAGATTTGATGGAACGTTTACAAGCTCGTGAGGTAGAGGCAACAATCCAAAGAGAAGATTCAGTGGCACAAAAGGCCGATATGGAGAATCAACGTGCAATGCTAGAGGATATTCTCGCTCGACAAGCGAAGTCCGATAAGTTGATTCAGTCATTGATCGCATCACGTTCCTCATCTTCCGAACAATGATAATATAGACATCATTTGACGTGACAAGAAGCTATTTTTGGGTCACCATGAAGTTTTGACATTTGCAAATGGAATTGAAAACTTTTAAGTCCTTTAACTAGTTTAAGTTATTTTTTTGCATCGTGGATATTTGTCGTTTGTAAGGGGATGAAATGTGGGACTTCTACATCCTTTAACTAGTGTTTAGTTGACTTGACAATGTATGTGTATGTGACTTAATGTGAATTTTATTTATGATAATTTAGTTATTTTGTGAATTTTAACGAATGTGTTATTTTTAGATGGTAATTTGTTTAAATTTGGTGGTATACATTAATTTACCAAATTCAAAATAAAAAATATATATTTGGAAACATTCCTTTAGCAAAATAAATATTTTAGTAGTTAAATATGCAATTGATAAATAAAAGTGCGGCTTAAGATTTGATAGTTTATTATTGAAAAATTAATGATTAAGAATCATTCTTCAACAATTTAATTTCGTAGCCAATAGATTTTGAGGGAAGGTACAATTTTTGTATCTAACAGATTCTAAATATAGAATTGGCAACGAAATGTAGACATTTAACAACGAGATGTTCAACAATTAGCGACAAAAAAAATTGTAAATTTCGTAGCTAAAAGTTTCTAGAAGTAGTTCACATATAGAATTGGCAACGAAATTAAGATATTTAGCAACGAAATGTTGAACTTTTACCTACGAAAAAATTTGTAGACTAAATATGATAATTCTCAACGAAAATAATTTCGTGGCCAATGACCTAACATTTGGCAACAAAAATTAATTTCGTGGCCAAATACATTTACCAACGGGCCTTTGTCCACGAACATGTTACGGAATAATTTTCGTTGCCAAAAACTATCAGCAGCGAAATATGAACTTTTGGCTACGAAAAATTTCGCAGTTAAATGTGTAATTTGTTGTAGTGATGCTTAGGTTCATTACAACACAGTCATTTACAGATATTCACACATAACCCATTCTCACATATCCATGCTTAGTATAATCTCCATGTTAGATTTACATTTCATAATACTTTTTCACCCTTCCTTATTAGTATAGTGCTCATCATGCCAAATAAAATACTCTCTCCATAATATACTAATCAGGAATCTTTCATTTTTCACATTACATCACCAAGA